>QXEO01000841.1:1425346-1932993 GCA_007115705.1 Dactylis glomerata
CACTCACCACACCCCCTCCCTTCAAGCTCCTGAGTCTCTCGGGGTGTTTTCGCTGCCTCTCCCCCAAACACAAAGTTCGCCGCTGCCGCGATCCCATCCGTTGCCGTGGGTGTGGTCGCTCCGGCCACCGTCTCCGCGAGTGCGACATGCCTTCCCCTCCCCAGCCCTCCTTCCTCCCCCTCGCCTCCCCAAACCCCACCATTTCTGCCCCTGTCCGCCCCGCCACTCCCTACCCTTCGGTGCTGCCCGCTGTCTCGCCCTCGAGCTCCGAGGGTGGCGGCACGCGCCTCTCACCGGTCTGCTCTCCCAGAGGCCCCTCCCTCTTCGATGTTGGGGGTCCCTCCTCTCCGCCCGTTTTTCGCGACGTCCACGTGGTCTCGCCGCCGCTTCGTCGGGCTTCTCCTGGTAGCCCCGAGCCGCTGCTGGACGATGAGGAGGAGGTCTCTTCTGAGGCCACGTCGGTGCACGAGCTGGAGGAGGTGTTCATGCCTCCCGGAGATGTCATGGCTGCGCGCCGCATGGCGGTCGTGTATGTCGACTCGCCGTTCGCCTCGACGGGCGCCTGCGTCTCGGCTGCCATCTTCTCCGCTCTGCCTCGTCTCCAGATCGTCATGGTCCCGTCCTCCATTGGAGACATGTACGTTCGCTTCGCTTGCGTTGAGGATCGGGAGCTCGCCATGCGCACCCAGCCCTTCTTCCTTGAGGGCGCCACGGTCCGCCTTTTTCGAGAGGAAGAGGCTGACTGCTTCCAGGCCCCCATGCCTACCTGCGTCGCCATCATCGCCTCTCGGGTCCCCATCGAGTACTTCTCGGTGGCGGGCGTCACTGGGCTCTTTGCCAAGTATGGGCAGGTGCTTGAGGTGGACCCTGCGTGTCTCACTGGCGCTGATTGCGCCACGATCCGCGCCGTCGTCCAACTTCGTCAGGGGCAGCTCCTTCCCGAGGAACTTGCCGTGTCGCGCAAGCCCTGGGGGACGCGCATTGTTGTCCTCCGTGGCATCAAAGTCTGGCCTGCCCAGGACTCCTTCGACGAGAACGGCGCGTACGTGAGGTTCTTTGGGCCACCGCCCCGCCCTCTCTTCCGTCCCATGTCGGGGAGGGCTGCCCTTCCGCCGCCGCCGCTCCCCGCCGCGCCGGCGTCTGAGGACAGGTCCCGCGGTGACCCCGCCCTCGATGGCCGGGATGACGAGGCTCTTGCCCATGATGCTCTGCTCGCCATCCTCGACAGCGTCGCTAGCTCCCCTGAGCTTGGTATCGCTCCTGGCTCGCCGGGGTCCTCGTCGTCAACCATGTCCACTCTCACCATCTCCTGGAGCGGGGGATTGAGTGGTTCCCCATTATCCAGCCCCCTGAGCTCGGGGCCCCCCTGGCCTTCACTCGCCGCCGGGGTGCCGTCCTCACGGAGCTGGAGTCCGACTCTGTTGCTCCTGCTCCGGTGACGGCCGCGCCCTCTGGTGACGACGTTCGCCGGCGCAGCTCCCGTCTCTTGCTCAAGGAACCCCAGTTCTACGAGCCCGTCGGCGTCCGTGCGGCCAAGTTATGTGGGCTTAAGGACGCCCTCATTGGGTGCACTGCAGCTCTACAAAAACACGTCCGCAAACATGCTGTCCTCGCTGACTCTGGCGTCCCTCTCCGCAAACGTGCTGTGGCTGCCCTCGCGTCGTCTGTCTGTGTCTCCGTCTCCTCGGTGCCGGCCGCGTCCGATGATTAGTCTCCCTTCGTGCATTGTCGCTGGCTGCGCCGCGACCTCCTCCCCTCTCTATTGTCTCTCTCGTGTCGTGTATGTTGCGTGTCGGCTGTCTGTGTCTCTGTCTCTCACTGGTGTTTGTGCTGTGTCCAATGTCTAGTGCTGTTCGTGAGATTAAGTTTGTTTCGTGGAATGTGCAAGGTGTTGGCTGTGTTAAAAAATGCCCCATCGTGCGTGACGCGATCTCTCGTTCTTCCCCTTCGATTGTCTGCTTGCAGGAGACGAAACTGCGCTCTGTGGATCGCTTTATCGCTGCCTCTCTGCTGCCTCCGAACCTCTCCGCTTTTTCTACGCTTGATTCCGTCGGGAGCTCGGGGGGCATTCTTACTGCTTGGGATCCCCGCGATTTTGCGCTGGTGTCCTCACGGCGTGACCGGTTCTCGCTCTCCGTTGGCCTTGCCTCCACGTCCTCTAGTCTCTCCTTTGTCATCACAAACGTTTATGCCCCCGCCGATCACTCCCTTACTCCTGCGTTCCTCGTTGAATTTGAGAGCCTCGGTCCTTTGTTCGCTGGCCCCTGGATCATCGCTGGTGACTTTAATCTTATCCGCGATCCGGAGGACAAAAACAATGGTGTCTTCGACCTCAATCTCTCTTCCGCGTTTAACGATTCCATCCGCTCTCTTGCCCTTTTCGAACTGCCGCTCCTTGACCGCCTCTTCACTTGGTCTAACAAGCGCGCCTCCCCCATCCTCGCTAGGATCGATCGTGTCTTCTTTAATCAGGGCTGGAACCTGGTTTTGCCCAACTCCTCCCTTTCATCTCTCCCTCGCCCCACATCCGATCACGTTCCCCTCCTCGTCACCGCCTCGACCTCCATCCCCCGCCCCGCCACCTTTCGGTTCGAAAACTCCTGGCTCCTTGACCCCCTTTTTCTCCCTACCACCCTTCCCTCCTGGACCACCCCGCGCGCGCACTCTGACGCCGCTGCCGACTTGGCGGCCCGGTTGAAGTCTTTCCGTTCGGCTACAAAGGTTTGGAAGAGTAAGCACCGTTTCAATCCCCTCCTCGAGAATAATTGTCGTTTTCTTATTGATCTCTTCGATTTCCTGGAGGAAACGCGTGTGCTCTCTGTGGAGGAATCCCTTCTCCGAGCTTCCTGCAGGTCCAAGCTGGCCGATCTCGTGTTGGAGCGCGCCGCTCGCTGGAAACAACGGGGGAAGTTCCGTGCGATCGTGGAGGGTGACGAGAACACCAGGTTCTTCCACGCTCGGGCCTCTCAACGGCTGCGCAGGAACTCCATCCGCTCCCTCGACGTCGACGGGGTCGTGATCGCTTCTCATGAAGCGAAAGCTGCGGCGCTGTTCTCCTACTACCGTTCCCTGCTCGGGTGCGCCCCCGCCACCTCCTGGGACTTCGATGTCGACGCGCTCTACTCCGGCTGCCCGCGCGTCGATGGTGAGGCCTTGGTCGGGCCGTTCACGGCCCAGGAGGTCGAGGACGCCGTGCGTGGGATGGATCGCTCCAGTGCTCCCGGGCCTGACGGGCTGGGTCCCAGCTTCTACCGCGCCGGCTGGGCCGTGGTCCGGCCTGCGCTCCTGCGCGCTTTCGACGCCTTCTTCGACTGCTCGCTCGACCTGGCACGTATCAATCGTGCCCACGTCGTTCTCCTTCCCAAGTCTGCAGGCGTGCTGTCCCCGAGCTCCTTCCGCCCCGTCTCGCTCCAGAACTGCTCTGTCAAGTCGATCTGCAAGGCTTTGACGGTGCGGCTCCAAAGGCAGATTGGGCGCATCATCGACGTCGATCAGACCGGTTTCCTTGCTGGGAGAAGCATCACCGAGAACTTTGTCTATGCCACGGAGCTTGTGCAGACCTGCTTCCGGCGTCGTGCTCCTTGCATCGTCCTCAAGCTTGATTTTGCCAAGGCGTTCGACTCGGTGAGCTGGCAGAGCCTGCGCGCTGTGATGGTGGCGAGAGGCTTTCCTCCCCTCTGGTGTGATTGGATGGACTTGCTCTTCTCGTCGTCTCGCTCGGCTGTGCTGCTCAACGGCGTTCCGGGGAAGTGGATCACCTGTTTGCGTGGGCTGCGGCAGGGTGACCCGCTTTCTCCGTACCTCTTCCTCATCGTCGCCGACGTGCTTCAGCGGCTGGTTCAGACCGACGACGTCCTCCTACATCCCCTTGTGGACGGTGCTCCGTGCCCCGTCCTTCAGTACGCTGACGACACGCTTCTGATCCTCCGTGCGGATGTGGCGTCGGCTCGCCGTGTGCGTCGGCTGCTCGAGAGCTTCGCCCGCGCCACCGGCCTCTGCATCAACTTTCATAAAAGCACGCTCGTGCCCATGCACGTCGATGTCGGCGTCGTCGACGACATCCAAACCATCCTGGGGTGCCGCGTGGAAGGTTTTCCCCAAACCTACCTCGGGCTCCCGCTCTCCGCTGAGAAGCTCCGTCTCGCCGCGTTCACGCCTCTCATCGCCAAGGTGGATAAGTATCTCTCGGGGTGGCGCGCGCTGCTCCTCTCCTTTGGGGGGCGCCTCGTGCTCCTCAACGCCGTCCTCGATGCACTGCCAGCTTATGCCATGGCGGCGCTCGATCTCCCTCCCGGTGCTTTCCTCTGGGCGGCGGCCGATAAGGTCTCTGGGGCTCAATGCCTTGTCGCCTGGAGCATGGTTTGCCGGCCGCGAGGGGAAGGGGGGCTCGGCGTCCGCTCGCTCCCCGATCACAACCGTTGCCTCCGGGTCAAGCTCCTCCACCGCCTCCACACCTCCTCCGACGAGTCCTGGCCGAGGTGGGTCTGGCGCTCTCTTGATGGGGCCACGCTGGACTCCTCTTGCTCCTCGCTCGCCGGGCCTCACTGGTCTGGGCTTCGCCTCCTGCTTCCCCTGTACCGCTGCATCTCCACTGTCTGCATCGGCGACGGGGTGCGCACCGCTTTCTGGCGTGACTCCTGGCTCCCTCTCGGCCCTGTCGCCGTCGCCATGCCAGAGCTCTTCTCCCACTGCCTGGCTCCCGATGCCTCCGTCGCTCGTGTGCTCGGTCAGGGCCTCGATCTTGCGCTCGCTCCCCGCCTCTCCACCACTGCCGCTCGCCAGCTCAGTGAGCTCCGCGCTGCGGTCGAGGGGATTCAGCTCTCCCCCTCGCCCGATCGTCGTTCCCTCTCGCGTTGCGCGACGCGTGACGGCGGGCTACATTTCTCGGCTCTCTACAAACTCTGCGTGTATGGCGGCGTGACGGCCCCTTTCGCGGATTTTGTCTGGGAGAGCTACGCCCCCTCGCGTGTGAAATTCTTTGCTTGGCTTTGCATGCTTGGGCGCATTCAGGTCCGTGCCAATCTTCTCAAAAAAAGGATCCTCGCCCCCGCGGATTGCCTCTGCCCTCTCTGCCGCTGTCCGCTTGAGACAGTCAGCCACCTCCTGTTTGGATGCCGCTTTGCCTGCTCTTTTTGGCTCAGTCTTGGCGTCCCTCCGATGCCCGCTCTCCAGCTTGGCGATGCCGTCCGTTGCCCGCTGCCTTCCTCCGTTCCGCCTCGTTCCGCCTCCACCCTCCGCTGGCTTTGTTTCTGGCATCTGTGGAAGCACAGGAACGACGTTGTCTTCGACGGGTTGCCACCGTCGCTCTCTCGCGTCAGGAAAGCTTGTCGTGACGACGCTGTCCTTTGGCGGGCTCGACTTCCTCAGGCCATGCAGGAAGACGTCGACGTCTGGCTTTCCCTTCTCCTCTCCTCTTGATTTTGTTCTACCTCTTGGTTCAGGGTTTGTTGTATGCTTTGAGCCTGCCCCCGTTTGCGTTGGGTCGGTTCCCTCCCTTGTTGTAAATTTTCCCCCGGGCGTTTTCTGCCCTTCTTTTTGATAAATAGAAAAAATTCAGGTGGGGGCTCGTTTGCTCCTCCCGGTGGCACTTCAAAAAATAGGTACGGGTCGCCGACCTCGTCGGCAGCGAACACAAGGCCATTGCAGGAGAAGATGAAGCCCCGCTTCTCGCGCGGGGGCCCTGGAAAGGGTACATGGAACGTGGCATTGGTGGAGGGGCAGTAGAGGGCGGCATCGCTAGGCCCGTACTCGTCGCAGGCGTAGAGTAGGCAGGGCGCTTGCTTCAGCGCGCCGACGCCGAACGTGGTGCAGGCGTCGCGCCAGGACCTGCAGACGGCGCCGGAGCGGTCGAGGCTCTGGATATCCAGCGCCGCCATGACGATGAGCAGGAGGTCCTGCGGTAGGCCAGACCAATCGGCAGCTGCGGCGTCTGGAGCCGTTGAACGCCGTCGCGCGTAGTTACTGGTCACCCTGAGAACTGAGTCCACGGCGGCGGCGGCGGAGGACAAGACGGCTCCCATGGTGTGTATCATGCACTCTTGCGGTGTGAATCGGTGGTTCTGTCTGCGAGACGGCGCACGGTCGCACGCCGTGTATATATGATGTGGACGATCGGACAGCCACTCCGAGTCCGGAAGGAAGAAAAGGTTACGCTATTCGCTATCCCATGGGCCACATTCACCATACAGCCATACAGTCGCGACGCCCATTACAGTTGGGCCGACTCGTCTCCATGATCCACTAAGCCCAACTCAGAGCCTCGACCATAAATCGCCTGTTCCAAAGCCAAACCAAAAACCCTCCTGCACACTCATCGCGATCAATCTACTCCTCGCCGCGCCCGCCAATGGAGACTGCCGCCGTGTCCGTGTCCAGATCTGCCTGCCGAGCCGCGCTCTCCTTCTCCCCGGCGCCCCGCCAGGGCCAGGTTGCGTTCCCCCGCCGGGCCGTGCCGATGAGCCAGCGCCTCGTCGCGCGCCGCCAGGCTGCTGCCGAGGACAATGCGGCGGCGGATGAGCATCCCATCGAGAAAAGTTTGTTTGTCCACATTCTTTTCATTCCTCCCTTCCCTTTCTGCACAGCCTGCACCCGTCTTTCAGTGTTGCTTGCTTGGTTCTGATTCCTGACTGTGTGTTCGTGTACTCGCATTGCAGGGAACGCTGCCTTCCCGACCGTCATGGACATCAAACAGATCCGCGAGATCTTGCCCCACAGGTGAACGAGCCACTTTCTGCTGAAACCATGATTAATGCAAAACGATCAAGTGGTAGGACGTATTCGGTATCCCTAGAGTCCCTGCTTGCTGCTCCTGTTGGAATCTTGCAGCATATGTTTTGTTGTTCATGCGCTTAATTCAATTAGTTTGCAAACTATCACCGTACCATTGTGTTTATCCGTTCCATAGGGCCGTTAATACAAATATATGAGTATTTTTTTAAAACGTAAGCTGGTTGATAGCATGGGATTCAGTTTGTGTTGTGTGGCAGCGACATATTTTAAGGAACTAGTTTAATACTATCAAGTTAGGATAAAGCCACCATGCATGGATCTAGTTATTGATCCGCTGCATTGTGGAGCAGTTACTATTGCTTCTTCCCCTGCCGTCACAAAAGATAAATTTTTTGATATTCACATCATCACATGGTTTCCCAAAAATAATAACATTGACTTCCGATTCATTTTGATGACTAATGAAGTTAGAGTCATATCAGCAATTTTTTCAAGACAAAATCTCCTCTAAGGTCGTAGTCTATATGTGCGGAAAAGACAAAGCTCAAATACTTAAACTGCATAAATCATTGGAGTAAATTGCAAAATACCACCACATTTTGGGTTAGGGCTATAGAAAACAACAACTATTCAATTGTTTCTTTCAAAAAACCACCGGGAGGCCTCTAATTTTGTGCAAAAACACAGATTGCACACTTGAGCTCGTTTGACGCTGTTTCTAACAGGGGTGGTCCACCTGCAGGCTGACGTGGCAAATGCTTAATTGTAGAAGGACACAAGTTAGACTGATTATTTTGGGTATTTTTGCAAAACTCCTTGGGACCCACTAGTTTAGACTGCCCGCTCCTAGTCTCGCGACCGCTCACCACTCCCAGATCCTAGTGTCGCCCGCTCCCAAATTTCGGCGACGCCCACTCTGGCCTACGACTGCGCGCCACCGTCTGCATCTCCCCCACTTATGGTAGGTCGAGCTACTGACCACAGTGTCGACGACCCCAACAATCGGAAGCACGGGTTGGGTCGTGCAGAAGGGCACTGGTTGTGTACTGCCACGGCGATGTAGCACAGCCATCAGCGAAAGCTTCACTTATCGAGCAAACCTTCCGGGAGGGCTAGAGAGCCATTATTTTCGGAAGCAGGTTGTAGGGCCTCTCCTTCTAGCACTCCAGTCTCTGGCGAGGTGCTCTAGTTGGACCAGGACGAAAACGTCACCGGTGCAGCACAGCCTGCCCTACGCGTGGCCAAAAAAGGAGAATAAGACAGCGCCGCCTACCGCCGGAATTGGGGACACAGGTGGTGGATGTAGGCGGCACGCTGGTTCAGGTGTGGGCACCAATGGTGGAGCCTGCATCGTGGGATCCGCGAGCGACGCGGGTCATGGAAAGCAGCGACCACACCTCGGATGGGTACTAGGCGTCGGCAACAAAGAGGAATCACGGCGGGCCAGAGGTTGAGGAAGTCATTGACCGGACGAGGTCCCAGTTTGGCCGAGAGATAACCTGATAGGTGGGTCACTTGGCAAATTATAAAAACACACTGAAATTTGAACACCTCTAGTGTATGTCTCCCTGGACTCTTAAAAGAGCGCCACATCATCTTGCAGGTGGGTTGGATCAGTAAGAAATAGCGTCAAATCGGTTGAATCGTGCAATCGGTGTTTTGTGCAACGATTAGCAAGTGCACTTGTGGTATTTTGAAAAACAAATGAATAGTGGTTGTATTTTGTAGCCCTAGTCTCAAATATGGTGGTATTTTGCAATTTAGTCCATTCCTTGATATCACCATTTTAGTTTAATATAGAATTTTTTTTGCCTAACTAATTTGTATGGGTAAAAGCATAAAACATGTTTCATGAGTCTGCAATTGCTTTGCTACTATTATTTTAACTTACTATGAATTTTGATGTGCATGTTAGGTTCCCATTCCTTCTCTTAGATAGAGTCATTGAGTACAAGGCAGGAGAATATGCTGTTGCAATTAAGAATGTCACGATAAACGACGAATTCTTCCAGGGGCATTTCCCAGACAAACCCATAATGCCTGGTGTTCTCATGATTGAGGTATGCACTGAGTCTATATCGCCAAATTTCATTCCCTGCCAAATGGTATTTACATCACACATTGTAATACCAGTCTGGTCGAGCAAAATATTTGTTATAAACATAATCCTGCAGTTTAGTTTACCTCTACCTCATTCTATCTTAGTTTACTTCTCACTTTCCAAGAATAGCCTGCTATATCATCATAACATAATTTATGTTTTATCCATATGACCATATCCCAGTGCAACGATTTTTCCCAAATATTCAGATGTGTATACATTATTAAAATCAGGGGAGACTGCCATTTTGTAATCATTTTACTACATAAATTGGTTTGTGTTACTCACTTTTACAATATTTTTCTCTCACTCTTTTGAGGAAGTAGATTTGATTTCCGAAAGGGTTGCCATCTACAAACTTACACAGTGAACCATAAGTCTAATCCTTGTAAGCGATCCGTAGCATCTAATATGTTCTTGGATAAAGAGATAGCGACACCTATAGTAATCTATATGGCTGATGTCTGCTTTGGATTCTAATCTGAACCCATACATGCTGATATATATAGTTGTCTCTGTACAGCAGTGTTGCATTGTTAAGCAAACTAGCACAGTGGCCCTCGCAAATTCGAGGGCATTGGTCATTAGATGATTTGTTGTTATATATAAATCCTACCATATTTCTCCTTTTCAGTCTTATTGTGCAATTGCAATATCTTTTGGATCAAGAAGAATATTCTAATACATTTACATGAATGTATCTCCATTTACAGGAATAATCAATGTTGAATGTACCCATGTGAACCCCAGATTCTTAAACTCAACCTAATAGAAAAAAGTGTCCATGGATTTTCTATGATCAATTTTGTGAAGATTTTATATGTCTTGTGGCAAGGGTGTCTGAAATATTTGTATCTAGTCTTATGCTTGTACTCAAATTAAAAATCTAGTTGTCTTTTGATGATTTTTCTGTACTCAATCATGTACATTTTGCCAAAACATATAAATATGCATATGTATAAATTCAGTATACTCAATTACATACATGTTGATCAGTATATACTTTATATTCTAGCACATTTATCCAGACCATGTTGTAGCTAGCTAGCCAACCATACAGCAACTGCATATAATTATTTTTTAATAGAGTCAACTGTTTTCTAGAGAGATTGTTTTTCACAACCCTAACCATTATATTGTGGGAGCGTACTTAAAGGAAATTTATAATGAACGACGTATCGATTGATAAAGCAGTTGCCTGAGCCTTGCACATCAGTCAACCTAAAGCGCGAGTTCGTTCTAAACTTCTCCATAGTGTCTTTTTATTTTATTTTGAAACACGTAAGGTATGCTACGCGAGTTTACAATTATCCCCATTAGTTAAATTGGTAGTACCACCGCTTACAATATGGTACCATAAAAATAAGTTGTTCTAAATAGTATGTTTGTATGGCTAATTTTTTTCCACTAAATCATGGCCACAACTATTGATCTAGCCATGAAACTAATTTAGATAAAGTGGTCTATTTATCCATACATGGTATATTTATAGATCAAATGTAATTTCTAGCCTATATGAACAAATCTGATAAACTATATTTTGCAGGGGTTTAAATAATACGATATTATCTAGATGTATTATTATGTTATATATGGGTCCGTCTATTTCTCCAACATATGAGGCATAATCATCGGATATGCGAGTGGTCTAGTGTTATTATCGTGATCGCAAAACTCGCCGATACATATGTACTCCTCTTTCATCCGTGAAAAAGTGCACTTTCAATTTGTTGGAGAGCTAAACTTTTTAAAGTTTGACTATGTGTAAATAAAAGAGCGCCAATATTTATGCCATCAAATTCGTATCATTAGATTTGCAATAAAATACTTTTTCATTATATAGCTATTTAGTTCACAAACATTGTTATATTTTTGTGTAAACTTGGTCAAATTTGAAATAGTTTGATTCTGCAAAAAAGTTGGAGATACACTCCTTTATGGACTAAAGAAATATCTATAAACTAAAACATGTCTAGATATAAAATTGATATCAGGAATTTATGACAGAGAGTCCTAGAGATACACGCTCTAGCTGGCTCGCGCTCTTTTCTCTTTTTTCTTTTTTAAACTGGACCGTGTACCGCGTGGGTAGCATGCAAGTATGCGATAGTTGAATTGTTTTGTAAGTCCATGTTCGTGGCTAGCTAGGTCTCTCTCCCTATTTGGATTTTTTTTTTAACGTGACCAACTATTTGGAGCATGTATGTGTTAGTCCGATCTATTTATGTTTTCTTTTTACATTATTTCTGATATGTGACATTGCCTATTGTTGCTTGTACCAACTATAGTTTTACGTAACCTTTGTTATCTTTAAGTACCTATGTCAGCTGTAGAATATTTTAAAAATTGTATTTAATTTGAAAAATATTTGCATTAGTATTATGTAAACTTTGTCACCAAAATTGTTCCTCATATTGTTACAATTGAGCAGTGTGTTTTGGCAAACGCCAAAAAATAACGGTGTCATGTAGCAAATTTTCCCTTTCTTTTATGTCATCTCAAAATCATAGTGTGCCAACATCAAGCCCATGTTAGACATATTATATTTAATAGAGTGCAATTTTTTGAAGAAATGTGTTTGAAAAAAGCTCTAAAATGTTTAAAATACTTTGTGAATGAAATCTCACTGCCATGTTTGACAATATTGTTTTTGGAAAAAAATTCAAATTGTAATTTGAAGATAGACATGTCCCACCTCTCAAGCCAGTCAACAAATTCATGGCTCTCGTGATTGGACCTGATGAGTGTGTACAATGCGGTAAATTAAAACTAACTATAATCATATTGATTTTTCATTTTATTTTTCATTGTGATGATCTTGTCCTATATTATGTGAAAACACATAATTAGATAGATTCTTAGATGTTTGTCATCCTCCTGTTTCGAGATATAAGATGTTCTCACTTCTTTTGAATTCATATGTATCTAAATGCATTCCAGTGTTTCTCACTTATTTTAGTTTGTATCTAGTCCATATAGAAATATTTAATAAACTATAATTCGGAGTGAGTATATGGGAAATCCATTTGACTTGTTTTCTCTAGGGGCTTAAGTTTTTCTTGCATCCACGTGAATACAAATGCCCACTTTTTCATGGTGGGATACTACTTTGTTGTATTCATATTTATTTTCTATGTTTATTTGTTTATTTTTTATTTGTAGAGGCGCTCGTCTTTTTCAACCCGTGGTGGCTAGCTTATAGGCTGTACGGTGAAATAAAGATTGTCAATGTTATCTGTCAAAATAAGATTGCCCGTGTTATGCACAGACTCTTCTTATTTCTTGAAAGAGTCCAGGAACCTCACGTCATATCTTATTATGTGGATAAGTACTATGTGTTTTTTTCTATGGAACACAAAATTACTCCTACCTTTTTAACACAATCAAAGAATAAGACGTGTCCATCTAACCCAAAGTGTGCACGCATGTAACGTATTGTCTAGTAAATCTCAGCCATTATAATCTGGTCCCACAATATAATTAACGGACCAAATAATTAAGCCTATGTGGATTAACGTGGTGTCTCTATTTTAGAACTCCGTATTGTGCTTTTAGTATATAGTAGATGGCTAGATCTTCAATCGCTAAACGTGAAAATTATTGTTACTATATTATTCTAGGAAAAAGATCGCACGAAAGTCTCCGCGTGCGGCGGCCTGTTGGAGATTCGCATCCCGCATATAAGGGGAGAGGAGCACGTCACGTCGTCACTACCGCGCAATGCTCCTTATCCACTCCCGAGCTGCCTCCACCACACAATCTCTCTTCCTCTCTCTCTGTGAAGACCGACCGTAGCAGATTAGGCCGCCGCCACCGCACAAGCAGCGTCAGCTCGGGAGGTCGCCTCCACCGTGCAAGAAGGCATCAGCTCGGAGATGTCACGCGTCACCACCGTGCAGAGCAGGCATCAGCTTGGAGGAGGCCGGCGCCGCCACCTGCGAGCACTCATCTGCTCGGGAGGCTGCCGCCGGCAAGGGCACCGCCACGGGGAGCAGTAGGCGGCCCATAGGCACCGAGGACAAGCGGTGGGAGGTCGGCCGCGCCGCCGCCACCTGCGAGCACTCATCTTCTCGGGGGGCTGCCGCCGGCGAGGGCACCGCCACGGGGAGCAGTAGGTGGCCCATCGGCTCCGAGGACGAGCGGTGGGAGGTTGACCGCCGCAAGGAGCCTACCACCGCCGAGCAGAGGAGGTCCATCGGCTCTGATGATGAGCGGTGGGAGGCCGACCGGCGCCGCCATAGCTGGGATTCCACCTCCATCGAGCATGGGGATTCCACGCGCCATCCGTGCTTGGCATGGCAATCGAGCTCGGGGAGCTGCAGTCGAGCACGCGGACGCGGTGAGGAGTCTGGCTGCCAGCAAGTTCTTGACTTACATGTGTACTTAATCGCCGGAGCCAGTGCGGGATTAGCGCCGCTGTCGCCGGTGGGGGCACCGCTGGAGCAGCACCGTGCGTGGAGTCTGAGGTCACGCCGGTGTCGGCTGGTGGGGGACGCCGCAGTGGCTAGTCTCCTCCATGCGATTTGGAGCAGCGTCGGGCGCCGTCAAGAGGTAAACTGTCCGGTAGCCATCTCGCCGATGTTGTCGGGGCCGGTGGAGGATGGCCACAGGACATCTTGGTCCACTGCATTCTTGTCACCACCAAATTTACCTTGTTGTGCTGGCGGTCCTCGGCGCCGGCCATGGAGGCGCGGTTGCAGAAGAGTGCATTCGGCAGGAGCCACTTGTGTTCCGTCCCTAACGACAAATGTTGAGTTGGTGTTTAGAGTGCTAGATGGATTTAGTCAAGAGCATACACACATGGCAAGCTGGTTATTCAAGCAAAGCTACCTACGTTAAGCAGCTAGATCAATTCCTCATAAACATGAACCAAGCTAGCTAGCTCGCCCACTCTAAAACCTGAACCATTGGCTAGAAACTCATGTGAACTCGGTGAACAATACTAGCGCGAAACTGATTGAGGAGGATCACACGGTAAGCTAGGAGAAGCGGCCGCTATGCGCTAGGAGTAGCTATGCCATCGGTGAGCCTACTACCAGCTAATAATTTGATTATTGTGGCTAATTAATATGGTAATTGTGGTTAATTAATTTGGTAATTGTTTTTTCAAAGAACATGTCAATTTGTATACATTTAGATAATTAATATGGCAATTGTGACTATTTATCAGGCAACTAATTAAAATGATAATTTGTATTTTCAAATAACATAGATAATTAATCATGTGACTAATAGGAGTACTTGTTACAAAGATAATTAATCTGGCAATTAAGAATAATTAATTTGGAAATTGTGCCTAATTTATCGGGTAATTTGTGTTTTCAATGAACATGATTATTGTTACATAGATGATTAATCTGGTAAATATGACTAATTATCTGATAATTCTTGGCTAATTAATATGGTTGTTGTGGGTAATTAATTCAGTGATTTGTTTTTATATTTATGTAGGGAATTATGTCCAATATAAAAGATATGTAAAACCTCAAAAGCATGGACACTGTTGTGAACAGTGATAATCGGAAGTAGTTTAGGATATGCGAAACGTTTAAAATTATGAACACATCTATGAACAGTAATAATCTGAAGTAGTTTACTAGCTATACTATACGTAATACTAGTAGGTAGTAGGGAGAAGTATCCAGTGATCCCATGCTTTAAATGCTCCTATGCTATCATTTTTTAAAATTTAAATTTTCAAGTGCGTAATTTTTTTAGAAAGAATATGTGAGTGTTCATAAGATGTGTGTGTACCATGCCCAAATTTTTCAGAACCAAATTCAAAACGCACAAGAAGGAACAAAAAAGACAAATTGATATATGAATAGTGCCATTTGTACTTTTGTCTTTTTATGACACTATTCTTGTTATATTTCTTTTTTTGTTTCTATATCTATTTCGAATTTGGTTCTCAAAATTTGAGGTATTGTAAGCACACATCTTGTGCACACTAACATATTTTTTGCGAAATTTTTGGACATTTAAAAATTTGAATTTTACAAACTGGTATCATCATAGCATTTCAAATACGGGATCACCGGATATGCTCCCTAGGGAGTAGTAGTACTTTGAGCCGTTTCTATATTTATTTAGACGGGAGGTAGTAGTCCATGAAAATGCCCAGAAAGATTCGCCTGACAGGAAACGATAGCCTCGTCCATGAAAAATACGTTTTGTAAGCCGGCTAAGTATACTTTCTTTGGTAATATTTTCTCTGGCAGCCGCTTATATGTTGTATGGTAGCCGTATGTGTAGCACCAAATATTTTGTGTGGCAGTCGTATGTATTTATATGGCAGTCGCATGTATTATATTAGGCTGCCATATTCATTTTATTTGAGAGTCACACATATTTTTATTTAGCAGCCACATATATTTTATTTGGCAATTGTGTGTATTTATCTGACATTCATATATATTTAATTTGGCAGCTGCGTGTGCATTTAATTTTTTTTTATCGGGCAAGCACGTGTATTTATCTGGAAGCCACTTATACTTAATTTGGCAGCCATGTGTATTTAATTTGGTAGCTGCGTGTATTTAATCTGAAAGCCACATGTAGTCGCATGTATTTTATATAGCAACAACATGTATTTTAACACATAGTTATTCGGTAGCCATATGTATGTATTTTATATGGCAACCACTCGTAAGTTAAATGGCAAGCATATCCTTAAGTTTATGTTATCAGCTTTTTCATATTTTCTCGTCGGTGAAGATGTGCAACTTAATTTTTTTGGTCAACCATGTACACTTTTTTCGGATATTATACCTAAACAGCTTTTGTGTTTTACTTTTTTTAAAATGCTTTGCTTTTTATTTATCCGTGTAATGATGTATCTCGTCTTGTTTGTTGCTAGATTCTTTTTTCAATAGCCTTAGCTGAGTTAAGATAGCAAATGAGGGGTGATGTCCAGGGGAAAGGAAAAGTAGTTTTTGTGTATTGTAGTACGCGTCATGCTAGGGGCATGCACTAGCTCCAGAAGCAGCAGGCCCAGTCTTCACGTAAGAGTGGTCACGTCAGTGTGTTTGTGCGAACTCTGTCAGAAACGCTCAGCGCGAAAAGCTCAAATGCATGATGGACGGTTGCTAGCGGGCGCCGCACAGCTAGGAATTCGTGCGGCGCCGCCGGGTAGTCCACTCCATTATTCTATCATCAGCTACACATGTTTCTTAATTTCCGTCACATGGGAGACTAATACCTGTATGCACAGGCTATGGCCCAGGTTGGAGGTATTGTGATGTTGCAACCTAAGGTTGGTGGATCCCAAGACAATTTCTTCTTCGCAGGGTTTGATAAAGTGAGGTTCCGCAAGACGGTACTTCCTGGGGATACTTTGGTCATGAGAATGACCCTGATCAAGTATCAGAAGGGATATGGGCTTGCAAAGATGGAAGGGAAAGCATACGTGGACGGTGGCCTTGTATGCGAGGAGGAGTTCCTCCTTATTAGCCCGAGAGGGCAACACAAAGAGACCTAGTAGTGTTGCGAGAATTGAGTTGTGGTTAGAATGGGACCAGGTTCATTTGTTGCGAGAATCGAGTCGTGAACTGTGTCGGCATTCTTTTGCATCAGGTTAGTCGTGTAATGCACCGCATGCTCTCACTTTGGCCTTTTGTGGCTGAGCCGCAGAGTCAAGGAGTAATATACAAGGTTACAACATCTTCTATCGTTGTTTGGTGGAGTAAGTGTGCTTGTTCGATTGTGCTCTGTGATTTGTGTATGCATTACAGCATGTCGTGTTCACATCATCAGCAGGTCAGGCTTGGGGGCGGTGCTAAAGCTTCTTGACCTTTTCTTGTACGCTCAAATCTAGCATCAGTGCTTAAGTGGTTTCTTTCCCCTCAGCAGCCAGAGAGGTTTCTGAGAAAGTCGGCACATGTTGATGCCAGACCATAATAATAGGACACTAATAGTACTGATTATCATTTGACCCCGCTGCTGCAGAGAGGTCTTTATTTTATCACGAAAAAAAGTAACGGGCAAATTAGTCATCCACATGCAGAACGTCAACTAGGATTAGCCAATGGATGCGTGCAGTACTTCACATGGTTAAATTACTTGTTCGATTCGATAGGTGACACAAGAATCCAAGCCGCTTTGGCTCGCTGGTCAACTCTTTGTTCCGGGACGCCATTAGGCTATAACTACCCAAGTGAGTAGTACCTTGAGTTTGTCCAGAGGAAGATGACTGACCTTGCAGCGCCGATGAGTATGAAGAGGAAGGATGTCGAGGTGGTGGCCTGCCATGGATTTTCTGTCTTTCTTGATCCTAAGAGGATCAAACTACAGGTATGGTATGGTAACTAAACTACTGTCTTCTGTAGAATATAGTGCAGTTTTTTGTTTCATGGCTTCTAGTTAGTTAGAATTAGAAACAGGTAATAACTGAGGTAAATTGATGTGGACCTGGTCAATCATGCCCAGACCACATCAAGATTTTCGCACCATAGCTTGCATCAGATGCCAAGTTAGGAACTAGCTGTAATTGACTGTAATAGCCGCAAGTATTCAACAGAGGTAATACCATATGAGATGGACAATACCTTAAGCCAACTTCATAACTCCAGATCATAGTGAAAGTATGTGGCCATGCACACCAAGATTAACTCAATTCAATTCAAGATTAACTTTCATCAATTATATCATGCTGCTAGGATGGAAAGATTCATGACATGATGGAAGAGGATGAACCATTGGCGCATGCTACTGCGCCAACCACTATCCATGACAAGGTGAGCTTTGTATCCGGGGGCAAATGTTCAGAGCCACCTTCCGAGTTCAGAGAAGAACAAGACATCTCTGCGGCGCCAATGGAGGTTGAGGCAGATACCCTGCAGCACCAGCCGCGCCAGAATGCCCACTTCTTTTCAGGTTAGTGAAAATCATCTCTACTGTTTTAGATTGTTTTGGGGAAGGGAAAAAGTGAAACAGGCTGTCTGGTGCACTTTGCGTGTAGAGATGAATGAAAAATATTTTGAGAGTGAAAGATTTGTTGGCATATTGCTTCTTCTACTTTTTTTGCTAAGTGAATGCTGAATATCCTACCAATTGCAGGTTTCTTCTGAGTGGCAACTCTGTTGGGTATTGTGGACTTGTGGCGTAAGCCTGTGGCCAGCATAGATAAAGCATGTCCGTCCGTTTCATGCTGTTGCAGTGTAAAGCTAATCTTCTACCATCACCTAGACCAGTGCATGTTGCTGGACTAAATATGGTGATTAACCATGTAACAGTTAAGCATATCAATTTCATCTCCAGATTTGATTGTGAACCATGATCCTTTTAGGTACCTTCAATTGCTTCAAAGGGAGAGGTGCCGACTAGTTTTCTGACTCAACTCCCTTCACAAGCATAAGGACATGTATTTTAACTGAATCACTCTTTTTAAAAACTTTAGCTATCTTGTGCTGTCTTTTTACCATGATGGAGCCAATTTATCAAGAAAATGACCTGATATAATCAGTGAATACAATATGTTCGGATCATTAAGCAGGAACAATAATATACTTACCAAAATTTCATACATATTCACATTGCAGCACAAACAAACAAATTTCATCTCGAATGCACCCTAATGGACAACTGAGACCAAACAATGCTCGTATATACTTTCATCTTAGGTAACAAGAAAAAAAAAATGTCAGACAGTCATCTCTAGGTTCTTCGTCCCGGTAATATATACTTTCAAGTATAACTCAATGCAATTAGGAAGTATGTGTTGAAGTGTATAAGTAGATTGTACTAGCCCTTTCCATCAGTTCGGACTTTTGGTTCAAGTGGCTAGTGCATGAACCTTAACATGGTATCAGAGCCCCAGATCTCGAGTTCAAATCCTGGCTTTCACAATTTATTCTAAAATTCTCCGCAGCCTCGCAGCCGCCGCCGCCGCCCGCCTCGGTCTCCTGCCGACGCGCCCGGCCGCCGCCGCTGCCTCTTCCTCGCCTCTGGCGAGCTCCTGCCGCGCCCGGCCTCCCGCTGCCTCTTTGCCTCTTCCTCGCCTCTGGCGAGCTCCTGCCGCGCCCGGCCTCCCGCTGCCTCTTTGCCTCTCTACACGTGTTGACTTGTCTTCTCGTCTCCCGTCACACGTGAGAGGGGGTGTTGAAGTGTATAAGTAGATTGTACTAGCCCTTTTCATCAGTTCGGACTTTTGGTTCAAGTGGCTAGTGCATGAACCTTAACAGTATGCAACTCTAATGACTTCACAAACCTTTTAGTAATAACAACACACAGGTATACAACAATGGTCTGTTGAAGGTACTCAGCCATGAATATTTCCCCTCCAGGTATAAGAACGTAAAAGGGAAGAATCGTGTATGAGAGTTCTTGCTTTTAAGTAGACATTTTGGAGAAGGGCAACAGTAGAAGAATATGGCAGTCTCAGAGTCTCTTAAATCAATTCCTTGAGCTGATTCCCTCTGCTGAATGGCTACCAAATCATCACCGACTACTTTCAACTAAACGGTTGTGAATTGGTAACCATTGATTTGGAAAAATGTCTATTTTAAGAGAAATGTGTATGTGTTATCTTCACGTGTATTGAAACAAATGTTCATGTATATTAAGAGAAATGTGGATGTGTTCCAAAAGAAATATCCACTTATCAAAGAAAGGCATATTTATTTATTAAAGGGAAACAAATAAGTTGTTCACATACAGTTAAAGCTATGTTCATGCATATTAATATAAAGTTTGATGCTATTACAAAAGTTTATAAAGAAAATTCATATATTTGCAAAAAAAAAAATATGCCAGCGTCTGTTCCGTAATATACGACGTTTTAGTCCCTCCAAGAAGAGAGATAATAAACCAAAAAAAGGAAAAGTCAATGAGAATTAGCATAAATTGAAATACAAAAAATAATATAAAAATGAAAATGAAAAATAAAGTACAAAATTAAAAGGGAAACAGAGAACAACATACAAAATGTGGATTACTACTTGTTGAGTTGGCCCACGGAAATACAGGCGGTCCGGCTCGAGCGGGAGCGCCTAGGCGGTCTGGCTCTGTTGGGCCACGGCCAGTAGACGTTTTCCTTATTTTTGTTTTCCATTTTTCTCTTCTTTTTCCAATTTATCTTAACTTCCCTAAATATGAATTCGTTTTTCAAAAATCTAAGCATATTTTGATTTTTTTCAAAATTCAAACATTTTTTTAGAATCATAACATTTTTATTCCTAGACAATTTTGTAAACTTGATAGTTTAAAATCTGAACATTCTATAATTATAATATAAATATTTAAAAAAATTACACAGTTTTAATTTTTTTAAGCAAAGTAGAAAAAGAAACAGAGAAAGAAAAAAAGAAGAAGAAGAAAACAGAAAAGAAAAAGCTGAAAACCCTAAATGGACTCAATAGGGTGACGGGGTGTGTGGCCCGGTCCTTCTGCACCGCATTGGGCGGTGTATAGAATTTGCGGGCTCAGTGTGGTTTCTTGTTTCTACAAACTATAATAATTCCAACAGCTTATCTATAAGTGATCCCCTATAAAAAAAAATTGTCTGATCTGAAGAAACAAAGCCTCTATCGGAAAAAGGAGTACAGAAAGACGCAAGACTACCCCAAGACTATGCGTCACTGCGTTGAGTTGTGACTTTTGACGCAGTTTCTCACCGATGAAGGTCGGAACCAGAACAGGTCGGCGGCCGGCCGTCGCCGGCGCAATTTCAACACAGTCCCAAAGCAACTTCGCGTGAGGCGCGCCCGGTCTGTTTACAGAACATCAACGGAACGAGCCTTTTTTTTCTACAGAATCAGCGTAACGAGCCTGAAGAATTCTCAGCCTACGTACCAATTTTTCGGTTAAGTTTCCTTTCCTGACCTTTTCGACCGTAGCCCGGTCTGGCAGCCGGCAAGTGTTGGAGAGAGGAAGTGGATAATACGCGGGGCATCAGCATCAGACGATTCTTGTTCCCAGATCAGGATAACAACATCCTAATTAATTTCGAATCGGAGCACCGAGCGCATCGCTGAGTACTAAAAATCGATCAAGTCAAGCGCAAGTTGCCGTGTGCAGTGACCTGGAGACAGGCTAGCTAGACCGATGAAAGTCGTAAGCGATTGTCGACAGTTCAATCTGAAGGTGCCGCGCGCGCGCAATATGTACTGCGTACAATGTCTTTGCTTAGCTTGGTAGTACTATACCAACTTGACAGTAGACACTGGCTAGTGGAGCATTCTTAATCTGGCTAGAACATGGAGATGCATTGCTAGCTAACATGAGCGTCATCCATACGTAACATGAGTTATTTCCTAGCTGGAGATAGATGGAGCTGGCCCGTGATCCGGTGCTTCTATGCTTAGTCAAATACAGCAGTGATCCAGTGGCGATGGAAGCGAACGGGGAGAAGAAGATCCAAGAAGCTAGCTAGCTCTCGCTTCTTTTTTATGGTAAGTGGACAGCTCATCTCAACCTTCAGCCTGCAGCAGCGAGCACGCATCTGACTCACTGCCCAACTTGCATCATCTGTTCATTGGAAAGGGAGCAAGCCTACGTGTGCAGCCACGGATCGCACCGTTGCAAGGGAGAAAACAATCACATGATCCTACAGGAGATCATGATCAATAGGCAAGAACCTGTCATGCTGATGCAGATGATTCGAACTGGATTATTAGTTATTTGTGCCGTGACCCCTCGTCGGCGTACACGGAACCACCCGAGCTGGCTGGAGCAGACGCCTCCCGTACCTGCCGCTGCCGTAGCCATGGCCTGCACGGGGACAAGATGTTGCGAGAAGCTTGCGGTGGCAAGCGACAGGAAATATAAGTGCAGCAAGGATCGATGAAGCAGTTGAGAGTTGAGAGTATTACCTAGCTGAAGCAGCGGAGAAATGGCACCGTCGGTGAAGGAGAATCAAGAGGCAGGAAGCTGGGAGAAGCATCACACATCGACACCTTCCTCAAGCGCGGTGGCGGGTCAAGATATTACACGCGCGTGCCACGTCGGGCTCAAAATAATCGGTCGGTCTATTCGGTAATTTTTTGCATGGACGGATAGCCTGAAGCAAAGTACAATTGTTCAGTTCTGATCATCTCCACTACTCAAAACATGCTCCTGAGAGTATCACCGTAGAAAATCACGGTAGGAAAGAAGACGAATCAGCTGGCCCGCGTCGCTCAGCTCGGGCGGCACGGGCGAACCCTAGCCGCCGCCGCCAGCAGCCCCTCCCCTCCCGTCCTCCCTCCGGCCGCCGCCGCCGGAAGATGCTGCCGGGCGAAGCCCAGGTAGCGGACGGCGGCGGCGCGGCCCTTGCTCTGGCGCTGCGGCGTCCTCGCGAGCGATCTGGCGGGGGGATCTCGGGCCTCCTCCGGCTGCGTCGCGCGGTGGTGACTGGCGGCCCGGCGACCTTCGGCGGTGCTTCTCCGGCGGTCAGGTCGCCTCGGCGACGACGGCTTGTCCGGAGCAGCGACGGCGGCGAGCTCTGCGGGCTTGTCCCGCCGGCTCATCCAACTTGGCATGGCGGGGTGGCGGCCTGCTTCCCAAGCTCCGGTGGTGTGCTCCCCGGTGACGGTGGAGCGTCGGGCTCCTGCTGCAGTGGTGGTGCAGCCTCGGTGGTCGGCGGATCTGGGCGAGGGCGAGCTCGCTCTTATCTGTCCCTCTAGCTGCTGCTGGAGACGAGTTTGGTGGTGGCTCTGGCGGGGCAGTGGCGCTGCTGCTTTGCTGGAGGTGCTCGGGGCAGCGGTCTGCGAGCGTGGGGTGGTGGTCTGGCGAAGCTCCGGGCGAAGGTTTGTCCGGCTTGCCGGCCGGCGGTGGCGGCGTCTGTGGACGTCGTGATCCTGTGTGGAGGCGCCGCTGTGGAGTTCTTCGACACCCGCTACCCCGGGCCACGATCTTCGGGCGAAAGCCTAGACCCCGACAAGGGGTTGGGCGGCGGCGGCGTATTCGCGTCGTTCCCCTCTTTAGGGGCGCCGTCTTGAAGATCTTCGGCCTCGTTCACGCTTTCCATGGGCTGGACGTGCACGACATCGAGATCGGCAGGTGCCCGGTCAGCGATGTGAGGTTTCCGCGTGGTGGCTTGCGCGGCAACGGCGGAAGATGCTGCCGCCATTTGTTAAGCTCTGATCTGCTGTGGAAGCTTTGAGGAGGCTTGTTCTGATCTGCTGTGGAAGCTTTGAGGAGGTGCTTGTGTGTCTTGGTGCCGTGAAGCCATTTGTCTACGCCGGTGGCGCTCGGGTGCCGTGGCGTCGTCTCGCTGCGCGTTGCCTTCGGCCACCCCCCCGATGCTGGTGGTGTCGTGGCGTTGGGTGGTCTTGGCGGTGCGCTTCCGTTAGACTTCGTTGATGGTTGCCGTGGCGTCGTCTCGCTGTGCGTGGCCTGTCGACCACACCCCTGATGCAGGTGGTGTCGTGGCGTTGTGTGGTCTTGTCCACACACTTCCGTTAGACTCCGTCGTTGGCACGGTGCCCCGGTTTGGACTCGGTTGATCGGGACTGTCGATTATGCCGGCGGTCTCTCTCTTTTTGTGTGTTGGTGTGTGTCTTTTTGTTTATGCTCTTCTTCCGTTCCCCCTTGTAACTCTGGTTCATTTGAACCCATCTTGCATTAGGCTGCAAAGCCTTATAGGCAACTGAATACAAATTCAGGTGGGGATTCTTCCCCCCCGGTGAAAATTCAAAAAAAAACATGCTCCTGAAGGCGAAGGAACTGCAGCTCATTTTCGCAGAGTTAATAGAACTGAGCTCCACGGCTTCACGGATTCGACGAAGCAGAGGAGTTTTGAACAGGCTCTAAAACACCCTACTCGTTTTTCATCAGGGAATGGAATAGAAATTCTACCGAGTGAGCTTGACAATGGAGACTATAATTCCTAGTAACTTCCATTCCAAATACCTATCATTATTACTATGACTCTCCACGAAACTAAGAAAACACTGATCTCTGATGTTGTCCTCTCTTCATCGCCGCCCTCTCCTAGCAGCCCCTGCATTCTATAAGGAAAGACCAACTAAGGGTATATATATAGGCCAGCTTTGATTGAGCGGGAGGGAGCCTCCAACTCACGCAACTATCAATTAAATCCATATTAATAATTTATCAACCAACCAATAACTATTCAAGCTTGTCGTGGCAATAGTACTGAAATGAACCGCACATTTCGTTCCCCTATACGCGTGTCTATAGATGTTGGCAATATGGAATCCTAAATAGACTACCACCTAGAATTCATGATCGAACAAATAGTAAATCCAAAAATCCCTTACTATGTATATGTAGACACGATTCACTAACTGATTCTGGTATTACTATTTCGGTGGTTGATTTCTGCATCGACTTTAGGAGCATGTGAGTCGTGAGATGTAATAAGCACAATACTTGAGACATTTTAATAATAGAATTTATATCGCTCATACCTTCCCGTGTGTGAGCGACGACGTGATTGAACAACAGCCTGTAGATTTTTCAATGCCAGTCGAATCTCAACTTTGAATATTTTCTAAATCCAAGGTCTAGATTTAATTGGTTATGCCTAGCAATGCCCTTGTTGAAGACATTAATTTTAGAGCGGGGACTATTTTCAGAGTGAAAACCTTAGATCTTTTATCGGGTGATGGCCCATCTCACGCACACTATGGCAGAGTTTGTTTTTAGTGGCACTTTTAAGTGTCACTAAAAATTGAAAAAGTGCCACTAAAAATGTTTAGTGGCATTTAAAAAAGTGACGAATATAATCGCGTTGCTAAAAATTATTGTTGCACTTTGAAAAAGTGCCACTAAAAATAGGTATATTTAGTGGCATTTTCAAAAGTGCCACTACCTATTTTAGTGGCATTTTACAAAGCGCCACTAAAAATAGGATTTTTAGTGGCACTTTGAAAAGCGCCACCTAAAATAGGATTTTCAGTGGCACTTTCAAAAGCGCCACTTAAAATCACCATATTTAGTGGCATTATGAAAAGTGCCACTAAAAATACCCATCTTTAGTGGCACTTTCTTCAGTGGCACTTTACAAAGTGCCACTGAATATATAATCACAGTAAATGTGAAATCACTGTAGAATCACTTAAATTCATCACAGTAATCACTATAGTAAAACTAGAACATGCAATACATGAAGTTCATCATCCAGAACATCACATCACATTATTCACTGAACTGGATCATGCAATACATGATCAATACATGTATCGAAAACATGTATCCAAACCATGATCATGTAGTACACAGTGAACATCCAAAACCTGAATTAGATCCAAAACATGCTACAGCACATCACAAATACAATTTCCAAAACATCTTTCACAGGAGAATGGTCTTCCAGTATGTGCATTTCTCATCTGCTTCAGCAATCTATGTGTATTTGGCTTTCTGCGATTTTGTACCTGACATTGATTTCTTCACATTTTGCACAACTGTACAGTTCATGGATTCTGCTTCATGCTCCTCCACCTATATCATGATGATATGAAAGCATGATATCAAGACGTAATCTGACAGTACTGTCAAAATTGTAATCTAACAATTGTGCAGAAAAGTATGCATAACAGCTATTGTAATGTTTGCAAATGAATATTAAATACATATATATATCAAGACTCACATTCTGTCTCGGCCATGGAATGCACTATGCTGCAGCATTCCCCAGTTTTGTAATTCTTCCTTGTGCACGTGGCAAAAGTGTGGATTCTCTCAAGACAATATTCACAAGGACCTCAACAAAATCTGACAGGGGTTTTCCATCCAAGCATTTTGAGTTTACATCAACATTTTGTACAGTACCATATGCTACCAGTTGAGCACTGTTCGGTAATGTCAGACCAACTTCCATTCCTTTCTTGAGAGTAATGATGTCACCATTAGATATGACCTTCCTCTTTCCTTCAACCTTGCTTTTTTGCATTGTTTTCAATAACCTTCTCTAGCTTCACTTTGTGCATGATTGCTGCTTCTGTTTCTCTGTTACTGGTTGATTTCACTAAAGTACTTCTCTTCTTCCAGTTGCTCTCCTACACAAAGGTACAAAACTATATGATAAATACTATGTTAGGTATTTCAACAGATAAGTTCCTCAAATTGTAGTTGCTCATCAAGTTGCTTTGATAAACAATTGCCTGGCATTGCTCTGATAATTAATATTGCAATTTCTCTGCTGTAATAATGTAGGCCCTAGAAGTGAAGAGAGCATATCATTTGACTGGCATTGCATCTATGGAAATGACATGTCGCTAACTGAGAGCCAAGTGACATTCCTGGTGGGTTTTTGTAATGGTATGGAAGAAGATGATCTATTTAAGGTCTATCTCTTTAAGATGACACATTCATCTGTCATTGAGAACAAATGCAAGATGGTAGGATAATATGTTCTTATCAATTGTTGTTTACTTGCATATATTGGCTACATGAAACTTGGCTGACAACCTTCTTCTGTATTCGGAATAGGACTTCACAAGGGAATTCACAACCCAGTACCTCGAAAGGTACCTTGCTAAACCAATACAAGTCAGGGTTGAGTATATTGAGGATCACATGCAATTTAGTGTCCGGAGGAAGATGGGCAAGGGATCAGCATCCAAGAGGGCGCTGATTACTGATACGTCTCAAACGTATCTATAATTTTTGATGCTCCATGCTTGTTTTTACACCATTTGGCTATTGTTTCGTTACACTTCGTGGCACTTTTATGCATTTTCCGGAACTAACCTATTAACGAGTTGCCACAGTGCCAGTTCCCTGTTTTCTGCTGTTTTTGTGTTTCAGAAGTGATACACAGGAAATATTCTCGGAATTAGACGAAACAAGTTCCTGAAGTCTTATTTTACCCGGAAGCTTCCAGAGGTCCGAAGGAGAGAAGGAGAGGGGCCACCAGGGCCCCACACATAGGGGTGGCGCGGCCCAGCCCCTGGCCGTGCCACCATGGTGTGAGGGCACCTGGGCCCTCCTCTGACATCGCCCCTTCGCCTATAAAGACCCCCCGATGAAAAAAATCTAAGTACCCAATAAGATTTCCAGAACACATCGCGATCCGCCGCCGCCGTCGACCCGAAGATCGGGAGGGTCCAGAAGCTCTTCCCGGCACCCTGCTGGAGAGGGGAATCGCCACTGGAGGTCTTCTTCATCGCCATGCTTGCCTCCGGAGCGATGAGTGAGTAGTCTACCTTGGACTATGGGTCCATAGCAGTAGCTAGATGGTTGTCTTCTCCACCATGTGCTTCATGTTTAGATCTCATGAGCTGCCCTACATGATTGAGATCACCGTTATGTAATTCTACATGTTTTGTTTGTTGGGATCCGATGAATATTGGTGTTTATGATTGAGTTGTTGTACTAAATATTATCTTATGTTATCTCTATGTTGTTTATGATCTTACATTCTCTCCGTTGTTAGTAGCTATCTTGGCCGAGTAGTTGCTAGTGACTCCAAGAGGGGGTATTTATGCTCGATAGTGGGTTCATGTCTCTGCTTAACCTGGGGGAGTGACAGAAACCTCTAAGGTTGCAGATGTGCTGTTGCTACTAGGGAGAAAACAACATTCATATGCTCAAGGGCATATGCTTTGTTTACATTACACACTTTGCTTAATGCAATTATCTGTTGTTTGCAACTTAATACTTGTGGAGTTCTCGGATTGATTCACCACAAATGGATTATTAGTCATAGATGCAGTTGGATGGCGGTCTATGTATTTTGTTGTAATGCCCAGAGTAAATATCATAGTGATCTTCTTGACATATCACGTTTACTTTATTCTATCAATTGCCCAACTGTAATTTGTTTACCCAGCATGTGTTATTTATCTATGGAGAGACACCACTAGTGAACTGTGGACCCCGGTCCTATTTTCATCATATTGCTATCACCTGTTTACTTTACTCGCACTGTTTACTTTGCTTGCATTCTCTACTGTTTTCCACTTGATACGCTCATAATCTTTGTTTCAAGCAAACCGGTGAGATTGACAACCTCATCGCAAGTTGGGAGCAAAGTACTTGGTTGTGTGTGTGCAGGTTCCGCGTTGCAGCTAGCAAGCAAAGCTTGGACGAGGCGCCATATATAAATTGTCTGAAGCTGTCGCAAACTAGCAAGTATCACCTTCAGCCGTCACTGTCGGCTTTTCTTCCAGACGATAAACCTTGGTTTCTTAACTGAGGGAAAACTTGCTGCTATATTCATCAAAACCTTCTCTTGGGGTTCTCCAACTGGCTGGTCATTTTACTTCATCAACAAACGCCATCAAGCTTTCTGGCACCATCATCACCGCGCCATCAACAAGTTTTCTGGCGCCGTTGCCGGGGAAGAGTGGAAGACTTCTGCGAGGGGAGTTTTCGCACGCACATCCTTTACTTTGTTTTATTGTTTTGCTTTACTTTATTTATTTTACCTGCATCGTTTTATATCAAAAACCCAAAAAAATTAGAATCCTTGGTAGTTGTTTTTTACTTGTTTACTTTAGTTTTGCTGAAATGGCCAATTCTGAAAACACCAAGTTGTGTGACTTTATGATACGTCTCAAACGTATCTATAATTTTTTATGCTCCATGCTTGTTTTTACACCATTTGCCTATTGTTTCGCTACACTTCGTGGCACTTTTATGCATTTTCCGGAACTAACCTATTAACAAGTTGCCACAGTGCCAGTTCCCTGTTTTCTGCTGTTTTTGTGTTTCAGAAGTGATACACATGAAATATTCTCAGAATTGGACGAAACAAGTTCCTGAAGTCTTATTTTACCCGGAAGCTTCTAGAGATCCGAAGGAGAGGAGGAGGCGAGGCACCAGGGGCCCACACGCCAGGGTGGCGCGGCCAGCCCCTGGCCCGCGCCACCATGGTGTGAGGCCACCTGGCCCCTCCTCTGACATAGCCCCTTCACCTATAAAGACCCCCCGACGGAAAAAACCTAAGTACCCGATCAGATTTTCAGAACACATCGCGATCCGCCGCCGCCGTCGACCCGAAGATCGGGAGGGTCCAGAAGCTCTTCCCGGCACCCTGCCGGAGAGGGGAATCGCCACCAGAGGTCTTCTTCATCGCCATGCTTGCCTTCGGAGTGATGAGTGAGTAGTCTACCTTGGACTATGGGTCCATAGCAGTAGCTAGATGGTTGTCTTCTCCACCATGTGCTTCATGTTTAGATCTCATGAGCTGCCCTACATGATTGAGATCACCGTTATGTAATTCTACATGTTTTGTTTGTTGGGATCCGATGAATATTGGTGTTTATGATTAAGTTGCTATACTGAATATTATCTTTTGTTATCTCTATGTTGTTTATGATCTTGCATGCTCTCCGTTGTTAGCAGCTATCTTGGCCGAGTAGTTGCTAGTGACTCCAAGAGGGGGTATTTATGCTCCATAGTGGGTTCATGTCTCTGCTTAACCTGGGGGAGTGACAGAAACCTCTAAGGTTGTAGATGTGCTGTTGCTACTAGGGAGAAAACAACATTCATATGCTCAAGGGCATATGCTTTGTTTACATTACACACTTTGCTTAATGCAATTATCTGTTGTTCGCAACTTAATACTTGTGGAGTTCTCGGATTGATTCGCCACAAGTGGATTATTAGTCATAGATGCAGTTAGATGGCGGTCTATGTATTTTGTTGTAATGCCCAGAGTAAATCTCATAGTGATCTTCTTGACATATCACGTTTATCTTTATTCTATCAATTGCCCAACTGTAATTTATTTACCCAGCATGTGTTATTTCATCTATGGAGAGACACCACTAGTGAACTGTGGACCCCGGTCCTATTTCCATCATATTGCTATCACCTGTTTACTTTACTCGCATACCTTTACTGTTTTCCACTCGGTACACTCATAACCTTTGTTTCAAGCAAACCGGTGAGATTGACAACCTCATCGTAAGTTGGGAGCAAAGTATTTGTTTGTGTGTGTGCAGATTCCGCGTTGCAGCTAGCATCAAGAACGATAAACCTTGGTTTCTTAATTGAGGGAAAACGAGCTGCTATACTCATCACACCTTCCTCTTGGGGTTCCCAACGGGCTGGTCATTCACCACGCATCAAGCTCTTTTTCTGGCGCCGTTGCCGGGGAGGAAGTAGAAGACTTCTGTGAGGGGAGTTTTCGCACGCACATCCTTTACTTTGTTATTGTTTTGCTTTACTTTATTTATTTCACCTGCATTGTTTTATATCAAAAACCCAAAAAAATTAGAATCCTTGGTAGTTGTTTTTACTTGTTTACTTTAGTTTTGCTGAAATGTCCAATCCTGAAAACACCAAGTTGTGTGACTTTACTAGCATGAACAATAGTGATTTTATCTGCACTCCTATTGCACCACCTGCTCCTACTGCAAACTTTTATGAGATTAAGCCTGCTTTGTTGAACCTTGTTATGGAAGAGCAATTCTCTGGTGCTAGTACTGAAGATGCTGCAGCTCGTCTCAATAATTTTGTTGAGCTATGTGAGATGCAGAAATATAAGGATGTTGATAGTGATATTATTAAGGTCAAGTTGTTTCCTTTTTCTTTGAGAGGAAAAGCTAAAGATTGGTTGCTGTCTTTGACTAAGAATAGTATTGATTCATGGGCTAAGTGTAAGGATGCTTTTATTGGTAGATACTATCCTCCTGCTAAGATTATATCTCTGCGTAGCAATATTATGAAGTTTACTCAGTTTGATAATGAACATGTTGCTCAGGCTTGGGAAAGAATGAAATCTATGATAAAGAATTGCCCCACTCATGGACTGACTACTTGGATGATTGTCCAAACTTTTTATGCAGGACTGAATTTTTCTTCAAGGAACCTTCTTGATTCAGCTGCTGGAGGCACTTTTATGTCCCATACCTTGGGCACCGCAACAAAGCTACTTGACAACATGATGGTAAATTATTCCGAATGGCACACCGAGAGAGCTCCACAAGGTAAGAAGGTAAATTCTGTTGAGGAAACCTCTTCCTTAAGTGATAAGATTGATACCATTATGGCTATATGCTTGCTAATGATAGGAATCATGTTGATCCTAATAATATTCCTTTAGCCTGTTTGGTTGCTCAAGAAGAGCATGTTGATGTGAATTTCATTAAAATCAATAATTTTAACAACAATGCTTATAGGAACAATTTTGCTAGTAACAATTATAGGCCGGATCCTTCTACCAATGGTAATGGTTATGGTAATTCTTATGGTAACTCCTACAACAACACTAGGGCCGCGCCCTCCGAGCTTGAGGTAATGCTCAAGGAGTTCATCGGTAAGCAAACTGCTTTTAATAAGTCTGTCGAGGAAAAGTTAGGCAAAATTGATATTCTTGCTTCTAAAGTTGATAGCCTTGCTCATGAAGTTGAACTTCTGAAATTAAAAGTGTTTCCCAATGATGTGAAAGAGAACAATGTTTTTGCTACCGCTAATGCTATTCAAGTTGGAATCGATGAAAATATTAGATTGTTAGCGGAATTGCATGCTAGGTGGGAAAGAAAAGATGAGATGGCTAGAGAGATGAAGGTATGCACCATTACTACCTCTAATGATGTTGCTCTTAATGTTATCAATCCTCCTACTTTGATTGGTATAGAGAAAACTCCCACTCCTTGTGTTAAAAAGCCTAAAACTGCCAAAACTTTTTCTCAAAAGGGTGCTGAAATTTTTCGGAGTGTGGGAGATGATAGCTCTACTTCTTTTAATGATTTTGATGTTGATGGATGCAATATATATGAAGTTATTTTGTTCTTGCAAAAGCTTGCTTTGACTCCCAATGCTAGTTCTTTAAATGTTGCTTTTACTAAGCATATTACCAATGCTCTCATGAAAATTAGGGATGAAAAGTTGAAGCAAAAAGCTTCTGTTCCTAAGAAGTTAGAAGATGGTTGGGAACCCATCATTGATATTCATGTTAATGGTTTTGATTGCCATGCTTTATGTGATCTAGGTGCTAGTATTTCTATCATGCCTAGAAAGAATTATGACATGCTTGATTTACCGCCGCTTGAAAAGTGTTATTTTGATGTTCCTATTGCTGATATTGCTAAGAAGAAACCTTTGGGAAGGATTAATGATGTTCTTATTGTGGTTAGCAATAACCCTGTTCCCGTTGATTTTCTTGTTATGGACGTTGAATGTCATGCTTCATGTCCTATTATCTTGGGAAGACCTTTTCTTCGAATTGTAGGTGCCATCATTCATATGAGGGAAGGCACTATCAAATATCAATTCCCACTAAAGAAAGGTATGGAACACTTCCCTAGGAAAAGAAAGAAATTAATTTTTGACTCTATTCTTAGAGCAAATTATGAGCTTGATGCTTCATCTCTTGATATTACTTGATTCGCAATTTTCTGCGCCTAGCTCAAAGGCGTTAAAGAAAAGCACTCTTGGGAGATAACCCAATGTTTTTTTTCAGTACTTTTTCTTTTATTTGAGTCTTGGAAGTCATTACTACTGTAATGACCACTACTTATCCTTTTTATTTCGTTTTTGTGCCAAAAGAAGCCTCTAATTTGAGCGAGGTAAAGATTTGGGGATGTTGCTGTCCTGAAACTGTTTTCTGTGCTTCACCGTAAAAATTCGTATAAATTCTCTGTTTATCTTTTGGACCTGCGATTTCTTGTGCATATGCCCCAGGTTATATCCAAATTTTATTAGTTGAACAATTTTTGATTTGAGCAACAGAAAACCTTTCAAAAATTCGGCCCTTGTCAGCTGTTCTGTTTTGACAGATTTCTGCCAATATTTGTTTTTGCCACTTTATCGCTTTCTTTGCGAGTTCTTTTGATCACGGAACTCTTGTGGAAGTTGCTACAGTAGTATTTACTTTATATGTGGTGGTTTTGAGTTGAAACCTGAAGCAAAAAGAGGTTGATTATATGTTATGCCTACACTAATGTTGCTAATAGATTTGTGTTTAGTTTTGTATGAAGGAAGTTTTCAAGTGTAGGGATTGGAGAATGATGAGATGAGTTGAAGAATGGACAAAAGCTCAAGCTTGGGGATGCCCATGCATCACCTCAAAAAATATCCAAGAAGTACAAGCGTCAAAGCTTGGGGATGCCCCCGAGGCACCCCTTCTTCATCGGCAAAAATCAGGTCACCTTTCAAGACACTATATTTTTATTGCTTCATGCACTATGTGTTTTTCTTGGAGCGTCAGTTGTTTTAGTTTTCTTAGTTGGTTTAGTTTGTTTGGTTGCTGCAATAAATGGTTGGACCCCAACTAATTTTTTTTGGAGGAGATGTACTCGTTTTCATTTGCAAAGAACACTCTCGTTTTCACTCTTATTAAAAATCGAGTGTTCTTCTTTTTCTGCTACTGCTTTTGGTTTTCGTTTTTGCCTTGATTTGCGTTCAGACCTTGTCATATCATCTCATCAAGGTGTATTTTTTCCTCTGATATTTATTGGTTTTCGTCAAAAGAGGTGTCTATAAAAATTTCAAATGGTGTTGAAAAAGAGAAAAAGCTTTGTGCAAAATAGTGGTACAAGAAGGAGCTTGTGTAGACTGCGGCTTAGGCTTTTTCATGTTTTGCTTGATGTCTTTTTGATAGTATGCTTAGTGGTTTTGCTGTAGCATGACTTGCCTCAAATAACTGAGATTGCTTAATGAGCCTTTGAAAAAATCATGCGTTGTTTTAATTATATGGAAGCATTATTTTGGTTTTCTCCTTGATGCTTTATTTGGGTTGACTTGGCGCATGCTCACACATGTTAGACTCTTACAAAGTCACCAATAGCCTTCATGATCATTTAGTTTTTGACTTTTGATGCCATCTTATGCTTCTTTTAATATCGCTTTGTCGCTTTGCATGATTATGGCCATTATTGCTCTCTTAGTTGGTCGCTCCCAGTCTTTTGCTAGCCCTCGTCTTGTACTGAGTATGAGCTCTACTCGTGCATCCAAATCCTAAAAGCCAAAGTCTTCCAAAGTGTCCACCATACATACCTACTAGCAATTTGCTATTCCAAGTAAATTTGACTTGCTTTTATTTTCTCTTCAAATTAAACTCTTACCAGTGTTATGCGAAATTTGGTCAGTAAAGCTCTCACGAACCGGGAGGCACACTTTACTTTTTCCTGTTCTTAAAAATTTGACATTGTGGTCTCTTATGTTGAGTTGTTATACTTGCAAGTTGTAAGTTGGATTCTAGCCCGGCCATGCAGTCATGGGCAAGCTTTCAACATTGCACTTCTTATTTGAGTTGATATCGTGATCTTTTGTTAATGGATGCCCGCGGTGTGAAATGAATTGGGAAACTTGTGGGGATCATGGAGTTTTTATATGTGTTAGGGAAACGCCGGGCCGCCAATCTAAGCCATGCATAATTCATGGTGGAAATTTGCAGCATACCCATGGTGAACATACGACGACGCATCTCACAATAAAAAGCTAAACAAATGGCAAATAAAAGAGATATCGAGGTGTTCATTGTCTGCTGGTCCTGTCATTTTGGTGTGGGCTTGTTCCATGTCATCGGGCACGGAGGTACCCCATTGGCGGTTGATACGTCTCAAACGTATCTATAATTTTTGATGCTCCATGCTTTGTTTTACACCATTTGCCTATTGTTTCGTTACACTTAGTGGCATTTTTATACATTTTCCGGAACTAACCTATTAACGAAGTGCCACAGTGCCAGTTTCCTGTTTTCTGCTGTTTTTGTGTTTCAGAAGTGATACACAGGAAATATTCTCGGAATTGGACGAAACAAGTTCCTGAAGTCATATTTCACCGGGGAGCCCCCAAAGATCAGAAGACCTGACGGAGGGGGGCCACGTGGCCCCCACACACAGGGGTGGCGCGGCCAGACCCCTGGCCGCGCCGGGCCCGTGTGAGGGAGCGTGGGACCTCCTCTGACAGTCCCCCTTCGCCTACATATACCCCCTGACGAGAAAAACCTAAGAACCCGATCAGTTTTCCAGAATACATCGCGATCCGCCGCCGCCGTCGACCCGAAGATCGGGAGGGTCCAGAAGCTCTTCCCGGCACCCTGCCGGAGAGGGGAATCGCCACCGGAGGTCTTCTTCATCGTCATGCTTGCCTCCGGAGCGATGAGTGAGTAGTCTACCTTGGACTATGGGTCCATAGCAGTAGCTAGATGGTTGTCTTCTCCACCATGTGCTTCATGTTTAGATCTCATGAGCTGCCCTACATGATTGAGATCACCGTTATGTAATACTATGATGTTGGTTTGTTGGGATCCGATGAATATTGGTGTTTATGATTAAGTTGCTGTACTGAATTATATCTTTTGTTATCTCTATGTTGTTTATGATCTTGCATTCTCTCCGTTGTTAGTGGCTATCTTGGCCGAGTAGTTGCTAGTGACTCCAAGAGGGGGTATTTATGCTCGATAGTGGGTTCATGTCTCTATTTCACCTGGGGGAGTGACAGAAACCTCTAAGGTGGTAGATGTGCTGTTGCTACTAGGGAGAAAACAACATTCATATGCTCAAGGGCATATGCTTTGTTTACATTACACACTTTGCTTAATGCAATTATCTGTTGTTCGCAACTTAATACTTTTGGGGTGTTCGGATGATATCCCCGAGGGTGGATTATTAGTCATAGATGCAGTTGGATGGCGGTCTATGTATTTTGTTGTAATGCCCAGAGTGAATCTCATAGTGATCTTCTTGACATATCACGTTATCTTTATTCTATCAATTGCCCAACTGTAATTTGTTTACCCAGCATGTTATTTATCTATGGAGAGGCACCACTAGTGAACTGTGGACCCCGGTCCTATTTTAATCATATTGCAATCACCTGTTTACTTTTCCCGCACTGTTTACTTTACTAGCATTTTACTACTGTTTTCCACTCGATACACTCATAACCTTTGTTTCAAGCAAACCGGTGAGATTGACAACCTCATCGCAAGTTGGGAGCAAAGTACTTGTTTGTGTGTGTGCAGGTTCCGCGTTGCTGCTGGCTGAAGACGAGTCAACAAGTATCGTTAACGGCTCCCTTGTTGAAGAGTTACTACGCCAGTCCGCATCACCTTCAGTCGTCAACGTCTCCCTTCTCCTGAACGATATTAAACCTTGGTTTCTTAACTGAGGGAAAACTTGCTGCTGCACTCTTCATACCTTCCTCTTGGGGTTCCCAACGGGCTGGTCATCCACCACGCACAAGGACTGCCTGTCGCTATCATAGCCATCAGCACTTTTTCTGGCGCCGTTGCCGGGGAAGGAAGAGAAGACTTCTGCGAGGGGAGTTCTTCGCACACACATCCATTGCTTTGTTATTTGTTTTGCTTTACTTTATTTATTTTACCTGCATTGCTTTTTATATCAAAAACCCAAAAAGATTAGAATCCTTGGTAGTTGTTTTTACTTGTTTACTTTCGTTTTGCTGAAATGGCCAATCCTGAAAACACCAAGTTGTGTGACTTTGCTAGCACGAACAATAGTGATTTTATCTGCACTCCTATTGCACCAACTGTTCCTGCTACTACTTTTTATGAGATCAAGCCTGCTTTATTGAACCTTGTTATGAAAGAGCAATTTTCTGGTGCTAGTACTGAAGATGCTGCAGCTCATCTCAACAATTTTGTTGAGCTATGTGAGATGCAGAAATATAATGATGTTGATAGTGATATTATTAAACTCAAGTTGTTTCCTTTTTCTTTGAGAGGAAAGGCTAAAGATTGGTTGCTGTCTTTGACTAAGAATAGTATTGATTCATGGGCTAAGTGTAAGGATGCTTTTATTGGTAGATATTATCCTCCTGCTAAGATTATATCGTTGCGTAGCAATATTATGAAGTTTACTCAGTTTGATAATGAACATGTTGCTCAAGCTTGGGAAAGAATGAAATCTATGGTAAAGAATTGCCCCACTCATGGACTGGCTACTTGGATGATTATCCAAACTTTTTATGCAGGACTGAATTTTTCTTCAAGGAACCTACTTGATTCAGCTGCTGGAGGCACTTTTATGTCCCTTACACTGGGCGCCGCATCAAAGCTACTCGACAACATGATGGTAAATTATTCCGAATAGCACACCGAGAGAGCTCCACAAGGTAAGAAGGTAAATTCTGTTGAGGAAACCTCTTCCTTGAGTGATAAGATTGATACCATTATGGCTATGCTTGCTAATGATAGGACTCATGTTGATCCTAATAATGTTCCTTTGGCCTCTCTGGTTGCTCAAGAAGAGCAAGTTGATGTGAATTTCATTAGAAATAACAATTTTAATAACAATGCTTATAGGAACAATTTTGCTAGTAACAATTATAGACCGTTTCCTTCTAATGGTGATAATAGCTATCTTGGTAGACCTAGAATGCCTAGTGAAGAAAGAATTTTTGAACTTGAAAAGTCTACCAAGAATTTTATGCAGATGCAATATGAGCAGAACAAGGCTTTCACCAAGACTATGGAGGAGCAATCAGCTCTGTTGAGGACTATAAGTCATCAACTTGAAAATTTAAACAAGGCTATTCCTGAATTACAAGCTAAGGCTTCCAAAGCTGAAACCGATATCTCATTATTGTCTAATGTGCAATCTTCTTTAGTTAATAGAATGTCCGCTAAGCCTGATCCTTTTGCTGCCGTTAATGCTACCCAAGTTGGAATTGATAAAAATATTAGATTGTTAGCGGAATTGCATGCTAGGTGGGAAAGAGAAGATGAGATGGCTAGAGAGATGAAGGTATGTACTATTACTACCTCTAATGATGTTGCTCCTACTGATAGCAATCCTCTTACTTTGATTGGTGTAGAGAAAACTCCCACTCCTTGTGCTAAAAAGCCTAAAACTGCCAAAACTTTTTCTCAAAAGAGTGCTGAAATTTTTCGGAGTGTGGGAGATGATAGCTCTATTTCTTTTAATGATTTTGATGTTGATGGCTGCAATATATCTAAAGTTATTTTGTTCTTGCAAAAGCTTGCTTTGACTCCCAATGCTAGTTCTTTAAATGTTGCTTTTACTAAGCATATTACCAATGCTCTCATAAAGATTAGGGATGAAAAGTTGAAGCAAAAAGCCTCTGTTCCCAAGAAGTTAGAAGATGGTTGGGAACCCATCATTGATATGCATGTTAATGGTTATGATTGCCATGCTTTATGTGATCTAGGTGCTAGTATTTCTATCATGCCTAGAAAAGATTTATGACATGCTTGATTTACCACCACTAGAAAAGTGTTATTTTGATGTTCCTATTGCTGATGTTGCTAAGAAGAAACCTTTGGGAAGGATTAATGATGTTCTTATTGTGGTTAACAATAACCTTGTTCCCGTTGATTTTCTTGTTATGGACGTTGAATGCCATGCTTCATGTCCTATTATTTTGGGAAGACCCTTTCTTCGAACTGTAGGTGCTATCATTGATATGAGGGAAGGCACTATCAAGTATCAATTCCCACTAAAGAAAGGTATGGAACACTTCCCTAGGAAAAGAAAGAAATTACTTTTTGACTCTATTCTTAGAGCAAATTATGAGCTTGATGCTTCATCTATTGATATTACTTGATTCGCAATTTTCTGCGCCTAGCTCAAAGGCGTTAAAGAAAAGCACTCTTGGGAGATAACCCATTGTTTATTTTCAGTACTTTTTCTTTTATTTGAGTCTTGGAAGTCATTACTACTGTAATGACCGCTCCTTATCTTGTTTATTTCGTTTTTGTGCCAAGAGAAGCCTCTAATTTGAGTGAGGTAAAGATTTGGGGTTATTGCTGTCCTGAAACTGTTTTCGGTGCTGCACCGTAAAAATTCATGAAAATTCTCTGTTTATCTTTTGGACCTGCGATTTCTTGTGCTTATGCCCCAGGTTATATCCAAACTTTTCTTAGTTTAACACTTTTTGATTCGAGCAACGGAAAATCCCTCAAAAATTCGTCCATTATCAGCTGTTCAGTTTTGACAGATTTCTGCCAATATTAGTTTTTGCCACTTTATCGCTTTCTTTCGAGTTCTTTTTGATCATGGAACTCTTGTGGAAGTTGCTACAGTAGTATATACTTTATATGTGGTGGTTTTGGGTTAAAACCTGAAGCTAAAAGAGGATGAATATATTTTATGCTTACACTAATGTTGCTAATAGAATTGTGTTTAGTTTTGTATGAAGGAAGTTTTCAAGTGTAGGGATTGGAGAATGATGAGATGAGTTGAAGAATGGACAAAAGCTCAAGCTTGGGGATGCCCATGCATCACCCCAAGAAATATCCAAGAAGTACAAGCGTCAAAGCTTGGGGATGCCCCCGAGGCACCCCTTCTTCATCGGCAAAAATCAGGTCACCTTTCAAAACACTATATTTTTATTGCTTCATGCACTATGTGTTTTTCTTGGAGCGTCAGTTGTTTTAGTTTTCTTAGTGTGTTTAGTTTGTTTGTTTGCTGCAATAAATGGTTGGACCCCAACAAATTTCCTTTGGAGGAGATGTACTCGTTTTCATTTGCAAAGAATGCTCTAGTTTTCACTCTTATAAATCGAGCATTCTAGTTTTTCTGCTACTGCTTTTGGTTTTCGTTTTCGCCTTGATATGCATTCAGATCTTGTCATATCTTTTCATCAAGGTGTATTTTTGCCTCTGGTCTTTATTGGTTTTCATCAAAAGAGGTGTCTATAAAAATTTCAAATGGTGTTGGAAAAGAGAAAAAGCTTTGTGCAAAATAGTGGTACAAGAAGGAGCTTGTGTAGACTGCGGCTTAGGCTTTTTCATGTCATGCTTGATGTCTTTTTGATAGTATGCTTAGTGGTTTTGCTGTAGCATGACTTGTCTCAAATAACTGAGATTGCTTAATGAGCCTTTGAAAAAAAATCATGCGTTGTTTTTATTGTATGGAAGCATTATTTTGGTTTTCTCCTTGATGCTTTATTTGGGTTGACTTGGCGCATGCTCACACATGTTAGACTCTTCCAAAGTCGCCATTAGCCTTCATGATCATTTAGTTTTAGACTTTTGATGCCATCATATGCTTCTTTTAATGTCGCTTTGTCGCTTTGCATGATTATGGCCATTACTGCTCTCTTAGTTGGTCGCTCCCAGTCTTTTGCTAGCCCTCGCCTTGTACTGAGTATGAGCTCTACTCATGCATCCAACTCCTAAAAGCCAAGTTTGCCATTGTGTCCACTATAAACTCCTATGCATGGTATTTGTAAGCCATTCCAAAGTAAAATTTTCGTGTGCTACCTTTCAAACACCTTCAAAATACTTCTCGTTTTGTGACACTGTTTTCAGCTCATGGGGACGTAGTGGTCGGATTTGCTATCTTCCATATTGTTTATTCCAAAAATAAAAAAAAAGAGAAAAAAGAAAAGAAAAAAGGCACTCCTCCAAAGAATGTGAATGTTGGTGGGCACCCGATGGAATCGGTTAGCCATGGTATGTGAAAGGAAAAGGTGGGGAGGAGTGCCAAGTTTTATAAAAAGAGCACGAAGTGCCAATCTCTCTCTCAAAAACTTGCTTTATTTTGTATGGAAGATAGTAAGAACCCCATTGCCAGTCGTTGACAAAGACAACCACCTCTCAAAATCAAGTTTTATCTCTGTTTTACAAATGAAAAGCTCTAGCACATGTTTAAATCACTGCTTCCCTCTGCGAAGGGCCTTTCTTTTACTTTTATGTTGAGTCACCACCTTCTTTCTTTATGCACCATTAAGAGAGCATAGTTGTCATTCTTAGTGTGATATGCATTGTCCCAAGGTTCATTGATTGACTCATATTGTTGGTTTCACTTGTTCTTAAATTATTTGTATCTAGTCGCCCTCTTAAACTTTGAGGTGTCCTATGCATTTATGTTTTGCTCTCTTTGAAGGACAAGCTGAAAACCATTTGTATGTTTTTCCTTATGATTAGAACACACGTTTGACTTTCATTGTTTCATTATCATGATCTTTTGTTTGTGTTCATTTGCATGTTTACAACATGGTTGCTAAGTTCTTATTGTCATGATTATATCTTTCATGCCCGTGTTTTAAGTTCTATTGATCCCAGCTCATCAATGCTTACATATATGATCAAGATTGTGTAGGTGCATGTCACCTCAAAAATTATTCTTTTGTTATCACTTACCTACTCGAGGACGAGCAGGAGTTAAGCTTGGGGATGCTTGATACGTCTCAAACGTATCTATAAATTTTTATGCTCCATGCTTTGTTTTACACCATTTGCCTATTGTTTCGTTACACTTAGTGGCATTTTTATACATTTTCCGGAACTAACCTATTAACGAAGTGCCACAGTGCCAGTTTCCTGTTTTCTGCTGTTTTTGTGTTTCAGAAGTGATACACAGGAAATATTCTCGGAATTGGACGAAACAAGTTCCTGAAGTCATATTTCACCGGGGAGCTCCCAAAGATCAGAAGACCTGACGGAGGGGGGCCACGTGGCCCCCACACACAGGGGTGGCGCGGCCAGACCCCTGGCCGCGCCGGGCCCGTGTGAGGGAGCGTGGGACCTCCTCTGACAGTCCCCCTTCGCCTACATATACCCCCTGACGAGAAAAACCTAAGAACCCGATCAGTTTTCCAGAATACATCGCGATCCGCCGTCGCCGTCGACCCGAAGATCGGGAGGGTCCAGAAGCTCTTCCCGGCACCCTGCCGTAGAGGGGAATCGCCACCGGAGGTCTTCTTTATCGCCATGCTTGCCTCCGGAGCGATGAGTGAGTAGTCTACCTTGGACTATGGGTCCATAGCAGTAGCTAGATGGTTGTCTTCTCCACCATGTGCTTCATGTTTAGATCTCATGAGCTGCCCTACATGATTGAGATCACCGTTATGTAATACTATGATGTTGGTTTGTTGGGATCCGATGAATATTGGTGTTTATGATTAAGTTGCTGTACTGAATTATATCTTTTGTTATCTCTATGTTGTTGATGATCTTGCATGCTCTCCGTTGTTAGCAGCTATCTTGGCCGAGTAGTTGCTAGTGACTCCAAGAGGGGGTATTTATGCTCCATAGTGGGTTCATGTCTCTGCTTAACCTGGGGGAGTGACAGAAACCTCTAAGGTTGTAGATGTGCTGTTGCTACTAGGGAGAAAACAACATTCATATGCTCAAGGGCATATGCTTTGTTTACATTACACACTTTGCTTAATGCAATTATCTGTTGTTCGCAACTTAATACTTTTGGGGTGTTCGGATGATATCCCCGAGGGTGGATTATTAGTCATAGATGCAGTTGGATGGCGGTCTATGTATTTTGTTGTAATGCCCAGAGTGAATCTCATAGTGATCTTCTTGACATATCACGTTATCTTTATTCTATCAATTGCCCAACTGTAATTTGTTTACCCAGCATGTTATTTATCTATGGAGAGGCACCACTAGTGAACTGTGGACCCCGGTCCTATTTTAATCATATTGCAATCACCTGTTTACTTTTCCCGCACTGTTTACTTTACTAGCATTTTACTACTGTTTTCCACTCGATACGCTCATAACCTTTGTTTCAAGAAAACCGGTGAGATTGACAACCTCATCGCAAGTTGGGAGCAAAGTACTTGTTTGTGTGTGTGCAGGTTCCGCGTTGCTGCTGGCTGAAGACGAGTCAACAAGTATCGTTAACGGCGCCCTTGTTGAAGAGTTACTACGCCAGTCCGCATCACCTTCAGTCGTCAACGTCTCCCTTCTCCTGAACGATATTAAACCTTGGTTCCTTAACTGAGGGAAAACTTGCTGCTGCACTCTTCATACCTTCCTCTTGGGGTTCCCAACGGGCTGGTCATCCACCACGCACAAGGACTGCCTGTCGCTATCATAGCCATCAGCGGTTCTCAATGATATGCATATATTTACAATGACAAGAGCCTTGCTTGGGACTTTAAGTAAAGTAGCATGTGGTTTGGGTACTCGTATTCACGGGACACGAGGTTTTCAACTTATGATTTGTCAAGCATATGCATCATAATTGTTCTCGCATTAACTTTAACCATTCAAGATGCTTATGATGGGGGCAATGAGAGCTCAAAGCCGGTAAGTACCATAATTTTTGAACGTTATAAAACTTGCAATCACTGCTTCCCTCTCCAAAGGGCCTTTCTTCTATTTTTATGTTGAGTCACCACCTTCTTTCTTTATGCACCATTAAGAGAGCATAGTTGTCATTCTTAGTATAATGTGCATTGTCCCAAAGTTTTCATTGATTGATTCATATTATTGGTTTCACTTGTTCTCAAATTATTTGTATCTAGTCGCCCTCTTAAACTTGAAGGTGTCCTATGCATATCTGTTTTGCCCTCTTTGAAGGACAAGCTGAAAACCATTTGTATGTTTTTTCTTATGATTTGAACACACGTTTGACTTTCATTGTTTCATTTTCATGATCTTTTGTTTGTGTTCATTTGCATGTTTACTATATGGTTGCTAAGTTCTTATTGTCAAGATTATATCTTCATGCCAATGTTTTAAGTTCTTATGATCCCAGCTCACAAATGCTTACATATATGATCAAGATTGTGTAGGTGCATGTCACCTCAAAAATTATTCTTTTGTTATCACTTACCTACTCGAGGACGAGCAGGAGTTAAACTTGGGGATGCTTGATACGTCTCAAACGTATCTATAATTTTTGATGCTCCATGCTTGTTTTTACACCATTTGCCTAATGTTTCGCTACACTTCGTGGCACTTTTATGCATTTTCCGGTACTAACCTATTAACAAGTTGACACAGTGTCAGTTCCCTACTTTCTGCCGTTTTTGTGTTTCAGAAGTGATACACGGGAAATATTCTCGGAATTGGACGAAACAAGTTCCTGAAGTCTTATTTACCCAGAAGCTTCCAGAGATCCGAAGGAGAGTAGGAGGCGAGGCACCAGGGGCCCACATGCCAGGGTGGCGCGGCCAGCCCCTGGCCCGCGCCACCATGGTGTGAGGCCACCTGGCCACTCCTCTGACATAGCCCCTTCGCCTATAAAGACCCCCCGACAGAAAAAACCTAAGTACCCAATCAGATTTCCGGAACACATCGTGATCCGCCACCGCCGTCGACCCGAAGATCGGGAGGGTCCAGAAGCTCTTCCCGGCACCCTGCAGGAGAGGGGAATCGCCACCGGAGGTCTTCTTCATCGCCATGCTTGCCTCCGGAGCGATGAGTGAGTAGTCTACCTTGGACTATGGGTCCATAGCAGTAGCTAGATGGTTGTCTTCTCCACCATGTGCTTCATGTTTAGATCTCATGAGCTGCCCTACATGATTGAGATCACCGTTATGTAATTCTACATGTTTGGTTTGTTGGGATCCGATGAATATTGGTGTTTATGATTAAGTTGCTATACTGAATATTATCTTTTGTTATCTCTATGTTATTTATGATCTTGCATGCTCTCCGTTGTTAGTAGCTATCTTGGCCGAGTAGTTGCTAGTGACTCCAAGAGGGGGTATTTATGCTCGATAGTGGGTTCATGTCTCTGCTTAACCTGGGGGAGTGACAGAAACCTCTAAGGTTGTAGATGTGCTGTTGCTACTAGGGAGAAAACAACATTCATATGCTCAAGGGCATATGCTTTGTTTACATTACACACTTTGCTTAATGCAACTATCTGTTGTTCGCAACTTAATACTTCTAGAGTTCTCGGATTGATTCGCCACAAGTGGATTATTAGTCATCGATGCAGTTGGATGGCGGTCTATGTATTTTGTTGTAATGCCCAGAGTAAATCTCATAGTGATCTTCTTGACATATCACGTTTATCTTTATTCTATCAATTGCCCAACTGTAATTTGTTTACCCATCATGTGTTATTTTATCTATGGAGAGACACCACTAGTGAACTATGGACCCCGGTCCTATTTCCATCATATTGCAATCACCTGTTTACTTTACTCGCACTATTTACTTTACTCGCATACCTTTACTGTTTTCCACTCGATACACTCATAACCTTTGTTTCAAGCAAACCGGTGAGATTGACAACCTCATCGTATGTTGGGAGCAAAGTATTTGTTTGTGTGTGTGCAGATTCTGCGTTGCAGCTAGCAAGCAAAGCTTGGACGAGGTGCCATATATAAATTATCCGCAGCTATCGCAAACTAGCAAGCATCACCTTCAGTCGCCTGTCTCTCGTCTCCAAGAACGATAAACCTTGGTTTCTTAACTGAGGGAAAACGAGCTGCTATACTCATCACACCTTCCTCTTGGGGCTCCCAACGGGCTGGTCATTCACCACGCATCACTTTACTAGCACGAACAATAGTGATTTTATCTGCACTCCTATTGCACCACCTGCTACTGCTGCAAACTTTTATGAGATTAAGCCTGCTTTGTTGAACCTTGTTATGAAAGAGCAATTTTTTGGTGCTAGTACTGAAGATGCTGCAGCTCATCTCAACAATTTTGTTGAGCTATGTGAGATGCAGAAATATAAGGATGTTGATAGTGATATTATTAAGCTCAAGTTGTTACCTTTTTCTTTGAGAGGAAAAGCTAAAGATTGGTTGATGTCTTTGACTAAGAATAGTATTGATTCATGGGCTAAGTGTAAGGATGCTTTTATTGGTAGATACTATCCTCCTGCTAAGATTATATCTCTGCGTAGCAATATTATGAAGTTTACTCAGTTTGATAATGAACATGTTGCTCAAGCTTGGGAAAGAATGAAATCTATGATAAAGAATTGCCCCACTCATGGACTGACTACTTGGATGATTGTCCAAACTTTTTATGCAGGACTGAATTTTTCCTGGAGGAACCTACTTGATTCAGCTGCTGGAGGCACTTTTATGTCCCTTACCTTGGGCGCCGCAACAAAGCTACTCGACAACATGATGGTAAATTATTCCGAATGGCACACCGAGAGAGCTCCACAAGGTAAGAAGGTAAATTCTGTTGAGGGAACCTCTTCCTTGAATGATAAGATTGATACCATTATGGCTATGCTTGCTAATGATAGGACTCATGTTGATCCTAATAATGTTCCTTTGGCCTCTTTGGTTGCTCAAGAAGAGCATGTTGATGTGAATTTCATTAGAAACAATAATTTTAACAACAATGCTTATAGGAACAATTTTGCTAGTAACAATTATAGGCCGTATCCTTCTACCAATGGTAATGGTTATGGTAACACTTACGGTAATTCCTACAACAACACTAGGGCCGCGCCCTCCGAGCTTGAGGTAATGCTCAAGGACTTCATCGGTAAGCAAACTGCTTTTAACAAGTCTGTTGAGGAAAAGTTAGGCAAAATTGATATTCTTGCTTCTAAAGTTGATAGCCTTGCTCATGATGTTGAACTTCTGAAATTAAAAGTGTTTCCCAATGATGTGAAAGAGAACAATGTTTTTGCTACCGCTAATGCTATTCAAGTTGGAATTGATGAAAATATTAGATTGTTAACGGAATTGCATGCCAGGTGGGAAAGAGAAGATGAGATGGCTAGAGAGATGAAGGTATGTACTATTACTACCTCTAATGATGTTGCTCCTAATGGTAGCAATCCTCTTACTTTGATTGGTGTAGAGAAAACCCCCACTCCTTGTGTTAAAAAGCCTAAAACTGCCAAAACTTTTTCTCAAAAGAGTGCTGAAATTTTTCAGAGTGTAGGAGATGATAGCTCTACTTATTTTAATGATTTTGATGTTGATGGCTGCAATATATCTGAAGTTATTTTGTTCTTGCAAAAGCTTGCTTTGACTCCCAATGCTAGTTCTTTAAATGTTGCTTTTACTAAGCATATTACCAATGCTCTCATGAAAATTAGGGATGAAAAGTTGAAGCAAAAAGCTTCCATTCCCAAGAAGTTAGAAGATGGTTGGGAACCCATCATTGATATGAATGTTAATGGATTTGATTGCCATGCTTTATGTGATCTAGGTGCTAGTATTTCTATCATGCCTAGAAAGATTTATGATATGCTTGATTTACCGCCTCTTGAAAAATGTTATTTTGATGTTCCTATTGCTAATGTTGCTAAGAAGAAACCTTTGGGAAGGATGAATGATGTTATTATTGTGGTTAACAATAACCTTGTTCCTACTGATTTTCTTGTTATGGACGTTGAATGACATGCTTCATGTCATATTATTTTGGAAAGACCCTTTCTTCGAACTGTACGTGCCATCATTGATATGAGGGAAGGCACTATCAAATATCAATTCCCACTAAAGAAAAGTATGGAACACTTCCCTAGAAAAAGAAATAAATTAATTTTTGACTCTATTCTTAGAGCAAATTATGAGCTTGAAGCTTCATCTCTTGATATTACTTGATTCGCAATTTTCTGCGCCTAGCTCAAAGGCGTTCAAGAAAAGCACTCTTGGGAGATAACCCAATGTTTTTTTTCAGTACTTTTTCTTTTATTTGTGTCTTGGAAGTCATTACTACTGTAATGACCGCTCCTTATCCTTTTTATTTTGTTTTTGTGCCAAGAGAAGCCTCTAATTCGAGCGAGGTAAAGATTTGGGGATGTTGCTGTCCTGAAACTGTTTTTTGTGCTTCACAATAAAAATTCGTATAAATTCTCTGTATATCTTTTGGACCTGCGATTTCTTGTGCATATTCCCGAGGTTATATCCAAACTTTTGTTAGTTGAGCACCTTTTGATTTGAGCAACAGAAAACCCCTCAAAAATTCAGCATTTGTCAGCTGTTCTGTTTTGATAGATTTCTGCCAATATTTGTTATTGCCACTTTATTGCTTTCTTTGCGAGTTCTTTTGATCATGGAACTGTTGTGGAAGTTGCTACAGTAATATTTACTTTATATGTGGTGGTTTTGAGTTGAAACCTGAAGCAGAAAGAGGTTGATTATATGTTATGCCTACACTAATGTTGCTAATAGATTTGTGTTTAGTTTTGTATGAAGGAAGTTTTCAAGTGTAGGGATTGGAGAATGATGAGATGAGTTGAAGAATGGACAAAAGCTCAAGCTTGGGGATGCCCATGCATCACCCCAAGAAATATCCAAGAAGTACAAGCGTCAAAGCTTGGGGATGCCCCGAGGCACCCCTTCTTCATCGGCAAAAATCAGGTCACCTTTCAAGACACTATATTTTTATTGCTTCATGCACTATGTGTTTTTCTTGGAGCGTCAGTTGTTTTAGTTTTCTTAGTTGGTTTAGTTTGTTTGTTTGCTGTAATAAATGGTTGGACCCCAACAAATTTCTTTTGGAGGAGATGTACTCGTTTTCATTTGCAAAGAACACTCCGTTTTTCATTCTTACAATTTCACCGAGTGTTCTTCTTTTTCTGCTACTGCTTTTGGTTTCCGTTTTCACCTTGATTTACGTTCAGACCTTGTCATATCTTTTCATCAAGGTGTATTTTTTCCTCTGATATTTATTGGTTTTCATCAAAAGAGGTGTTTATAAAAATTTCAAATGGTGTTGGAAAAGAGAAAAAGCTTTGTGCAAAATAGTGGTACAAGAAAGAGCTTGTGTAGGCTGCGGCTTAGGCTTTTTCATGTCATGCTTGATGTCTTTTTGATAGTATGCTTAGTGGTTTTGCTGTAGCATGACTTGTCTCAAATAACTGAGATTGCTTAATGAGCCTTTGAAAAAATCATGCGTTGTTTTTATTGTATGGAAGCATTATTTTGGTTTTCTCCTTTATGCTTTATTTGGGTTGACTTGGCGCATGCTCACACATGTTAGACTCTTACAAAGTCGCCAATAGCCTTCATGATCATTTAGTTTTTGACTTTTGATGCCATCTTATGCTTCTTTTAATGTCGCTTTGTCGCTTTGCATGATTATGGCCATTATTGCTCTCTTAGTTGGTCGCTCCCAGTCTTTTGCTAGCCCTCGCCTTGTACTGAGTATGAGCTCTACTCGTGCATCCAACTCCTAAAAGCCAAAGTTTTCCAAAGTGTCCACCATACATACCTACTAGCAATTTGCTATTCCAAGTAAATTTGACTTGCTTTTATTTTCTCTTCAAATTAAACTCTTACCAGTGTTATGCGAAATTCGGTCAGTAAAGCTCTCACGAACCGGAAGGCACACTTTACTTTTTCCTGTTCTTAAAATTTTGACATTGTGGTCTCTTATGTTGAGTTGTTATGCTTGCAAGTTGTAAGTTGGATTCTAGCCCAGCCATGCAGTCATGGGCACGCTTTCAACATTGCACTTCTTATTTGAGTTGATATCGTGATCTTTTATTTATGGATGCCCGCGGTGTGAAATGAATTGGGAATCTTGTGGGGATCATGGAGTTTTTATATGTGTTAGGGAAACACCGGGCCGCCAATCTAAGCCATGCATAATTCATGGTGGAAATTTGCAGCATACCCATGGTGAACATTCGACGACGCATCTCACAATAAAAAGCTAAACAAATGGTAAATAAAAGAGATGTCGAGGTGTTTATTGTCTGCTTGTCCTGTCATTTTGGTGTGGATTTGTTCCATGTCATCGGGCACGGAGGTACCCCATTGGCGGTTCTCAATGATATGCATATATTTATAATGACAAGAGCCTTGCTTGGGACTCTAAGTAAAGTAGCATGAGGTTTGGGTACTCGTATTCACGGGACACGAGGTTTTCAACTTATGATTTGTCAAGCATATGCATCATAATTGTTCTCGCATTAACTTTAACCATTCAAGATGCTTATGATGGGGGCAATGAGAGCTCAAAGCCGGTAAGTACCATAATTTTTGAAGGTTATAAAACTTGCAATCACTGCTTCCCTTTGTGAAGGGCCTTTCTTCTACTTTTATGTTGAGTCACCACCTCCTTTCTTTATGCACCATAAGAGAGCATAGTTGTCATTCTTAGTATAATGTGTATTGTCCTAAAGTTTTCATTGATTGATTCATGATGTCACTAGTAGAAAAACCCTTATAGGTGGGATGCAATTCTGTGGCGCACTAGCCAGCAGTGCGCCACAGAAAATAATTCTGTGGCGCACCAGGAAGGGTGCGCCACAAAAATACAACATTTCTGTGGCGCACCAGAAGGCCATGCACCACAGAATTTTGGTGGGGCCCACTCCTTGCCAGCCCCAATCATTGGTTCCACTAATTCTGTGGCGCACCAGACCACATGCGCCACAGAATTAGTAGATTCTGTGGCGCACCTGGTCTGGTGCGCCACAGAATTAGTACATTCTGTGGCGCATCATGTCTGGTGCGCCACAGAATTAGTGGAATTCTGTGGAGCACTTGACCAGATGCGCCATAGAATTAGCTCATCCCACACCTTTAAAGTGCCAACCTCCCACACCTCCCACACTCCCAAGCCATTCATCTTCCTCTCCTCCATCTAGATCTAGCTCTAGCTCCCTTCCCTCTCATCCCATTTTGGCCATAGTTTTCACTTTCTTTGGTACTTATTGTACTTACTTTGGTTGATACATAATTGGCGGTGAGGAGAAGCCTCTCCATACTCTCTCCTCCTCTCCAACTCATCGATCGCGGTCTCGTCTCGGTATCGAATCTACAAGGTGAGTATTTGGAGGGGACATGCATGCGCATATCGATCTTGTGTATGGATGATTGTTGCACGTGAAGCGCTTGTGTGTGTGCCGGTGTGGTGCATGGATGTTTGTCGAGACGTTGATTCATTTCCGTTTCGGCAAATTTTTGTACTACCCATACGTCCTACCTTTAGGAGAGGTCATGCCGAATTTTTCCGCTCTATGTATACCTTTAGGAGAGGTCCATGCATGTGTGTGCATGTGTTGCGGTTCTAATTTTCTGCTCTATGTGTACCATTTGCAGACAAGCATGGTCCTCTTGATGAGTTCCGCTCGAATTAGTAGATACAAGAAAGACGCGAAGGAGGACATGATTCGGAACAATAGGCGCCAGATAAGATGTCCATGTCGATCATGCAAACTCGAGCGCTGGATCAACCCTGATTCCGGACAACTGGAGGATCACCTGCTGAGGCGCGGTTTCATGCAGGACAACCAGGCGCGGCCGGCCCCAACAAATGGTGCGCATGAAGACCATGGTGGCGAGCGAGATGACGAAGCACCACATATCGGTGGAGAATATCATCATGAAGAAGAAGTCGGCGGAGAAGATCATCATGAAGTAGAAGTTGCCGGCGGAGAAGATCATGATGAAGAAGAAGATTCTGGCGCGACTCCGCTAATTTCGGCCTTGCGAGACTCTCATGTTCAAGATCTGCTCCTCCATGAGACGAGCAATGACAGAGCTGCAGCCAGAGAGAGAGCCAAGCTGGCGCAAATGGAGAAAGACGGGATGACTCCGATATTTCCTGGGTGCCGTCCGCAGGATACGCGCTTACATGTAACGCTTGATTGTCTGCAGATGAAGACGCAGAACAAATTGACCGATTCCAGCTTCAGCAAGAACATGAAATTCTGGCACGATCGTCTCCCAGAGGGGAACACATTGCCAAGTAGTATCGAGGAGGCCAAGAAAGTTGTGTGCCCTCTTGACCTACCGTACAAAAGATACCACGCCTGCATCAATGATTGCGTGATTTATCGGGGGGAGTACAAGGACATGACCACATGTCCTGTGTGCGGCCACGGACGGTACAAGGTTGGGAACAAGAAGGTACCTCGAAAAGTGGTATGGTACTTTCCTATCACTCCCCGTCTGCAGCGGTATTTCATGGACCCTAAGGAAGCAAAGCTCATGCAATGGCACGTGGAAAGGGAGAAGCCCGAAGAAGATCCGGAGATGGGCTATATGCTGACACACCCTTCAAACGCTGGCCAGTGGGAAGCATTGGACATCGCCTTCCCTAGGTTCGGGGGCGACGGAAGGAACATCAGGCTGGGTATGAGCACCGATGGACTCAATCCGTTCGGCAACCAGAGTAGCACGCATAGCACCTGGCTTGTGTTTGTATGGCCTTACAACCTACCCCCGTGGCTGTGCACCAAGCAAAGGTATATACACCTGAGTATTCTCATTCAGGGGCCGAAACAACCAGGTGTCGACATGCATTTGTATCTCGGGTTGCTGAAAGAGGAGTTAGACACGTTGTGGAAGACGCCACCCCGTACGTGGGATGCCTACAGTAGAACTTATTTCGATATGAGAGCCGCGTTGATCACGATGGTCACGGACTATCCTGGTTGCGCATACGTATCTGCCCAGGTCAGCCACGGATTCTGCGGCTGTGTGAAGTGCATGGACGAGACCCCGCATCTACAGCTACCAAGGGATCCCGGGTCCTCAAAAACCGTGTACCCAGGTGCTCGAAGGTGGCTTCGCTTGGATCACCCGTGGAGAAAATGCGCTGATCTGTTCAATGGTAAAGATGAGCCCGATGGACCCCCGCGACAGAGGAGCGGTGCAGAAATCGACAATCTTCTAAAAAATTGGAAGGAGTGCCCAGCGCCGGGAAAGAAGCGACCGAAGCCAGAGCCGCTGCTCGGTGTATGGAAAGCGAGGTCTATTTTCCATGACTTGGAGTACTGGAAGGTCCTCCACACGCCCCATAGCCTCGATGTCATGCACATTACGAAGAACGTTACCGAGAGTCTGCTTGGCACTCTTTGCAACTCGGAAAAGTCCAAGGATGGGCCGAAAGCAAGATACGATCTGAAACATTTTGGCATCAGAAAAGCTCTTCAAGCCCCCGATACTGATGATAACGACGACGATGATGATGATGATCAGACGGAAGGGACTCAACGTCTCCGCAAAAGGGCTAAGAAGAACACGGTGGTGCTTCCCGCTGTCTGCTTCACAATGAGTCCGGAGGAGCTCGAGCAGTTTTTCAGGTGCCTCCTACGAGTGAAACTTCCGCACGGTTACTCGGGGAATATAAGCAGATATCTAGACGTAGCAAAGAAGAGGTTCACCGGTATGAAGTCTCACGATTGTCACGTGCTCATGACGCAGATACTTCCCGTTGTGATCCGAGGGATAATGGACGAGCACGTCCGTGATACGCTGTTTGGCCTTTGCAACTTCTTTGACGTTATCACCAGGAAGTCGATCGGCGTGAGGCAGCTCAAGATGCTACAGGATGAGATCATGGTGATACTATGTGAGCTCGAGATTTACTTCCCGCCCGCATTCTGTCATATATGTGTCCATCTCCTTCTCCATGTCGTTGATGACATCAGGCAGCTCGGCCCGACGTTCCTCCACAACATGATGCCTTTCGAAAGGCAGAACTGTGTCATGAAAGGATACGTTCGCAACAGGGCCCGTCCAGATGTAAGCATGGCCAAGGGGTTCCTAACCTACGAGTGCATCTCCTTCTGCCAGAATTATCTAAGCACCGAGGACGACCAGGATCATGTTGGTCTGCCCACCAGGACGCACCTCGGCAGGCTCGCTGGAGTCGGTCACCGCGAGGGCTACCGCTCAGTCCATGTGGGCATTGTCAATCGACGCGACGACTTTGAAAGGGCTCACCGGGTCGCGCTACAACACTTAAAATTGGTCGAACCTTTTGTGCAAGAGCACAAAAGCATAATCGAGCAGAATTACATCGATATGGGCCGGCCAAGGAAGATGGGAGACGTAACCAAAGAGCACAACTTCAGCTTCACGCTTTGGTTTAAGCAAAGTCAACTACTTCAAGCACAGAGCAGAAGGCCTTCTACCGAAGATGAAAAACTCATATACACCTTATCACAGGGCCCCGGGCATAACGTAAGGACCTATCAGGGGTACGACATCAACGGTTACAGATTCTACACCGAGGAAAAGGACAAAAATAGTGAAAATCAAAACTCAGGAGTAACTATGCTATCATACGCCGATGACGAGACTAGTATCAAGGAAAGATTTTTTGGAAGGATCGAGGAGATATGGGAGCTCAATTACTGTGGAGAGACGGTGCCAATGTTCCGTGTGAGATGGGCCAAGAAGGTCGAAAAAGAAGGCCGATATTTCACCACCATGGTTATACCGGATGCCAAATCGAAGAACGCATCCGCGAAAAATGAGCCATGGGTACTCGGTAGCCAAGTTGACCAATGCTTCTTCATCTCCAACCCATTGTGGCCTAGCCGTGTTGTCGTGAGGAGGGGCAAGAGGAGCATCATAGGAATGGAAGGAGACGCAAACGAGGAAGACTTGGACAAGAACGGTGACCCGAAGATCGAGGAGGAATTCGACAAGCACTTCGACATGCCTACTACTAGTAAAGTAAGAAGGAAGACCTCCCTACCTACTAAAGGTTGTCCATTCACACGAAGAAATCTCAAGGTGGCCGGCATAAAGTATTCAACCGCCAACAAGAAGGGCAAGAAGATCGTGAAGAAACGCTAAGCTAGCTCGGAACCGTACGGAGAAGATTTTTTTGGTGTGTGTGATCGAGACTTTTTTGTGTATGCACATTCCAAAGCATAAGGCTTATATTTTTAGAAACTATCGACAACTATAATATTATATAGACATCATATGAAAATTTGGTCAAACTTCAGGTTCTTTGAATTTTTAGAAAAATATAAGCCTTATTCATTGAAACAGAGGGAGTAATAACTAAAATAATTAAAAAAAAGGAAATAAATTCTGTGGCGCATCTACTAGTGGGATGCGCCACAGAATTCTCTAATTCTGTGGCGCATCCCACCAGTAGATGCGCCACAGAATATTGACACTTAGTAAAACTGCGGATCGATCCCCTCCCCCGCGCACTGCTTCTCTCTCTGTTCCTCGCTAGATAGCCGCCGCAAACCCTAGATAGCCGCCGGAGAGTCCTCGCTCCACCCCCGCCGCCCCCGAAGAGGAGCACGTCGCGCCGCCGCCCCCGAAGAGGAGCACGCCGCCGTCCCTACAGAGGAGGAGCCCCGCCGCCCCCGAAGAGGAGCACGTCGCGCCGCCGCCCCCGAAGAGGAGCACGCCGCCGTCCCTACAGAGGAGGAGCCCCGCCGCCCCCGAAGAGGAGCACGTCGCGCCGCCGCCCCCGAAGAGGAGCACGCCGCCGTCCCTGTAGAGGAGGAGCCCCCCCCCCGAAGAGGAGCACGTCGCGCCGCCGCCCCCGAAGAGGAGCACGTCGCCCCGCCGCCCCCGAAGAGGAGCACGTCGCCCCGCCGTCCCTGCAGAAGAGGATCCCCGTCGTCGCGCCGCCGCCCCTGCAGAGGAGCACACCGCGACACCGTTCGGCGGCGCCATCTCCACCACCTTCCCCGCCCGATTCTAGGTATGCGCCCTTCTCCCGATGCTTGCCTGCTCGCTGTTCCTCGCCTGCTCGCTGTTCCTCGCTTGCTCGCCTGCTCGCTGTTAGAATCGAACAAGAATCATGTGCAAATAACTAAATGTGAATACTGAAACTGACATAATATGTTTCAATAAGCCAAAGTCAATACATCTCGACTGGGCACTACCCACACCTCTTAACAATGTTTCAATAAGCCAAAGTCAATACTTGGAGTAGTATAGGAGTAGTATTACTGACTCTTCACTTGAACTGCAGCGTCTTGGTCTAAATCTCATCCATGGCTCCTAGATAGGTTAGTGTTCTTCATGTCAAATTTTTATGTGCTGTTTTGATTCCATGGGTTTCATACCGGATAATAACTGGTGAACAAGACATGTATTAAAGCTATCTATTCAGGTATCATAATATGCAGTCGAGTGATAATATTCTAAGCCCAGTTTTGTCATCTCATTATGCTTCCTGTGATATCTACTTATTTCTAAAGCCAATTTTGATGCAAATATGCCTTGTATAATGTAACTTCATGTAAGCCGAGCTGATGTTTAGAAGGATGCAGTTTGGTTGCAAACCTTTATTGCTTTTGGTCATTTGACCAAATATTAGTTGCATATTGTCTTGTACTGTGACTTTGTGATTCTTTCTTGAGAATATTGCTGCTGTCATTTTTGTACTCCATATTATCTTGAGAATATTGCTGCTGTTATGTGTTATGCAATGAGATATTTTGACCATAATCTGCTGTTATATATGCTTATGAGATGTTGTCAAGTGTGGATGAATAAACTGAGTTGCCCATTTCTCCCGAAGTGTTGATTCGCTTCCGTTTCGGTTGAGAAATGGGCACTCATAGGTAGAAAAATTAGCAAAAGTCATGCTGGAATTTTGAATTTTCCCGTTGCATTATGTACTAACTATTTGCCTCTTTTTAATGAAGTGCAAATAAACATGTCGGGCACTTCTAACCCTAAGACCCAGGAGGAAGTCGCCAGAGAGGCCAACAAGCCATGGTGGGAGGAATACGATGAGGTAGAGGGCCGGGGGGGCGCCGCCGATCGCGGCGATGAGGACGAGAGCTGGGGGGCCGCCTCCGAGAGCGGCGATGAGGAAGAGGGCCAGGATGACGCCGCCGAGACCGGTGAAGATATGTACATGCCTCATATGGATGAAGAAGCCTTCCGCACTCACGACGATCAACTTGGTCGTCCCACTACAGTCACGCAGCGCTTGACCTTCACGGGTCTTTCTCTGCAAGACACTCCTCCGGAGGCTGGCAATCCAGCTCAAGTCAAGCCGGCTACCATTTTCAGCCCTAACACGCTGTATAAGGCGATCGTCGGGGAGCCACGCGAATCAACCCCAGCACCCCAAGCTCCACCATCAGCACCACCAGCACCCCAAGAAACCCAAGCACCCGTTGCACCACCATCATCACCACCAGCACCCCAAGCAACCCCACCATCAGCACCACCAGCACCCGAAGCACCCCCAGCAGGTCAGGTCAAGAAGCCAAGGAAGAGAGGAAATAAGAAGGGCGCATCTTCGAGCCAGACTCTTCCTAAGAAGATGCGGGCCGACGACATGGTACCACGGACACCGGGTGGCTTGTCCCGGCTTCATGAAGCTGGTAAACTGATACTGCCTGAGAACCTCGAACACCTCGCAAGTGGACCAATGATCAGTTTGCAGCAAAATATTCAGTTTCTAGAGAGCCTCCTTCTTCAAGACAAGGATCCAAATTACCCGGTGTTCACGGTCAAGGTGCCAGCAGCAGACCCGAACTTCGTCCAAGCATACCCCGCGGATATCTTCTTCATAGCATTCGAGGACGTCTTCAATCTATTTCACTGGAAATGGCTCGACTATAACTTGGTTCGCCTATACGCGATCAATCTTCAGATGAAGATCAAGAGAGAGAGACCCCCCAACGTCGCGGTAGCGGATCCCTACTACATGCGCGATAGCCATCTGGTGGATGGCTCAAGCGCACGGACCGCGGCGGTGCGGTACCTCCAGAGCTTCATGCTCATGAACAAAGAGAAGAACACCATTCTTCTGCCTGTCTTTCCCGAGTAAGTACACATTCGCTCTCGACCGACGTAACTTATGCTTATATATTTCTTCCATTGCCGATCATTTCCAACATTCCATTTAAATTGCATGTGTTGAGCAGGGACACATACTGCACACTCGTCGTTCTTTGTCCGAAGTGGTCACTAGCCCAGTACTTCGACTCGTCGAGTACAACGACGAAGAAAGACTACAACAGAATAAGGAGTGTTCTCGATGAGGCTATCCTTTTATACTCCAAAAATAGAGGCATCTTCCACGAGAAGGGGAAATTTATCAGGCCGGACACTAAAGAGCAGGGGTTCAAGCACGTGATCAACTTCCCTTGCATCAAGCAGCCAGATGACAGCATGAAGGAGGCCTTCTATGTCCTCCATCACCTTAAAGGGTTTGTCACGGATGCAGAGATGATGCGTCTGCCACCTAGTAAGCGAGACCCCAAAAAAATGGCGGGGGAGATCAGCGATGCTGATCTTAGAGAAGACTTCCATCGCATCCAAGTAAAGCTATCAGAAATTATCATAGAAGATGTATGCAACAGATTGGGGCTCTTACACCAACTCAGAGGGTTGTGTAAGAGGGATATAGAAGAACGCCTACATAGGCAGGGTGATGGAAGGACGTGGACGACGAAGGACATGTACAAACCGTTCCCGAAGCCCATGAACAAGACGTCTCGTTGATCGAGAGGCTGGTGTGCCTACTGTGTTGTAAATAAACTTGCTTAGTGCCGTTGTTGGACTTCAATTACTATTGTAGTCGATGTAGTTGAACTTGATTACTTATGTGATACCGATGCTATATGACTTTTAGGTTTATTATTATTTCCTTGCTTTAATTCTTGTGAATATGTATGCATGTGAACCCTCTAATTCTTTCCATTGCATTATATACTAATATGCCTTGTGTCCATAGAGATGACGTGGTATGTCGTGTTCGAGGGGCGGGTTCAGGAGTCTATGAGGAGTGGACGGACTGCAAGGAACAGGTGCACAAGTTCAGCGGCAACTGCTACAAAGGCTACCCGACTCAACAAGAGGCGGTTGCCAAGTGGAGGAAGCACCAGTCGAACAAGAGCAAGATGAAGACCTTCATTGTGCTCTCGCTCTTGCTCACCATCGTCGGAGCGGTACTCTATTTCATCCTAGTGTAGGCGGCGGCCGGTGTCACTTCATTTGTATCTTGTGATGATGCACTTAATTTGCATGGAGTATGAGTTGTATGGAGATATATATGTATGATGAGTTGTATGCATGGAGCTATATGAAATCTGTTAATATTCTATATGAAATGAGTTGTATATGGAGATATATAATTGTGCTATATGAAATCTGTTGATATATCTGTATACTGCTATATTATATCTGTTAATACCTGTATATATATACCAGACAGAATAAGTTCTGTATAAAACCTGTAATATTTCCGTGGCGCACTAAAATGCAATTCTGTGGCGCACCTAATTCTGTGGCGCACCAAGCCATAATGCGCCACAGAATTTCTTAATTCTGTGGCGCATTAGGGCTTGGTGCGCCACAGAATTCCTTATTTCTGTGGCGCATGTGCTGGTGCGCCACAGAATGCTTATTTTTGTGGCGAAGATTCTGTGGAGCACCACCCATGCGCCACAGAATGCATATTTTGGTGCGCCACAGAAGAGGTTTTCCCTACTAGTGTGTTGGTTTCACTTGTTCTTAAATTATTTGTATCTAGTCGCCCTCTTAAACTTGAAGGTGTCCTATGCATTTATGTTTTGCTCTCTATGAAGGACAAGCTGAAAACCATTTGTATGTTTTTCCTTATGATTTAAACACACGTTTGACTTTCATTGTTTCATTTTCATGATCTTTTGTTTGTGTTCATTTGCATGTTTACAACATGGTAGCTAAGTTCTTATTGTCAAGATTATATCTTCATGCCCATGTTTTAAGTTCTTATGATCCCAGCTCACAAATGCTTACATATATGATCAAGATTGTGTAGGTGCATGTCACCTCAAAAATTATTCTTTTGTTATCACTTACCTACTCGAGGACGAGCAGGAGTTAAGCTTGGGGATTCTTGATACGTCTCAAACGTATCTATAATTTTTGATGCTCCATACTTGTTTTTACATCATTTGGCTATTGTTTCGTTACACTTCGTGGCACTTTTATGTATTTTCCGGAACTAACCTATTAACGAGTTGCCATAGTGCCAGTTCCCCGTTTTCTGCTATTTTTGTGTTTCAGAAGTGATACACAGGAAATATTCTCGGAATTGGACGAAATAAGTTCCTGAAGTCTTATTTTACCCGGAAGCTTCCAGAGGTCCGAAGGAGAGAAGGAGCGGGGCCACCGGGGCCCCACACACAGGGGTGGCGCGGCCCAGCCCCTGGCCGCGCCACCATGGTGTGAGGGCACCTGGGCCCTCCTCTGACATCGCCCCTTCGCCTATAAAGACCCCCCGACGGAAAAAACCTAAGTACCCGATCAGATTTCCAGAACACATCGCGATCCGCCGCCGCCGTCGACCCGAAGATCGGGAGGGTCCAGAAGCTCTTCCTGGCACCCTGCCGGAGAGGGGAATCGCCACCGAAGGTCTTCTTCATTGCCATGCTTTCCTCCGGAGCGATGAGTGAGTAGTCTACGTTGGACTATGGGTCCATAGCAGTAGCTAGATGGTTGTCTTCTCCACCATGTGCTTCATGTTTAGATCTCATGAGCTGCCCTACATGATTGAGATCACCGTTATGTAATTCTACATGTTTGGTTTGTTGGGATCCGATGAATATTGGTGTTTATGATTGAGTTGCTATACTGAATATTATCTTATGTTATCTCTATGTTGTTTATGTTCTTGCATGCTCTCCGTTGTTAGTAGCTATCTTGGCCGAGTAGTTGCTAGTGACTCCAAGAGGGGGTATTTATGCTCGATAGTGGGTTCATGTCTCTGCTTAACCTGGGAGAGTGACAGAAACCTCTAAGATTGTAGATGTGCTGTTGCTACTAGGAAGAAAACAATATTCATATGCTCAAGGGCATATGCTTTGTTTACATTACACACTTTGCTTAATGCAATTATCTGTTGTTCGCAACTTAATACCTGTGGAGTTCTCGGATTGATTCGCCACAAGTGGATTATTAGTCATAGATGCAGTTGGATGGCGGTCTATGTATTTTGTTGTAATGCCCAGAGTAAATCTCATTGTGATCTTTTTGACATATCACGTTTATCTTTATTCTATCAAATGCCCAACTGTAATTTGTTTACCCAGCATGTGTTATTTATCTATGGAGAGACACCACTAGTGAACTGTGGACCCCGGTCCTATTTCCATCATATTGCTATCACCTGTTTACTTTACTCGCACTGTTTACTTTACTTGCATTCTCTACTGTTTTTTACTCGATACGCTCATAATCTTTGTTTCAAGCAAACCGGTGAGATTGACAACCTCATCGCAAGTTGGGAGCAAAGTACTTGGTTGTGTGTGTGCAGGTTCCGCGTTGCAGCTAGCAAGCAAAGCTTGGACGAGGCGCCATATATAAATTGTCCGAATCTGTCGCAAACTAGCAAGCATCACCTTCAGCCGTCACTGTCTGCTTTTCTTCCGGACGATAAACCTTGATTTCTTAACTGAGGGAAAACTTGCTGCTATATTCATCAAAACCTTCTCTTGGGGTTCTCCAACTGGCTGGTCATTTTACTTCATCAACAAACGCCATCAAGCTTTCTGGCACCATCATCACCGCGCCATCAATTACCACTGGATGGGCGCAAGCAATGGCAAGGTACTAGTTCAAAAAAGATGTCATCGTCATGTTCCTCTTCGAGTACACTGCTGCTTGTGGGCTGGTTCTCCTCCTTCATAAGATTCCTGCTTGACTTCCAAGATGATTGGTAAGTCTGACTGCCACTTATAGCTATTGTGGTTGTCTTAGTTATAGGTAGTAAGTATGGTGGGAACTATCTACTAGGTACTAATAATGAACAGTGTCTCATTTTGGGCAGTAATAGCACTACGTGTAGTATTGTTCTAAGTCTGCCTTCTGAACTATGTTTAAATATGGCCTTTGCTATGCCTAGATGATCGGCATGTGGCATTTTGGACAGCAATAGCAGTACATGTATTGTTGTGCCAAGTTTATCGATCTGGCTATATTAGTGATGAACTTATGTAATAACTATGTTGGACTGTGTTGGATGTGTAGTGTTAAGTCTTAGTGTTATGTTTGAGTGCTGGATGTGTATTGGTAAGTCTGAGTATTGTTATGTATTCTAAAAACGCTATTTTTAGTGGCGTTTCTTCAAAGCGCCACTAAAAATAGGCATCTTTAGTGGTGTTTCTGCAAAGCGCCACTAAAAATACCTATCTTTAGTGGCGTTTCTTCAAAGTGCCACTAAAAATATACATCTTTTGTGGCACTTTGAAGAAACGCCACTAAAGATGCCTATTTTTAGTTGCACAATGGAAAAAAATGCCACTAAAAAGACTAATTTTAGCAGCTCTTTGTAGAAACGCCACTAAAAATACTATTTAAAGTGGCGTTTTCAAAAAGTGCTACTAAAATGCTATTTTAGCAGCATTATTATCAAAATGCCCCTAATAATGATTTTTAGCCGCACTTTTAAAAAATGCCATAAGCAAAGTGCCACTAATTAAAATATACTCTCCCATAGTGGCAGTACCTGGCAAACCAGAATTCTCACACAGAGTACGAAGGCTCTCTCGCAAAAATGCACAAAGACGCAAACGTCTGCGTCACTGCATTGCGTTTCGACTTTAGACTCAGTTTCCTGCCGAGGAAGTCGGAATCCGAACAAGTCGGAACCCGGCCGCCGCCGCCGCCGCATGCATGCACGGGGGCAACTTCAACGCAGTCCCAAAGCAACTTCGGTCAGTTTACGGCCTGCTCACGGCGACACGAACTAGCCTGAAGACGTCTCGCCTTACGTATCCATTTTTCAGTTAAGTTTTAAGACTTTGTCGAACCTAGGCCAGGTCAAGCAGCCTCCTAGCGCACATTATGTATTAAGCTAGCTTAATACATAATGTGTTTCAAAAAAGCAGCCTCCTAGCGCGGCCTGCCAGCATCGGCCGGAATTCGCCAAAAGAAAGAGAGAGCTTAAGATAGTGCTACTCTCAGTTCGGTCTCGCCGATTTGTTTACGGGCCAGTGTGTGAGTGACGCTCGCAGAGGCAGAGCATGTGACGATTCTTGTTCCCAGATCAGGATAAGAACAGAGCGTACAGAGAGAGTATCACCCAGCCTAACTAGGCAAAATCGACAAAAATAACACTTTGGACAAACTTCGGCACAAAATAAACTTCCTCTGTAATTATTTCACAAAATAACCTCTTTGAATAACGCCCGGGGCAGGGGCGCCGTGTACTAAAGTACAACGCCTTCGTCAAAGGCGCCTTGGCGACAGAGTTGACCAGCCACGTCGGACTCGCCGGGCCTAGGTAGTACGGCGCCTCTGCCCAGGACATTATGATCCGCTGTATCACGCCTAGGCATAGGGCGTCATCCTCCTGTATGAAACAAAAGGGCCCAGCCCAATATATCGACACCAACAAACCTGCATCGCCCCAGCCGCTGCCGCACCACCCCCAGCCGTCGCCGCACCACCCCGGCCGCCGCATCGCCGCCGTACCACCTCGGCCGTCGCATCGCCCCAGCCGCATCGCCGCCGCACCACCTCGGCCGCCGCATCGCCCCAGCCGCCGCCGCACCACCCCCAGCCGTCGCCGCACCACTCCGGCCGCCGCATCACCGCCGCACCACCCAGCCGCCTCGACGCAGCCCCGACTGACCGCAGTCCGTCGTCTCTCCTGAACAAGCCCCGTTCTCCCCTCCCTCCACCGTGCTCGCCTCCGCCATGGAGTGCGGCCGCGCAAGCTTCCCTCCTCGTTGAAGGCTCACTAGTCCAAAAATGGACATCAATACCGGTTCCAGAGGGTCATTTGTACCGGAAATCAAACCGGTACAAAAGATTCGGGACAAAAACCCCCCCTCTTTGGTACCGGTTCCTTACAAACCGGTATTAAAGGGGCCTCCACGTTGGCTCCGAGGAGAGAGCAGGGCTAAGGGCCTTTGGTACCGGTTTGTAACACGAACCGGTACCAAAGGAATTCAGGGTTTAAGGTTTTAGGTGGGGTTTAGGGGTATCGGACCATTTCATCGTACGAGGATCACGTCGATGCGTCAGAAACGCGTTTGGATTTAGGAGTACATGAAGATCAACTTGGTGCATATAATATAACACATGTAATTGCATAAGATCGCAAATTAAGTAGTACATGCATGAAGATCGATCTTCATGCATAGTGGTACTCTCCGAGGCATACTATCTATTACATGTAGCATAGTGGTACTCTCCGAGTCAAGCTATATATTACATGTAGATCTTTATTCATAGTGGTACTCTCCGAAGTTAGGTATGACGTCCCAAAGGAAAAATCCCGCCAATTCCTCGCCAATTGCTTTGAAGCGGTGCTCGATTGGGAGTCTGTCACGCTTTCTTGCCAACTGTAAAAGAATGATATTCAAATGAATACATGAGCTATGTATATATATATATATATATCAAATCACAATCAAACAATTATGACTGAAACTTAGCACAAGTTATGGTAACAAAATAAATTTGTGAATATTGTTTTCGTACCTCTCTATTCCTTTGATTATTCGTTCTCTCGCTGACAATCTTATGGATGTTCTCGCAAACATAGTATCCACATAGATTAGTCCCCTCAGGTTGTTGCGCGCATTTCTGTACAAGAATATAATTCAATCAAATAATAATCAAGTATGATAAAGGTGTGTAGACCTAGGTAGTAGTACTTACTTTGTTCGCACGCCATATCAGCTTTGGTTTCCATCCACCGGTCGGATCTTCCTGGATGAACGTTTGCCATACGCTGCCCGACAAAAGAAAATGCATAAAAGAGTTATTAATTTGTTGATATCAGGAAATTAACGAAAAAACCGATAAGAATTAAAATTACCTTTTGAGCATATCAAAAGCCGACTTGTATAGTATAGGCTCTTTGGTTAGTGAGTCAAAGACTTCAACCTCTCCATCGTACATTTTAATGACGATAAGAATAAAGTGGAACCTGCGCACGTTTAAATATGCAGTGTCATAGATATAAGTCATCAGTTAAAATTTTAACATATGGTGAGCAAAATAGAATGTGTTATAAGACAGTTACACTTACTTGAAGTTGTAAGGCCAAAGTATTATCTTTTTGTCACGTTGTCGCTTCAAAAACCTTAGCAAAGTCTCTGGTGTATCCTTGTTATAGATGGGATCTTCTATGTTTTTTTCATGCATTGTATCTGGGTCAATGAACCCAATGTCCGTGATTTCATCCCTTTTGCATTCGAGCTTCTTCGATCTGCATAATATAGCGCACAAAAGATTAAATTGAGGATAATTTGCAGACAATGAATGAGCTGAGCTAAAGACTTCTCAAATTATATTAATAAATCATTTACAGACAATAGCAACTGATGATAGATTTGTCGATGGCCCAGAGATTGTATAACTGAAAAAGTTCGAGGAAGTCAACGCTCACAGAGTATTCTTGGAAGTAGTGCTCATCCTTAACTCGCACCATGATACAATCAATCCCTCTCTTTGTGGCATTAGTGTACCATGCATTCAAATTACGCATACATGTTGGTAGCGACCTGATATTCTCGACCAGATCTTTCCCTTGAACAAATTGATATACTACTTCAGCGATGGGGTAATCAATTGTGTTTTGTCGAGAACTTTCAACGGCCTTCTCGTCAAACAACTTGAGAGGGGGGACCGATTGAACGGGTTGTTCTGCGAGCTGGTACACTTGTTTCCTAGTTTTCGCCGAGACCACCGATTGATCGGGTTTTTTCACCTCCACCATAGCGTCATACGACTTTTCAATAGAACGCCTATAGTCAGATGGCGGCGATGGTGGAGGGTCATATAGATTCTCAACGGTACGAATAACTTTCACCGGATCTAGAGTCTTCTCAAAAGGTATCTCTGGCACTTTCTTAGCAAAATGTTTTGCCACCTCGGACTTAGAGATTTCGCTGCATTCCTCGATAGTTCTTTCCCAAGGTAACTTCTCGATAGGCGGCAGTGGTTTCTCCTTTCTAGGTCTCTTCCTAGGCGGCGTACCGTTCCGCTTAAAAAACGCAGTCTTACGTGGAGGATCTCGAGATGGTGGACTCGCGCTGGGGTCCCTCTCCGGTAGGTGTGGACTTTGCTGCTCATGTGGACTGCTACCAGGCAGAGTCGATGGCCATTGCTGCTCATGTGGAATTTGCTGCTCATGTGGACTGCTACGAGGAGGAGTCGGTGGCCTTGGCAAAAGGACGATGTATTTCTTGGACCATATGGCGAAACCGCGCTTGACATCGGCCAGTGTCTTCTCTTCATCACCTCCAGGAAAATCAAGGTCCATTGTTTCAAAACCCGGAACAACGTCATCCACCCCGAAACGAATACAACCAGTTGGAATGGGCATATGATGGTGCATTGCTCCATCTTCATTTGGGTAAACATAGCCGACCGCCACCTTAACGGTCACGTTCCTCATTTGCACATGTAGCTCGCAATCTGTCTTCTCCGTGACATAATCCACGGGGTAGCTTCCTGCACATTCAAGATGCGAGGAACCCACACTGCTTCTTCGCTGAGATGGGGCGGCATCGGCTTGAGGATGTTGTATAAACAGCGGCTGATCAGGTGCCCTCTGATTTTTCTCAAGCACCTCCACCCTATTTATCAATTCCGCTAACCTGTCTAAGTCCTGCTTCTTCTTTCTCGAACGGCTTCTATAAGTGTCAACGCACTCCGGCCATGCTTCCTTCATGGTGACACCTGGGAGGGCTCGTATCCGTCCAACGTGTTCCGCATTGCCAAGAGCGAGTGTCAGCTCGTCATTCTCTCTATCGGGAATGTACTCTCCCTTTCTAACTTTTTCAATTGCATCTATAAGCTGCGTCGTGATTGCATTAACTTTTTCCTTCCATTTTCCCTTTGCAACGATCTGCCCTGTCTTTGGGTCCAACCCTGCCCCATGCGCGAACAACCAGAACTTGGACCGGTCAGGCCAGTCCCATGTATGTGGAGTGATTCCTGCCTCCATCGGTTTAGCTTCAAATGCTCTCCACTTCGGAATGGCAGTCTTGCAGCCACCTGACCCCAAATGATGGAAATGTTCCTTCTTTGAAGCATTTTCGTATTTGTGACTGATCGGGACACAGCAGTAGAAGATTTCTTATAGCTCTTAAATGCGGGCCAGTGATCTTTTATCTTCACTAGACTTCCAGTGAATACTGGATCTTTATCTACATATCTGGCCCATAAATTTTTCTTCCAGGTCTGGAATTGTGTGGCCATTCTCTTAAGAGTCCATTCCTTGACTTTCTTCTTCTGGCCTTCCGTCATGTCTTCCGGTAGGCTAAAGTGTGTCAGTAGACTGTCCCAAAGAAAAAGTTTTAGAGTATCATTGACATAACTTGCTTCAGCCCCCGCGTTCTTCGGCTTATGCCACTCTACAATGCTGATCGGTACATGGTCCCTAACAAGAACTCCAGCTTGGTTTATAAATTTACGGCAGTGCTCTTTGGGCTCCACCGGTTGACCACTAGCCTTAAATGCGGTGAGGGCTAACCTACCCTCGCCCTTTAGATGTTGCATCGGGCCTTGTTGCTTTTTAACAGATTTGCTCGATGATCCAGAAGGCTAAAAGAAAAATGATTCGTTAATAAGTGTAGTACAAATAAATCAATGCATCAAGTGATGAACATATAGCCTTGATATACACCTCGCCGGAGTTTATTAAGGACACTTTGTTGTCTCTTCTTTCTTCAGACTCAAGTCCCTCACCGACATCGTTCAAAAATTGTGAGCCGAAATCATCGTCATCTCCATCGGGTTCTCCATTGGGTTCCGGTCCACGGGCACTCTCAAATATCATTTTCTGCACCATTTCTTCTCGCTTCTCATCTCGGATGAAGGTGTCGTCCTCCATAGCTCAATGTCACTGCAAAATTTAGTGCAATTATTTTGTTTTTATTAATGGATAAGATATATGTATAGGATGACAACAATGTCTTATAGAACACTTGAACCATGTATACTATAGAAGAACTCGGACATATATGGAAGGGGACCACATGGAATTGAGGATTAAAACCATGAGAACAACTACATCATTATCTCGACACAACACAACAGCATCATTATCTCGAATTCACAACACAACAACATCATTATCTCGAGGATTAAAACCATGAGAACAACTAGTGGTAAATCACAACACAACACAACACAACACAACACAACACAACACAACACAACACAACACAACACAACACAACACAACACAACACAACACAACACAACACAACACAACACAACACAACACAACACAACACAACACAACACAACACAACACAACAACATCATTATCTCGACACAACACAACAACATCATTATCTCGACACAACACAACAACATCATTATCTCGAATTCACAACACAACAACACAATAGGGAGTCCAGCATGCAACAACATACATAGCAGCAACATTTGTTCAGATTTCAGAACATACATAGGTCAAATCAAAAAAGGACAATCTATTTTATAGCTGCATAGTATCCCAGATTAGCATGCCATCTCAGTGCTTCCAGCTAAACCACCTCACCTATGATTATAGAAAGGAAATAAAGGACCCGTGTATGATTCAAGAATAAATTAAGTTAAACTTGTTAATTTGTGCAATAATGACACAACTAGTGTACTAGCATGAAATCTGCTAGTGTACTAGCATGAAATCTGCTAGTACACTAGAAGGTTACCTATATTGGAGTATGAAATACAACTTGTGTTTCTTATATTGGTATATAGTATGTATATCATTCTCAATAGGGCTTGACTGTCACATATTATAGCTAAAACAATTTGGTGTAATTAGCTATCCTCCAACTATGTACGTATATAAGTATCACAAGAGCATATTTTGTATTTGACTGTTGGTGTGTGTAACCTGCGGTAGTTCTATCATGTTCTTGTTTTAACACAAGCACCCGAGACAATGTGGGGATAGAGAACAAATCAGCAAGTAAATATTTGTGATAACCTTGACAATAACTTATCAGCAAGCCTATTACTCAATCTGCAAAGAGGAATAAGAAGCAAGACCCTTATGGTGGACATCTCTGGTGTTCTTTTTACATATTTTGTATGCATTGCTTCCAGTCACAAGATTTTCAGTTTCAACGAGTTTGTCATTTCAAGTTTAACAGCCTGTAGAACTTGTATGTTCAACGCAGTTTAATACCCCGTGCGCTTTGCTGTCAAACCAACTAAACAACCAAACCAGAAGAAGCAATATTACTGGCACTCTGACTTCTAATTAGCCACACCAAAACATTCTCAACGACAATGAAGCTTCAAAAGATATATGTATAGTAGCATGTAGCCATCTCGTGTTACTTTAGCAAATATGCACAAAGAAACATGAACCTACAGATCTAACTTTATTTATATTGAGTTTAGGAGGCTAATATGCACAACATAGATAAAAAACATAACTACGATTTTATCACGAACACATAATTTTTTTAGAAATAATATAAGTGATACTGTACAATTTTTGCTAAACGGTCTTGAACATATGCTGTGTTTCAGTCCTTTTCAGAGAAAGTTATATGGAATAGATTAGTAATCCACCTTAAAATATATCCACCTTAAAATATATCCAAAAAACACAACCTGCAACTAATTGAGATATTTGACCAGGTGGCATGGGGACATATGTTCAGGAGGATCAGTGGCATATATTCACACTATGTACCAACAACTCACACTAGCCCTCTAGCTGATGCAACCAATGAATTATCACAAACCAAGCTTTACAAAGTACAGTGAACGTTTTCTCGGAAAACAAAAACTGTGAACCTTCACAACACTGCCCAGGGGCTGCCATACATCTCAACAATGCAGCTACCAGTACAAATACTTAGAATGCAAAATTTTGTTGGTTCCTCTCTCAACCATGGCATGTAATTCGACACCAATTCACAGCATACATACCAATGCCCAGCCATTGCGTCTATCAAATCATAATACTGAATCAGCTTTAGCAAGTAACTGCTACGCACATGAATATTCTCTCAGCAACCAAATTACGACCGTGCCAAAATAAATGAAGCATACAAAAAACAATTATCACAGAGGGACCAACTGCGACGCACCTGAATCGACCGGGTTGCAGGACGAGGAGGAGGAGGGGGGCAGCGAGGCCAGCGGCGTCTTGGGCGGCGGCGGTGTGGCTAGGGCGGCGCGCGCGGCGGCTAGGGCGACGGCGACGGCGTGTGTTTTTCCTTCGGCGACGGCGACGGCTAGGGCGGCGGCGGCTAGGGCGACGGCGACGGCGTGTGCTTGGGCGGCGGCTAGGGCGACGGCGTGTGCTTGGGCGGCGGCTAGGGCGACGGCGATGGCTAGGGCGGCGGCGGCTAGGGCGGCGGCGTGTTTTTGCTATGGCGTCTGTGTGTGTTTTTCCGCCGGTGGCATGAAGAAAAAGGCCTAAGGGCCTTTAGTACCGGTTCCTGTTACGAACCGGTACTAAAGGTCACCTTTAGTACCGGTTCGTAATAGAAACCGGTACTAAAGGTATTTACGGAAATTATATTCGCGCTATTAACCTTTGGTACCGGTTCTTTCCACCAACCGGTACCAAAGGTTTTTTTCTTTTTCTTTTGATTTTTCTGTTGCTTTTTCTGTTGCTTTTCGTTGGATTTTTCTTTTGCTGTTTCTTTTGATTTTCGTTACATTTTTATTTTGCCATTTCTATTGATTTTTCTTTTGCAGTTTCTTTTGATTTTCATTTTTGATTAGTTATATTTGATTAGTTATATTTGATTTTCTTTTTTCTTTTGATTAGATATATTTGATTTTGTTTTTGATTAGTTATATTTGATTTTCTATTTTCTTTTGATTAGATATATTTGATTTTATTTTTGATTAGTTATATTTGATTTTCTTTTTTCTTTTGATTAGATATATTTGAATTTATTTTTGATTACTTATATTTGATTTTCTATTTTCTTTTGATTAGATATATTTGATTTTATTTTTGATTACTTATATTTGATTAGTTATATTTGATTTCCTATTTTCTTTTGATTAGTTATGTTTGATTTTCTTTTTGATTAGTTATATTTGATTTTTCTGTTGCAGTTTCTATTGATAATATGTTCGCTTAATAATTAAGTGTCGGTTAGCGCGGCGGCACGCTGCGTCCGTGAGAGGAAAAGGGCGGGAAGAAAAGTGCGGAAAGAAAAAGGGCGGGAAAACGATTGAACAGGAAAAGAAGTACATATCTCAACTGAAAATTAAGATACATGGCCGGATTAGGTCATAATCGGCCGAGCTTGTTTTTGAATGTTGGAGTGATTCAGTCATAGTCGTGCCTAGCCCTATAAACGTCGCCAGTGTAGTCGTCGTAGTCGCCGGTGTCATCGTCGCTGGCATCGGGGTCGCGGTAGTCGAACCTCGACTGGTGAGCACGCGTGGGCTGAGACTGAGGGTAGCGCAGGCGGGGGCCACGGTAGGCCATGACGCTCTGGAGAGTCCGGCCGCGCCACCATAGCCGACGGCCGGCCTCGTTGAAGTTCGAACGAGGCGAGCCGTCCTCCTCGTGCCTGGCAAGCGCACTCTCACGCCGATTGATGAAGAAGGCGTCCCAAGTCGGGCTGTAGTCGGGATGCCACTGAGGATTCCTTCGCTGCTCTGGCGTGAGCTCGAAGTAGTAGTGGTTCGTGATGTCCATCTGGCGCGCCACACCTACAGGGACAGGAGGGACCGGTACGCCTCCGACGCTCAGCATCCAGCCGGTGGGGATGCGGTAGCCCGGCGGGCAGGGGTAGTTTGAGGCGCAAAGCGCCTCCGCCTCCTGGGGGGTTAGAGATACGATGGAAGCCATGGAAGAGAGTGATGAGGTTTGCAGATATGAGTCTAGATGTGATATGTAAATGGAGGCCAAGCCTACATATATATAGTGAAAAATGGCGGGAAGACGGAGGCGGGAAGCGGTGGAAAGCGCGGGAAGAAAATAGGCGGGAACCTTTAGTCCCGATTTTGGTGTCATCTAACAAAACTGTCGGTGGGATAAGGACGTGTGGGTAACCTTTAGTCCCGGTTGGTGGGTGCAACCGAGACTAAAGATGTCAGCAGGATAAGGACGCGTGGGTGGATGCACTGCTCGATGAGATAAGGACGCGTGGGTGGACACACGATGCCCCTGTCGGAGGAACAAGACAAAGTAGAAGCGGTGGAAAGCGCGGGAAGAAAATAGGCGGGAACGCAGTGGCGCGGGGAACCATCTAACCTTTAGTCCCGGCTGGTGGGTACAACCGGGACTAAAGGTGGTTTTTGTGTCATCTAACAAAACTGTCGGTGGGATAAGGATGTGTGGGTAACCTTTTAGTCCCGGTTGGTGGGTGCAACCGAGACTAAAGATGTCGGAAGGATAAGGACACATGGGTGGATGCACTGCTCGATGAGATAAGGACGCGTGGGTGGACGCACGATGCCCCTATCGGAGGAACAAGACAAAGTAGAAGCTGTGCCGTGCCTATAAAAGGAGCATCGATACGCCATGGCAAGCAGCTCAACAAGCCAACCTAGAAGGTAGGGAGAGTTTCATTCCCATGGATGGAGGACAGGGTTGGGAAATCTCCCGTGGCGGAGTTTCTCGAAGATGTCGTTGGTGCTCACGCCCTACGGCATCTTCGGAAGCTCCGCCTTGGAAAAATTTCCCTCATACAATAACATCATTACACAAAAATCCATATTGACATACACAAGTTATGATCCCTATCTAGTCTTCTGAGTTTTCTTCTTGTGTTTCCCTTTCTTCTGATTGCAACGCAGCCATGGACAATCTTCATTATTTAAAATGATGCTTGGGTCAGTTTTCACCTTGAAGGGTGGAATGTCATCAAACTTATTATAATCTTCTGACATGTCTGTCTTGTCCTCTACTCCCACGATGTTTCTTTTTCCTGAAAGAACTATGTGGCGCTTTGGCTCATCGTATGATGTGTCCTCTTGCCTTTCTTTTCTTTTTTTCGGTTTGGTAGACATGTCCTTCACATAAAAAACCTGAGCCACTTCACTGGCTAGGACGAATGGTTCGGTGTCGTACCCTAGATTCTTGAGATCTACTGTAGTCATTCCGTACTGCGGGTCTACCTGTACCCCATTTTTCAGGTTGAACCATTTGCACCAGGATAAAGGGACCTTGAAATTAGGTCCATAGTCAAGTTCCCATATCTCCTCTATGTACCCATAATATGTGACCTTCTTCCCATTGTCCTCTCCTGCATCAAAGCGGACACCACTGTTTTGGTTGGTGCTCTTTTTATCTTGGGCGAATGTGTAAAATGTATTCCCATTTATCTCATACCCTTGAAATGTCGATATAGTCGAAGATGGTTGCTTGGCCAACAAGTATAGCTGTTCTTCATCAGTGACATTCATGAGCCGTGTTTGCAACCAACCGCCGAAAGTCTTCATGTGTTCTCCATCAATCCAATCTTCACGTTGCTCCGGGTATTCAGAGCGTAAAATATTCTTGTGTTCCACTTTGTACGGAGCCACCAAGCTGGAATTATGTAGAATTGTGTAGTGTGCTTGAGTGAAAGAATGTCCGTCCATACACATTGTTGCTTTCTTTCCTAGCGTGCCTTTTCCACGCAGTCTCCCCTCATAGCGCGATTCAGGAACACCGATCGGCTTAAGGTCAGGAATAAAGTCAACACAAAACTCAATGACCTCCTCTGTTCCATAGCCCTTGGAGATGCTTCCTTCTGGCCTAGCACGGTTATGAACGTATTTCTTTAAGACTCCCATGAATCTCTCAAAGGGGAACATGTTGTGTAGAAATACAGGACCGAGAACACTAATCTCTTCGACCAGGTGAACGAGGAGATGCGTCATAATATTGAAGAAGGATGGTGGGAACACCAACTCGAAGCTGACTAGATATTACACCACATCCTTCTGTAAATTTTGTAGAGTTAGTGGATTGATCACCTTCTGAGAAATTGCATTAAAGAACGCACATAGCTTCACAATGGGTACTCAAACATTTTCTGATAGAAGCCCCCTCAATGCAACCGGAAGTAATTGTGTCATAATCACGTGGCAGTCATGAGACTTGAGGTTTTGAAACTTTTTCTCTGACATGTTTATTATTCCCTTTATATTCGATGAGAAGCCAGACGGGACCTTGATGCTACTCAGGACTTCAAAAAAGATCTCCTTCTCTTCTTTGGTAAGAGCGTAGCTGGCAGTACCTTGATACTTCTCTGGATTCAGGTTGTTTCCTTCGTGGATACATTGCTGGTCGTGCCGTGTATCCGGTGTATCTTTTGTCTTCCCATACACGCCCAAGAAGTTTAGCAGGTTCACGCAAAGATTTTTCGTCACGTGCATCACGTCGATTGCAGAGTGAACCTCTAGGATTTTCCAGTAGGGTAGCTCCCAAAATATAGACATCTTCTTCCACATGGGTACATGTCCGTCAACATCATGCGGAACAGATTGTCCGCCAGGACCCTTTCCAAAGATCACTTTTAAATCCTTGACCATATCATATATAACATCCCCAGTAGGGCGGGTAGGATTCATTTGGTCTTCTGCCTCACCTCTGAAATGCTTTCCTCTCTTTCTTACTTGATGTTGTTTTGGAAGAAATCGACGATGCCCCATGTACACATTCTTGTTTCTCAAATATATACTGTCAGTCTCACCTAAACAGTGTGTGCATGCATTGTATCCCTTGTTTGACTGTCCTGAAATGTTACTAAGAGCAGGCCAATCATTGATGGTTACAAACAACAACGCTCGTAGGTTAAATTCCTTTTGTTCGTGCTCATCCCAAATAGGTACACCTTCTTCACGCCACAACTGTAAAATTTCTTCAACCAACGGCCTCAGGTACACATCAATGTCGTTGCCGGGTTGCCTCGGGCCTTGGATGAGCACTGGAATCATAATGAACTTCCGCTTCATGCACAACCAAGGAGGAAGGTTATAGATACATAGAGTCACTGGCCAGGTGCTATGACTGGAGCTTTGCTCCCCGAAAGGATTAAAGCCATCTGTACTTAGACCAAATCTTAAGTTCCTTGCGTCATCTGAAAATGACTTGTACTTTCTATCGATTTTTCTCCACTGCGACCCATCAGCGGGGTGTCTCAGCATCACATCTTTCTTACGGTCCTCTTTGTGCCATCGCAACAACTTGGCATGCTCTTTGTTTTGGAACAAACGTTTCAACCGTGGTATTATAGGAGCATACCACATCACCTTCGCAGGAACCTTCTTCCTGTGGGTGGACTCTCCCTCAACATCGCCAGGGTCATCTCGCCTGATCTTATACCTCAATGCACCACATACCGGGCATGCATTTAAATTCTCGTACTCCCCGCGGTAGAGGATGCAGTCATTGATGCATGCATGTATCTTCTGCACCTCTAATCCTAGAGGGCAGACAACCTTCTTTGCTTCGTACGTACTAGAGGGCAATACGTTCTCCCCTGGAAGCATCTTCTTTATTATTTTCAGCAACTTTTCAAATCCCTTGTCAGAAGTACCATTCTCTGCCTTCCATTGCAGCAATTCCAGTGTGGTACCCAGTTTTTCTGGCCATCTTCGCAATTTGGGTACAACAGTTTGTTGTGATCCTCTAACATTTTCTCCAACTTCAACCTCTCCTTTTCACTTCCGCAGTTTATCTTCGCATCAAGAATGGCCCGACCCAAATCGTCATCGGGGTCATCAAAAATGGGCTCATAAAAAATGGGCTCTTCTTCAGCTTCGTCTTCCCCCATACTACTATCACCGTCTTCAGTGAACATAGGATAGTTGTCACTATCGTCTTCTTCTTCGTTGCCTTCCATTATAACCCCTCTTTCTCCGTGCTTGGTCCAACAATTATAGCCGGGCATGAAACCATTCTCAAGCAGGTGGAAGTGAAGGGTCTTTGAGGTAGAGTAATCCTTCGTATTCCTACAGGAACTACATGGACAATAAATGAAACCATTCGACCGCCTGTTTGCCTCCGCCACGTTGAGAAAATAATGCATGCCAGTAATGAAGTCAGGATGGCATCGGTCACCGTACATCCATTGTCGATTCATCTGCATTATATAAGTATATCAAAAATCATTAATTACACAACATCATGGATATATGAGTGACCAACTTAATTAATATTCAAGTTCATCACATAAAACTAAGTTTTTTTTATTAAAAAAAAGAGGCTCACCGAGGTGGTACAGTGCCGGCTAGGGGAAGACGCTGGCGATCGACGGCGGTGAGGACAGGGACGATACTAAAACCTACAAATCATACTTTAATTTGAGCTCAATTGCATACAAAAAGAATGAAATCCCTAACTTAGACATTTCATCAAACACCTTGCTAGCACTAGAAAAATAATACGAGTTAAACTAGCAAAGAAATGAGCTAAATTAGGAACGCCGGAAGAAAGGATGATATTGCTAACCCTTAGATAGATGGTGCCATCAATCTTGATAAAATGGTGGATAAAAATGAAGATTTATTGGAGTGTGAGAGGTGCAAAATGTTTGGAAATGTGAGAGAGAAGAAGGGAAAATGGGAAAATGAGATGCAGGGATGATCGGGCGCCTGAAGAAATAGGGCTGGGGCCCTTTAGTACCGGTTCTTCAGATGAACCGGTACTAAAGGTTCAGCTCTGGCCCACTAAAACCCTTTCGTACCGGTTCCTAGTATGAACCGGTACAAAAGGCCCTCATCAAACAATACTGATGTTGCTCGGCCGGCTGGGCAAATGAACCGGTACTAATGGTCGAACAATACTGATGTTGCTCGGCCGGCTGGGCAAATGAACCGGTACTAATGCAGCCTTTAGTACCGGTTCATACGGGAACCAGTACTAAAGGCTTAGACCGATGCCCATTTTTCTACTAGTGGCTGCGCCCCCAGTGGAGTTTCTGCTGGTGTCTCCCGGCTGCAGCAAGGTAAAGTAAAATCTTGATTTTAGGGTTAGGTTTACATTTCGATTTGAGATGATTCTTCGTATCTGGTGTAGACTATGCTTGGAAATAGAAACAAATTAAATTAAGACTAGCCTGCATGAAACATCAGAAAACATGGTGACCGAAAGTACGTTTAGCATTCTCCAGCTATTAGTGCTCGCTTGACTCATTTCTTTTATTCAAGTGTTCTAGAATTAGATGCAGCGTATCAAATCATGCGACAAAGTTCAGTACAGGTGCAGATAGATCTAGTGTAGTAACTAGTGCAAGATGCAATTTTAAATAGGGCAGATTCAATTTATAATCTAGTTTTTTTATGTTTGCATGCAAATGATGTTTTTAGCTTACTAGTGCAAATGATTTTTAGTGTTACCGAAATGGTTCTGACAAGTGCAGTAGTATTGGCATGTATTGATGATAGATTCATATTTGTACTAGTATTGGTAGGTATTGATATTTGCAATTTTTTGTATATTTTGTAGGATGTCTCTTATCAATGAGGCATACGATAAATTCCATCATGCGCGGTATATGGAGGATGATAGAAGGGTTTTTGACCAGCTCCACTTGAGGTCCGGTGGGGTTCATGATAAGATGAAGTATGACGAGTGATACACGAAGCATATCCGAAAGACTGGCCTTCTCCCTTTCATCACACTCGTGTCTCGTCCAACGCCGAAGATGATCCCTTGTGCGATCACTGCACTCGTTGATCGATGGCGTCCAGAGACTCATACTTTTCACTTCCATTGTGGAGAGATGACAGTAACCCTGCAGGACGTTTCTATGATCCTTGCACTGCCTATAAAAGGAGATCATATTTGCTTTAGCACTGATTCTGATGGATGGCGTGAAAATATGATGGGCCTCATCGGGAAGGAGCTGGGAGTGCCAGGGAAGTCCGCCGGTGCAATGCATGCATGGATTCAAGAAAACTTCAAGGAGTGCCCGCCTGAATTTGATGAAGACAGTGAGGAGGTGCAGCAGTATTCTCGGGCTTACTGCTGGTATGTAATCGGCTGGGTTCTCTTCTCTGACTCCACTGGCAACCGCGCTCCCTATATGTGCCTTCAGTTATTTGCTGGTTGGGAGCACAGACTAAGTTGGGGTACAGCAGCCCTAGCTTATTTATACCGCCAGGTAACCACTTGTGCATAATGTCTTCACCGCATTGAATTTTTCTCTAGTTTATACTTACATATTTCTTCCGTTTGTGCAGCTGGACAAGGCGTGCCGTAGGGGCACGAATCCAAAGGACAGGAGTAAGTCAAAGGAAGCCAATATCGGTGGTCCGATGCTCCTTTTATCGATATGGAGTTGGGAGCGCTTGCCAGTTGGGCGGTCCAGCCTCATAGGGTTGGATTATGACCATTGGGATGACCATAATGATCCGGACCGTAGGCCTACGTGGGCTTACTACTGGGACAAGGTTGAAGTATTCATTGGTAGTTCAAAGACACAATACTTGCACTACTGCAACGAGCTCGACATCATGGCCCCGGAGCATGTAAGATCATTCGCTTGTCCACCTTATTGTCCGCTTGTCCGCATTATTGCTATTCGTTTTTTCACAAATCGATCTAACCATATAGTTCATTGGATTCTGCACAGGTGACTTGGGAGCCATATGGCACAGGGGGTAACATTGGTCATGTGTTCACGTTCGATTTGAATCCGAAGTGTCTGAACGAAGCACATCTTTGGCGTATGTGTGGCCCGTTGATTTGTTACTATGTTGTCGAGATGCATTTGCCACATCGGGTTATGACACAATTTGGCTTATATCAGGAGACCCCGCCAGAGTTCATGGACACTTCTTTATATCTGCATGGGTAAGTGCTTCATATTGGTTGTGTGGTTGTTTTCATTGTTTCATATCAGCTGTCAGGATGCAATTAACAATGATGAAATTGAATATGCAGCCTGGACAAGAGCAAGACCAGGGGTATAAAGAATTGGAGAAATAAACATGACATGCACATCCGGAAGTTCCTGTCCGATATCGATGAGATTGAGGAAAGAGTGAAGCATCCCACTCCAAGGTCTGCCCCGCGGCCTTTCAATACGGAGGCATTCAACCGCTATCTCGTGTTGTATGGTTCCAATGCTCGTACCCAACTAAACCCGTCAGCATTTAAAAGTGAGGAAATTTTGCTTGGACCCAACCCTGATGTCGACCAGATGGCCAGTATCCAGTATAACAAGCTCATCAGAGAAGGTAGACGAACACAATTGGCGTCAGTCATCCCCTTTGCGGTAAGTTCTCCTCTATCTCTACATATGGGCATAGCTTGAGCAAAAATTGACCAAGGTTGTTGTTTTGATAGCAAACTGAGCTCTCAAAACATGTCATCGAGGCTGGCGAGGCATTGAAGTACCCTCCGAGTGAACAATACAACCACGCCCTTAAAGCTTTTGTTGAGGTATGACATGGATAATTTTATCCTTGAAATATTATCTTCTTCTTTTTTTTAATGAAAAGAGTTAATAATGTCAAGATACAAAGAAAAAGGCAATTTAAACAAACCAATGTGAACACTGTCATTAGAATATTTGCCGCAGACTTTGTGATAAAAATTGTGCATGTCAATTTCTAGGGATGTGATTCAATAATTTGGTTAGTCAATTTCCATAAAAATCTTACATACAGACCTATATAAAAGCTTCCATGATCCCAAGTCAGGTTCAGAGCATGCATTGTAATCATTGCAATTGGTCTCAAAAATCCAATTGTTCACGTTAACAAAGAGAAGAAACTTATACCATCCTAAAAGTATGATCTTAAGAAAAATGTCTAAAAGGAATTATTCTCATGTTTACTAAGAAACAATGTAGGAAATCATAAGCCGATGCCATCCATCTGGTTGCCAGTTTTCGCTTGAAGCTATACAACAGGCCGACACCATCTTCAAGTCAGGACAACCCTGCTTGGACCCTCGATGGAGATGGTGTTCCTCCAGTCCCGGCACCTCTGTATCTTCCTTCACCGACAGGAGCCGTCCTCTCGTCGCCGTCAACTTCTGGAAGGGTTGCATCCTCGTTGCGCCCTGTCCTCTCCTCGGAGATCAGCCATGGTACAATTCTCCAACTCTAGTTCTTGCTGCTAGATGATGTTGCGTATGTGACAATTAGTCAACAGATGGCACAATCTGATGCGAAATCGCAGTGTGAATCTGATGCAAAATCGCAGTGTGAATCGCAGATGATTGTCTGAACCCGTTTTGCCAGTATGGTGTTGCTTGCTGCTGTTTGACGAGGAAGCAAACTGTCCTTGTGCGTGGTGATGACCAGCCCGTTGGGAACCCCAAGAGGAAGGTATGATGAGTGTAGCGGCTAGTTTTCCCTCAGTTAAGAAACCAAGCTTTATCGATCAGGAGAAGAGAGACGATGACGACTGAAGGTGTTTGTGAAACCTGCACACACACAAACAAATACTTTGTTCCCAACTTGCGATGAGGTTGTCAATCTCACCGGTTTGCTTGAAACAAAGGTTATGAGTGTATCGAGTGGAAAACAGTAGAGTATATGCGAGTAAAGTAAACAGTGCGGGAAAAGTAAACAGGTGATTGCAATATGATTAAAATAGGACCGGGGTCCACAGTTCACTAGTGGTGTCTCTCCATAGATAAATAACATGCTGGGTAAACAAATTACAGTTGGGCAATTGATAGAATAAAGATAACGTGATATGTCAAGAAGATCACTATGAGATTTACTCTGGGCATTACAACAAAATACATAGACCGCCATCCAACTGCATCTATGACTAATAATCCACCCCCGGGGATATCATCCGAACACCCCAAAAGTATTAAGTTGCGAACAACAGATAATTGCATTAAGCAAAGTGTGTAATGTAAACAAAGCATATGCCCTTGAGCATATGAATGTTGTTTTCTCCCTAGTAGCAACAGCACATGTACCACCTTAGAGGTTTCTGTCACTCCCCCAGGTGAAATAGAGACATGAACCCACTATCGAGCATAAATACCCCCTCTTGGAGTCACTAGCAACTACTCGGCCAAGATAGCTACTAACAACGGAGAGCATGCAAGATCATAAACAACATAGAGATAACAAAAGATATAATTCAGTACAGCAACTTAATCATAAACACCAATATTCATCGGATCCCAACAAACCAACATCATAGAATTACATAACGGTGATCTCAATCATGTAAGGCAGCTCATGAGATCTAAACATGAAGCACATGGTGGAGAGGACAACCATCTAGCTACTGCTATGGACCCATAGTCCAAGGTAGACTACTCACTCATCGCTCCGGAGGCAAGCATGGCGATGAAGGAGACCTCTGGTGGCGATTCCCCTCTCCGGCAGGGTGCCGGGAAGAGCTTCTGGACCCTCCCGATCTTCGGGTCGACGGCGGCGGCGGATCGCGATGTATTCTGGAAAACTGATCGGGTCCTTAGGTTTTTCTCGTCAGGGGGTATATATAGGCGAAAGGACGATGTCAGAGGGGGTCCCACGCCCCCTCACACGGGGCTGGCGCGGCCAGGGGGGTGGCCGCGCCGCCCCTGTGTCTGGGGCCCACGTGGCCCCACTCCGTCAGGTCTTCGGATGTCTGGAAGCCTCCCCTTGAAATATGACTTCAGGAACTTGTTTTGTCCAATTCCGAGAATATTTCCTGTGTATCACTTCTGAAACACAAAAATAGCAGAAAACAGGAAACTGGCACTGTGGCACTTCGTTAATAGGTTAGTTCCGGAAAACGCATAAAAATGCCACTAAGTGTAACGAAACAATAGGCAAATGGTGTAAGAACAAGCATGGAGCATCAAAAATTATAGATACGTTTGAGACGTATCAAGCATCCCCAAGCTTAACTCCTGCTCGTCCTCGAGTAGGTAAGTGATAACAAAGAATAATTTTTGAGGTGACATGCACCTACACAATCTTGATCATATATGTAAGCATTGGTGAGCTGGGATCAATAGAACTTAAAACATGGGCATGAAAGATATAATCATGACAATAAGAACTTAGCAACCATGTTGTAAACATGCAAATGAACACAAACAAAAGATCATGGTAATGAAACAATGAAAGTCAAACGTGTGTTCTAATCATAAGGAAAAACATACAAATGGTTTTCAGCTTGTCCTTCAAAGAGAGCAAAACATAAATGCATAGGACACCTCAAAGTTTAAGAGGGCGACTAGATACAAATAATTTAAGAACAAGTGAAACCAACAATATGAATCAATCAATGAACTTTGGGACAATGCATATCACACTAAGAATGACAACTATGCTCTCTTAATGGTGCATAAAGAAAGAAGGTGGTGACTCAACATAAAAGTAAAAGAAAGGCCCTTCGCAGAGGGAAGCAGTGATTTAAATATGTGCTAGAGCTTTTCATTTGTAAAACAGAGATAAAACTTGATTTTGAGAGGTGGTTGTCTTTGTCAACGACTGGCAATGGGGTTCTTACTATCTTCCATACAAAAATAAAGCAAGTTTTTGAGAGAGAGATTGGCACTTTGGTGCTCTTTTTATAAAACTTGGCACTCCTCCCCACCTTTTCCTTTCACATACCATGGCTAACCGATTCCATCGGGTGCCCACCAACATTCACATTCTTTGGAGGAGTACCTTTTTCTTTTTTTTTCTTTTTTTTTTCTTTTTGGAATAAGCAATATGGAAGATAGCAAATCCGACCACTACGTCCCCATGAGCTGAAAACAGTGTCACAAAACGAGAAGTATTTTGAAGGTTTTTGAAAGGTAGCACACGAAATTTTTACTTTGGAATGGCTTAAAAATACCATGCATAGGAATTTATAGTGGACACAATGGCAAAATTGGCTTTTAGGAGTTGGATGCACGAGTAGAGCTCATACTCAATACAAGGTGAGGGCTAGCAAAAGACTGGGAGCGACCAACTAAGAGAGCAATAATGGCCATAATCATGCAAAGCGACAAAGCGACATTAAAAGAAGCATACGATGGCATCAAAAGTCAAAAACTAAATGATCATGAAGGCTAATGGCGACTTTGTAAGAGTCTAACATGTGTGAGCATGCGCCAAGTCAACCCAAATAAAGCATCAAGGAGAAAACCAAAATAATGCTTCCATATAATAAAAACAACGCATGATTTTTTCAAAGGCTCATTAAGCAGTCTCAGTTATTTGAGACAAGTCATGCTACAGAAAAACCACTAAGCATACTATCAAAAAGACATCAAGCATGACATGAAAAAGCCTAAGCCGCAGTCTACACAAGCTCCTTCTTCTACCACTATTTTGCACAAAGCTTTTTCTCTTTTCCAACACCATTTGAAAATTTTATAACAACCTCTTTTGATGAAAACCAATAAAGATCAGAGGCAAAAATACACCTTGATGAAAAGATATGGCAAGATCTGAACGCAAATCAAGGCGAAAACGAAAACCAAAAGCAGTAGCTGAAAAAGAAGAACGCATCGATGAACGATAAGAGTGAAAAACTGAGCGTTCTTTGCAAATGAAAACGAGTACATCTCCTCCAAAAGAAAATTTGTTGGGGTCCAACCATTTATTGCAGCAAACAAACAAACTAAACAAACTAAGAAAACTAAAACAACTGACGCTCCAAGCAAAACACATAGTGCATGAAGCAATAAAAATATAGTGTTTTGAAAGGTGACCTGATTTTTGCCGATGAAGAAGGGGTGCCTCGGGGGCATCCCCAAGCTTTGACGCTTGTAATTCTTGGATATTTCTTGGGGTGATGCATGGGCATCCCCAAGCTTGAGCTTTTGTCCATTCTTCAACTCATCTCATCATTCTCCAATCCCTACACTTGAAAACTTCCTTCATACAAAACTAAACACAATTATATTAGCAACATTAGTGTAAGCATAAAATATATTCAACCTCCTTTAGCTTCGGGTTTCAACCCAAAACCACCACATATAAAGTATATACTACTGTAGCAACTTCCACAAGAGTTCCATGATAAAAAAGAACTCAAAAGAAAGCGATAAAGTGGCAAAAACAAATATTGGTAGAAATCTGTCAAAACTGGACAGCTGCCAAAGGACGAATTATTGAGGGATTTTCCGTTGCTCAAATCAAAAAGTGTTCAACTAAGAAAAGTTTGGATATAACCTGGGGCATACGTACAAGAAATCGCAGGTCCAAAAGATATACAGAGAATTTTCACGAATTTTTACGGTGCAGCACCGAAAACAGTTTCAGGACAGCAATAACCCCAAATCTTTACCTCACTCAAATTAGAGGCTTCTCTTGGCACAAAAACGAAATAAACAAGATAAGGAGTGGTCATTACAGTAGTAATGACATCCAAGACTCAAATAAAAGAAAAAGTACTGAAAAGTAAACAATGGGTTATCTCCCAAGAGTGCTTTTCTTTAACGCCTTTGAGCTAGGCGCAGAAAATTGCGAATCAAGTAATATCAAAAGATGAAGCATTAAGCTCATAATTTGCTCTAAGAATAGAGTCAAAAAGTAATTTCTTTCTTTTCCTAGGGAAGTGTTCCATACCTTTCTTTAGTGGGAATTGATACTTGATAGTGCCTTCCCTCATATCAATAATAGCACCTACAGTTCGAAGAAAAGGTCTTCCCAAAATAATAGGACATGAAGCATGGCATTCAACGTCCATAACAAGAAAATCAACGGGAACAAGGTTATTGTTAACCACAATAAGAACATCATTAATCCTTCCCAAAGGTTTCTTCTTAGCAACATCAGCAATAGGAACATCAAAATAACATTTTTCAAGCGGTGGTAAATCAAGCATATCATAAATCTTTCTAGGCATGATAGATATACTAGCACCTAGATCACATAGAGCATGGTAATTATAACCATTAACATGCATATCAATGATGGGTTCCCAACCATCTTCTAATTTCTTGGGAACAGAGGCTTTTTGCTTCAACTTTTCATCCCTAATCTTTATGAGAGCATTGGTAATATGCTTAGTAAAAGCAATATTTAAAGAACTAGCATTGGGAGTCAAAGCAAGCTTTTGCAAGAACAAAATAACTTCAGATATATTGCAGCCATCAACATCAAAATCATTAAAGGAAATAGAGCTATCATCTCCCACACTCCGAAAAATTTCAGCACTCTTTTGAGAAAAAGTTCTGGCAGTTTTAGGCTTTTTAACACAAGGAGTGGGAGTTTTCTCTACACCAATCAAAGTAAGAGGATTGTTATCAGTAGGAGCAACATCATTAGAGGTAGTAATAGTACATACCTTCATCTCTCTAGCCATCTCATCTTCTCTTTCCCACCTGGCATGCAATTCCGCTAACAATCTAATATTTTCATCAATTCCAACTTGGGTAGCATTAGCGGCAGCAACAACATTGCTCACATTCACATCATTAGGAAACACTTTTAATTTCAGAAGTTCAACATCATGAGCAAGGCTATCAACTTTAGAAGCAAGAATATCAATTTTGCCTAACTTTTCCTCAACAGACTTGTTAAAAGCAGTTTATTTACCAATGAAGTCCTTGAGCATTACCTCAAGCTCGGAGGGCGCGGCCCTAGTGTTGTTGTAGGAATTACCATAAGAGTTACCATAACCATTACCATTGGTAGAAGGATACGGCCTATAATTGTTACTAGCAAAATTGTTCCTATAAGCATTGTTGTTAAAATTATTGTTTCTAATGAAATTCACATCAACTTGCTCTTCTTGGGCAACCAGAGAGGCCAAAGGAACATTATTAGGATCAACATGAGTCCTATTATTAGCAAGCATAGCCATAATGGTATCAATCTTATCACTTAAGGAAGAGGTTTCCTCAACAGAATTTACCTTCTTACCTTGTGGAGCTCTCTCGGTGTGCCATTCAGAATAATTTACCATCATATTGTCGAGTAGCTTTGATGCGGCGCCCAAGGTAAGGGACATAAAAGTGCCTCCAGCAGCTGAATCAAGTAGGTTCCTTGAAGAAAAATTCAGTCCTGCATAAAAAGTTTGGATAATCATCCAAGTAGCCAGTCCATGAGTGGGGCAATTCTTTACCATAGATTTCATTCTTTCCCAAGCTTGAGCAACATGTTCATTATCAAACTGAGTAAACTTCATAATATTGCTGCGCAAAGCTATAATCTTAGCAGGAGGATAGTATCTACCAATAAAAGCATCCTTACACTTAGCCCATGAATCAATACTATTCTTAGTCAAAGACAGCAACCAATCTTTAGCTTTTCCTCTCAAAGAAAAAGGAAACAACTTGAGCTTAATAATATCACTATCAACATCCTTATATTTCTGCATCTCACATAGCTCAACAAAATTGTTGAGATGAGCTGCAGCATCTTCAGTACTAGCACCAGAAAATTTCTCTTTCATAACAAGGTTCAATAAAGCAGGCTTGATCTCATAAAAGGTGGTAGCAGGAACAGTTGGTGCAATAGGAGTGCAGATAAAATCACTATTGTTCGTGCTAGCAAAGTCACACAACTTGGTGTTTTCAGGAGTACCCATTTCAGCAAAACGAAAGTAAACAAGTAAAAACAGCTACCAAGGATTCTAATTTTTTTGGGTTTTTGATATAAAGCAATGCAGGTAAAATAAATAAAGTAAAGCAAAACAAATAACAAAGTAAAGAATGTGTGTGCGAAGAACTCCCCTCGCAGAAGTCTTCTCTCTTCCCCGGCAACGGCGCCAGAAAAGTAGCTGCTTGCTGCTGTTTGACGAGGAAGCAAACTGTCCTTGTGCGTGGTGATGACCAGCCCGTTGGGAACCCCAAGAGGAAGGTATGATGAGTGTAGCGGCTAGTTTTCCCTCAGTTAAGAAACCAAGCTTTATCGATCAGGAGAAGAGAGACGATGACGACTGAAGGTGTTTGTGGAACCTGCACACACACAAACAAATACTTTGTTCCCAACTTGCGATGAGGTTGTCAATCTCACCGGTTTGCTTGAAACAAAGGTTATGAGTGTATCGAGTGGAAAACAGTAGAGTATATGCGAGTAAAGTAAACAGTGCGGGAAAAGTAAACAGGTGATTGCAATATGATTAAAATAGGACCGGGGTCCACAGTTCACTAGTGGTGTCTCTCCATAGATAAATAACATGCTGGGTAAACAAATTACAGTTGGGCAATTGATAGAATAAAGATAACGTGATATGTCAAGAAGATCACTATGAGATTTACTCTGGGCATTACAACAAAATACATAGACCGCCATCCAACTGCATCTATGACTAATAATCCACCCCCGGGGATATCATCCGAACACCCCAAAAGTATTAAGTTGCGAACAACAGATAATTGCATTAAGCAAAGTGTGTAATGTAAACAAAGCATATGCCCTTGAGCATATGAATGTTGTTTTCTCCCTAGTAGCAACAGCACATGTACCACCTTAGAGGTTTCTGTCACTCCCCCAGGTGAAATAGAGACATGAACCCACTATCGAGCATAAATACCCCCTCTTGGAGTCACTAGCAACTACTCGGCCAAGATAGCTACTAACAACGGAGAGCATGCAAGATCATAAACAACATAGAGATAACAAAAGATATAATTCAGTACAACAACTTAATCATAAACACCAATATTCATCGGATCCCAACAAACCAACATCATAGAATTACATAACGGTGATCTCAATCATGTAAGGCAGCTCATGAGATCTAAACATGAAGCACATGGTGGAGAGGACAACCATCTAGCTACTGCTATGGACCCATAGTCCAAGGTAGACTACTCACTCATCGCTCCGGAGGCAAGCATGGCAATGAAGGAGACCTCCGGTGGCGATTCCCCTCTCCGGCAGGGTGCCGGGAAGAGCTTCTGGACCCTCCCGATCTTCGGGTCGACGGCGGCGGCGGATCGCGATGTATTCTGGAAAACTGATCGGGTCCTTAGGTTTTTCTCGTCAGGGGGTATATATAGGCGAAAGGACGATGTCAGAGGGGGTCCCACGCCCCCTCACACGGGGCTGGCGCGGCCAGGGGGTGGCCGCGCCGCCCCTGTGTCTGGGGCCCACGTGGCCCCACTCCGTCAGGTCTTCGGATGTCTGGAAGCCTCCCCTTGAAATATGACTTCAGGAACTTGTTTCGTCCAATTCCGAGAATATTTCCTGTGTATCACTTCTGAAACACAAAAACAGCAGAAAATAGGAAACTGGCACTGTGGCACTTCGTTAATAGGTTAGTTCCGGAAAACGCATAAAAATGCCACTAAGTGTAACGAAACAATAGGCAAATGGTGTAAGAACAAGCATGGAGCATCAAAAATTATAGATACGTTTGAGATGTATCAGGTGTCTACCTTGGTTTTGTCGTCTTTGAGCGATCCTGCAAGTGGGATTGACAACGAACTGCTGAAACAATCCTACTTAAACCTGTGATTCTTATCTATGCTGCCAAAAAATCCACCAGTTATCAAGTTATAATACCTAATATGAGTCTGGTGATGCATGGATATTTTAGTTCTTCTATTTCATGAATATATGTTCTGACCCCTGAATGAACAAGAGCACTAAAGAACTATATGCTGAACCCATATTTTGTTTCTTCGCTGTTGCAATGTTAAATACATAGTAGCTACACCTTTATCACAATCTTATTTGTGTCCTACAAAGGGATTGATTGAGTACATCAGGTTTTGCCTATGACATGTAGCCATGGTGCTTGATCTTTGTAGTTTCATACTCTCACTCAAGATGAGGCCATGGTGCTTGATCTTTGTAGTTTCATACTCTCACTCAAGATGAGGCCATGGTGCTTGATCTTTGTAGTTTCATACTCTCACTCAAGATGATTTGTGCATAGTCATGTTGTCAGTTTGATATATAATAATATGTCACTGGAATTCCTTGTGTACATGCAAACCTTGCATAAATTGTAACTCATCCAATGTTGTGTTCAATTTTGCAGGCCCGCTGAATTCAGAATCTTGTTGAGATCTTGCTGGTTCCTTGTTATTTCTGTTGTCAACTCAGTGGGAGACATTCGGCAACGGCATGGGCCGTGGTTATCATCTACGCAAAATGACACTGACTGGGAGCAGTTTGAGTAGCATCAGAATTCTTTCTCGATGTATCATTTAACATGTGACAAAAGCGGCTGTGTACACGTATGAAGTTTGATGCTTGTTTGCTACTCAAAAACCTACCAGTGAATTGCCATGCAAAATTGTTATGCTTTCATGTTTATATATCTTACACTGGTGATGTATGTGTATTCTTCTAAAAAAGATTTATACGTCTGTTAATTTTTTGGTATTGGTTCAGGCTCAGGCCTAACCAGAGGTAAGCCATTTTCCTGTTCAAAACTAATGACAGGCAGCAGGGCAGGCTAGTTAAAATTCGATCAGCTAGCCTACGATCAATCAGCTAGCTTAGCCAAACGAAAGTGCGCATGCGGGATGTTGCGGGATGCTGCGGGCTGCTGCATTGTCCCGCGCTGGTTTAGCGATGCGTGGCAGAAAGCTACGATCAGCCGCAAACCTGACAGTGTCCCGCGTTGCTGCGTAGCGGTCAGCCACGACCCGCTCCGCTTGCAACCTGAGGACGCTGCATCATGTAGACAACAGAGTTCATTTTCTTCTGAGGCAGGTTAGGGTCATTGGGTCTAGAACTTGAAGCATCCTCAAACTGACAGCATACCTGACAGAGTTGAAACTGTATATTAGTTTCAGTAATTGTGTGCAAGCCCCCTGGTTATTCATTTTCCCATTTACTGGTCCTTGTGTCATCTAGAGACATGGCCATTAGAAAGTACAATCAGAATAGTACATTATGATTCTCGATTATGCCTAGCCTTAAAAGATTCTTGTGTTTATGATCAATAGGAAAATAGATAATGGTAATACTTACTACAACAACTCTCGTTTATTACCTTGTTTTGCCCATTGATTATGTCCTGAAATGTAGTGCACTTGGAAGATAACATACAGATTTTTGCTTCTACTGTCCCAGAAAAGTAAATTGTGTTTTGCAATAGCTCCTCTCTAAAAATTGTAATATATCATCATTGAATATATTGGAGAAAGCTTTTTGGAATTTACTCTAGTCACAGAATCAAAAGCTAAACTTTTTTTGCATTGGTACTGTTTTTGCATTGGTTTCGCAGGATCATTCCTTTCTCCCATACCTGTTCCATATTTTCAAACTTTTGAATCAATGTTGTTACTGCATGTTCACATGGTAGTATGATACTACCTGTTTGTAGTGGTAATTAGTGGTAATTTCATCCTTACTTTTCAGAAGGCTTGGGAAATAAATATTCATGCATCTGTTTGTTACTCAAACCATCTGATACACAATTTTTTTCTATCTTCTAACTTGATGACTTGTTAATTTCACAGCGTAGCAAGGCTTGGGCACGTGGCTTAGGTGCTCTTCTAGGCTTCCGCTTCATCAACGATGTCGTGCCTACCTCGTCGAGGTCCTCGTCAAGCGCTGCACACCACTCTCTCGAGGACTCAGATGTGGGCGGTGTCGAGAGGGAGGAGGACGAGGGACACACGCATGATGTAATTAACGCCTCGCAGATCCCCAATGCACCTGAGCCTAGTCACCAGCATCGTCAGTTCAACTTGAAGCCGAGGAAGTCACGGGAATACGGGCCAAATGATATTTATACTCCGGATGCATACGCGAGGAAGGCAAATAAGGACAAGGTCATCGAGGCTGCGGGCGAGTCAGAGGAGGAGGAGCTGCAGCATGTTCAAAGGAGAAGGCGTGGAGTTGCAAAGAGCAAAGAGGATGGGAAAACCAAAAGGGGGAAGAGGAAGAACTAGATGATGTAGTTGTTGGTGTAGAGTGTGCACAGATGTAGTGTAGTTGTTGTCATCGTGAACTCTTGTTGGTATTGTTATGAACTTGATGTGAACTCTTGTTGGTATTGTCATGAACTTGTTGTGGTGAGATTAACTTGTCGTCACAAAAAATTATGGCTATAACTACCATCTTTTGAATCTTAATTAGATTTTGTTTTGAATCATATATTATGTATGCCATCTACAGCACGGCGCCCTAAGAGGAGGTGCCGTAGTCTGAAAACGGCGCCCCTGCTCCAGGCGTCATACAAAGGCCTCACAAAGTTACTAAGTCGTCGGGCTATCATATGACACCCACAGCCAGGACGTTATTGCGCTGAGTATGGCGCCCTAGGTTGGGGCGCCATAGACCTAATAGTGGGGCCCATCCAGCTCTGTTACTACGACGCCTTTGACCAGGGCGTTATGCTAACTAACATGGCGCCCCTGGGCGTCATTGAATGGGGTTATTTTATGAAATAGTATCAAAGACGGTCTATTTTGTGCTGAAGTTTACACAAAGGGTTATTTTTGTCGATTCCGCCGCCTAACTAATCCAACAGCTTGGCTTGGAATCAGATCCGCTCCCTAGAGTGGCTGCTAATTTCGAACCGACCGAAGTGCATCGCTGCGTTTGCCTACTAAATCGCACAAATTGCAGGAGCTGCTGTGTGCAGTATGAAGTGACCAGGACACAGGCTAGTTAGATAGATGAATGAAAGCCGTATTCGATTGTCGACAGTTCAGTCTGAAGATGCCGCGAGTGCGTGCAATATGTAAAAATATTTCTGCTAAGCTTGGTGGTATTAATCTAAGCTAGAACATGGAGATGCATTGCTAGCTAGCTAGCCGCGAGCGTCATCCACGCGTATCGTGCGTTATCTCCTAGCTGGACATATAGGGCGCGATTGGTAGCCTGTAGTCTTTTTTGGGCTCCCTGAACGTAGACGCTGGGGCCTGGATCGCACCATGCGATGCAAAAGCCAACTTGTGTGTTTCGTTTGGTGATCAACATCGCATCTAGAGAGCCTAAAGGCCCGGTTTGATTGGTACCATGCGCGAGACAGAATCGCCTGAACTGGATTCAGGGTCGTCTGTTTGGTTCATGTTGTGCATGTTATCTGGTCACCTCTTCTCTACGGTGGTGAGGTTAACAAAGCACACCATCATGACACTACCTTATAACACACAGCGACAACTACAGTTCTTGAATTACGGCCATATAAGCCGGGCCCTAGCTACGTAGGAATAGCAGTTACTAAGTTAAGCACAACTTGTTTGGCATGTCAGCAACTTGACATGCATTCCAACCCTAGCTACTTCCAAATGACAGTCAACATTACATACCGGGGAACAGTTCGGCAATGGCGGCCTAGGGGGGTGCAAACCTTGATTCTTGCTTCAGTGTCAACCGTAGAAGACATCAGTTCTATGCGCCCACATTGCTTGAGCCCAGGCGTTCCTCTTGTTCTTCCAAGCCTGAATGTCATCCTGCTCGACACCATGTCCACTGTCATCACCATCAGGAGTAACGTTATCCACATCTAGGACATACTCACCCTCACCCTAGCCCAGGATCCAGTTATGCAGGATGCAACAAGCAAGAACAAGCTTCACTTGAGTTGGAAAAGTGTGGAATGGTTTCTGATCAAGGATTTTGAACCTATTTTTCAAGGCAGCAAAAGCTCTCTCAATGGTCACCCTCAGGCTACAGTGCCTAAGGTTGAAGAGCTCCTTTGCATTTTGTGGTCTGTTCCTTAAAGAGAACTCGTTCAGATGATACCTGGTTTTCCTGAAGGGGGGAGGATTCCTGGCCGACAAGCGTAACCTACATCTCCAAGGTAGAACTTACCTTCAGGGAGATGAATGCCATCAGGCCTGTTCAGGCTGTCGTTAAGAATGCTGGCATCATGGGCTGATCCTTCCCAACCAGCAAGAACATAAGTGAACTTGAGGTCGAAATCCACAACAGCTAGTACATTCTGGCTGGTGTAGTGTTTCTTGCCTCTGTATACTGCTGATTGGGATCTCGGAACTCTAGCAGTAACATGAGTGCCATCAATTGCCCCAATGCAGTCATGTCATGATAATAATAGACAGAGAGTCAAGATTATGTGCATTACAGAGTTCGAAATAAGTGTGCAAATGAGAATTCTAGCTCACCTTGAAGTACGGGTACCATCTCTTGCTGTATCATATCTTGCTTGGAATGTCACCTGATGGAGGCTTGATCATCTCTTGACTAAGATCCCCAATTGCATAAAGGACTTGGTTGAAATAGCGAGATATAGTCTCTATGGATCTTCTAAAGGTGTTGTGCATAACTCTGAACCTCTGGTTATGGCCAACAACATGAAGAAACATAGCAACTTGCTCTTCCACGGTGGTGTGGATGCTATCTGACAGCAGTCCTCTCTCCCTAAACCTCTTGACTAGTTTATAGAATGGGGCTCTTCTCATCCTAAGCATCTGAACAGCCTCAACATCATTTCTGTTGTAGATCCAGTTCAGATTGGCAATCCTCTCTTGATCTCGTTGAAGCATCGGACCATAAGTCACATCTGGATACGTTGCGCGCATGACTGCTCTTTTCTGGAGGAGGATGATCCAAGCCTGAATCACCGCAACTAGTGCTGCTGCCTGGTGGATCAGGCTCATCTGGCCGCCCTAAGTAAATAGATCTACAATAAAGGTCTGCTAAATCTACCGACAGTGCTACAATGAGCCGAAGGGCATGGTGATGTACCTGTGGCATTTGAGACCGCCGCCGCGGATTTGGAGGACAAGCCTGGAATTGAAGAAGATCACCGCCTCGCCTCCCTCGGCCGGAGATAGAGTAGACCTCCGACGCGCCTCCCTTGGCCGGAGATGGAGTAGATCTGTGTAGCCGCCGCCGCCGTCGAGACTGGTATGGGGGATGTTGTGTTGGGAGGTGACCGAAAAGAGGAGAGGTGACACTACTAGCCCGCGAAACGCTGCCGCCGATTTCGCTGTCTCCCGTGCTCTTGAGGTGGTCTTCCGCGCGCACGCCGTTCCCATTTTTTGCACCGCTGGCGCCTGTCCCCGGGGAAATGGCTGAATCGAGAGTATCCAGCGGGCCTGGGCCGGAGGTGCTTTATGCACCGTGCCAGGCACAACGAAACCCACCATATGGCATCCAATCAGCCGGCTTTTGCATCCCGGGGGTCTATTTGGATTGCTTGCAGGCTACCAAATCGAGCTGGCTCGTGATCCGGTGCTTCTCTGCTTAGTCAAATGCAGCGACCCAGTGCGGCCGGTGGCGAACGAACCGCACGCACGGGGAAGGAAAAGAATCCAAGAAGCTAGCTCTCGCATCCGTCAGTATAAAATTGGCAGTGTCACCGTGGACGCACGTACTCCGGTGAGTGGACAGATCATCTCAACCTTCAGCCTGCAGGCATGCTCCAATTTGCAGCAGCACCTGTTCACTTCATTCGCAAGGTAGCAAAGCCTCACGTTTACCGTTGCAATAAGAAAACAATCAGATGATCCCCGAGGAGATCATGATGAAGAAGCGAGAACCCAGAACAGCTCCTGTCAAGCTGATGCAGATGATTCGAACCAAGCACCCGAGCCGGCTGGAGCAGATCATGCCATGCCACCAAGCACTCTCCGCTGCCACCGCCATGGCCGGCACGGGGACACGATGTTGAGAGAATCTTGCCGCGGCAAGAGTCAAGAAACAGCCAGGAAGTATCGAAGGTGTGGTATACGTGTTGAACAGCTCAATGTCAATCACCCCGGCTCACTATACTAATCAAGTGACTGAATTTGATGGTCGTGGCAAGCGATCAGTGTGCAGCCAAGCTGCAAATGGCGACGAAGGCGTGGACGCTGCTATAACTAGAGTTTTTTTTGAGGTAAAATGCAATATATTAAGCTAGCAAGCCGCCTCATTAAAAACCTTCCAATTCCCTTAGGTACCCTGGTAAAGAAAAGAGTGCGTCTGAAACTTGCTGCTTTGTCAAAGTATTGTTACATCGTTTACAATTCTAGAAACAATAAAATCAGGAGGTTCCTCGAACCAACTAGAGGAAAGCTTATTGGAAAAACTACTCCTAGCAAGATCGTGGGCTACTTCATTGGCTTCTCTGGGGCAATGCTTGAAAGACACCAAGTCGATGAGCGAGGCTAAATTCACGCAATCCGCGAAAATCGCCGCAGATTCGTTCCACCAAGAATGTTCACCCGTGCATGCCTGGATCGTCTCCATAGAATCAGATTCCGCTATAATATTATTGCATCCCAAGCTAGTTGTTAGAGATAATCCTTTACGCATTGCGATCGCTTCCGCCATAGCCGATGATGCCACATGTGGAAAGTAAACAGTTTTTGCAGCAATAAAACTCCCCTGATAATCCCTAGCAATTGCACCAATTGAACCAGCATGTAAGTCAGCGTAAAAAGACGCATCAACATTGATTTTTACCTGTCTTGGCTCTCGTTTACACCATTTGGCATCAGAATTAGGACTAGAGCGCCCAGTCACCCTCGCCGAATTGGCCGCCATGGCCAGTATCGACATTTTGCATTTGTAGTTTGTTGGGACTGATTGATCATGCATTCTTTTACGTCTTATCCACCATAAATACCAGCTAGTTATTGAAATAACTTCTTGTAGGCCTGCACCATCAAAGCCCACCATTGAATTATCCTGTAGTTGCATCAGGTGTTCCAAAATCGCTGAACCTTCTCTATCCACGTGAAGAGCTTCTTCAATTACTCGGTCTAGTCCCAACGATCGCCAAATTTCTTTTGTGGCTGGACATAGAAAGAGGAGATGACGGATATCTTCTGGTCCCTGGTTACATACTGGACAGGCGCCCGATGTACCAATATGTCGATTAGCCAAGATACATTTGACCGGAATAATACCATGCAAAGCTCTCCAGATAAAGATTTTAACTTTTCCAGGAATTTTCAATTTCCATATTGTCTTCCATACTGGATTAAGAGCTGATCTACCAGGTAATGACAATTGAGCAGCTCTGGGTCCAAATTGATGGCGCCATTGGAGATGATACCCTGACCGCACAGTATATCTCCCATGATTAGTGAAGTGCCAAGCCACAAAATCCGGAAACCCTTGATTGTTTAGTGGAATTTGTAAAATGCACCATACATCAACATCACCAAATAAATTCCGCAGAAGGTCTTCATCCCATTGTTCCGTCACAGGAATAATTAGCTCAATCACTTTTGTGAAAATTGAAGCCCCTCTTGGAGAGATAATTCTCCTGTCCGGACTAGAAGGAATCCATGGATCATCCCAGATTTTAATACTCTCGCCATCACCAACTCGCCAAATATAACCACGCTTAAAAGTTATTAAACCTGCCAAAATACTTTACCAAGTGAAGGAAGACCCAGCCTTTGGTCCTGCCTTCAGAATGTCTCCTTGGGGAACACACTGACAGATTATTTTTACTCCAACAATCACAAAAGCAGAACACGGGCAGCATACGGTTGAAACCCTAGCCGCCTCCGGGTCGCCCTGAGGCGACTCCGAGGCGACCGCGCCGCCACCGCCAAACCCCACCTCCCCGCGTCACTCCCACCCCCGCTGCTGCCGGAGGAGGCCGTCCCACGGCGGACGGCGGCGGCGGGAGGTCTCCTCCTCCCCCCAAATCCAAAATCCCCCCAAAATGCAGCCCCCATTTGAGCTCTAGATCTCGATTTGCCGCCGCCGCTCTGACCGGACTCAGGGGTGCCCCCGGGCTGATGCCTTGCGTCCATGCTTCGCATCGGGGTCCATCCGGCATCCGGGGAGTCGCCGTACATGTGCCTTGCGCCCCTGTTGCAAGGGCGTCCGCACGTCGTCGACCTGCGGCCTGGCTTGCATCGGCGGCCACGCGTGGCTCCCTGGCCTCGTGAGCTCGCAGCTCAGGCGTGGTGCTTCTCTGCACCGCGTACGGCTGGAGGCAGACGTAGACGCCGGCGACGCACCGACTTCCGTGGCTACACTCCCCGGCGACCGTGGCTACTCCCCGGCTGGAGGCCGAGTCACCTCGGAGGACGCCGCTGGTGGCTGTTTGGATAGGTTATCTCATCCCCTTTCGGCCTCGTTCCCGACCGCCACTTGACTTCTCCGAGCTGCAAGCCTCTCCGCCGACGCTTGTCGGGATACGCCTCAACCCAGGGGGCTGCTCTGCTGTGGAGGACACCCAGCAGAGGCCGGACAGGCTCGCCTCACCTACAATCGACCTCGTCTCCGGCCTCCTGCTCTGCTACTCCGTGTGGGCATCATCCCCCTCGCCGGCTTGATGTCCTCGGCGTTCGTGCATACTGCCCGGTCTCCCCTGCCCTGAACCGATGCCATGCGGCCATGCCTCGGTGGACGCCAAGCAGCGGCTGGACAGGTTCGCCTCATCTTAAATCGACCTCGTCTCCGGCACGCTGCTCGGCTTCACCGCTCGGCCGTTTGGTCTAGGGAATGCTACGGGGTGACCTTGGCCCAGTCCGCGCCTGTCTGCGGACCACGGCGTCGCCTCCCGGCGTCGCTAACCTCGTTGGAGGCGTGGTCTCGAGCTTTTTCAAGGCTACCACCCCCCTGGCTGGATGTCAATGGACCTATAGGTCAGGTCCAAGCGAAAGCTTTGCGACGACGGCACCCGTGGGCGTCGCCCCCTTCTTGAAGGCGTCGCGAGTGACCCCTGTTCTCGCCATTGGATCTGGTTCACCTGCATGCTAGGCATGCGCATGGGAGGTTGCAGGATGGCTCGGTGGCATGTTGTCTTCTACCTTGCTGATCGATGGGGGTATCCGGCAGCGAAGTGCTCGTCCTCGCAGTGATGCCATGTTTTTCCTTAGTTCCCGTTCTAGTTCTGCTGTGAAAGCTAGATAGGCGACACTTGAATCTTGCTCAAGTGGTTATGTTGCCTTCCTTTTCCTTTTGTGTTGTAACAATGTATCTATCCTGACCAATGTCCTTCTGTATGGGTGGACAAATGCCTGGTCTTGTAATGCTCTTTTGAAGCAATATATTCAGGTGGGGAGTCTTTCCCCCCCGGTGAACGTTTCAAAAAAAAAAGAAAAAAAGAATGGAAGTCCCTGAAGCCCATACCTCCTTCATTTTTTGGGTAACATAATTTCCACCAAGCGAACCAATGCATTTTCTTATCATTTTCATCATCCCCAAACCAGAATTGTGATATAGCGTTCATCGTACCTTTACAAACTCCTTTCGAGATCTGAAAAATGGACATCGCATACACTGGAATTGCTTGAGCCACCGCCTTGAGCAAGATCTCTTTTCCTTGGATAGAAAGAAGTTTTTGCTTCCAACCATTTATAACTAGAGTTAGTTTCTGCTACGCGTGAGGTATACACATCAGACAGCAGACACGGTACTAGTACCAACGAACTTGTGCATGTACCGAACTGGCCCAACTCACTAGCAAAATCGCACGGAACAATCCAACTGGCTGGGACGTAGTGTGTGCCCCGTCGGCGTGTCTTGCTGGGTTCACCCGCTTCTTTTCGGTAGCTAAAAATGTTCCGTCACAGGTGACCCTAAAACAAGACAACATTTCTCTTGGGCGTGTCACGCTTGTGCTCAAAATGGCTGGTCTATCGGAGAAGGAAAACACTTTTATTCAGGAACCTTCTGGGCTGCATCCTTCTGAGCCTCCGGGTCGCGCGCCGTTGGATCGCATTGATCCTTGCACCGCGCGTGCTTGAGACACGATATTTTTGGGGCGCACAATGACTGCTCCCCCCACCTGGCCACCTCTAGTTCATTCTTCTCGGTTCGACCAACGACCGCCCCACGCGCCGCTCATCTTCCTCCCGTTCGACCGCCCCACCGCCCGCTAATCTTCCTCCCCTGATGCCCCGCCACGCCCCGCCCCGCCCGGTCCGTCGTCGGTGGTGTGCCCCTGCTCCGTCCCTCCTTGGGGTCCCAAAGCAACTTCGGTCAGTTTACGGCCTGGTCACGGGTATGCAAAACATCAACGCATATGAAGAAGTCTGTTCTTCAGTTAATTTTCCCGACTTTTTCAATCGTAGCCAGGTCAATCAGCCTCCCAGCGCGGTCAGTCAGCATCGGAATTTTTCAGAAAAAAAAGAGAATATAATGTTACTAGTAAGGGGCATCCTTTTTTTTAACATAAAAGATGTTGGGTCTGGTCGATTAGTTAACGGGCAAGTGTGCGAGTGACGCGACGCAGGCATCAGCATCGGACAATTCCTGTCTTAGATCTTTACTATTGATTTTGAGTTGATGGTAAAAGCACCAACTCAACATACATAATTGGAGTTCCCGTTATACCCCTAAGACAAAAACGAATCAGCCTAAATTAGCCTAAGATAAAAGTCAATCACGACCAGGGATGCCGACGGACTGTCCGGCGGACTAGGCGGACGTCCACCAGAGCAAAACAAATTGCTTAACCAGGGGTACCTAATGTTGTGATTAAAATCAGATATAGACTACGCGGACAGGTTCGGATGTTTATACGGAGGTCCGTCTACATCCCTACTCACGACAAGGCAAAAAAAAAAAAGGCAACTGCAAATCAGGCTAACTGGTCGCCGTAAACCAATTAGCCTAAAATTAGCTTAAATACCAATCAATCACAGAAAATCAGGGGGCATTAATATGGAAAACAATGAGCCAAGCAAATCAACCTGTCTCTTTTATCTGTACGCTTTTGCAATTTTCCCCAGCAATCCAATCCCGCGTTCTCTCTCTCTCTTCCGCAGCTGGTCCTAGCCTCTCGCCCGCAAACAGGAGTCGTCGCCGCCTCTACCTCTCGCCAAGATCATCCCGTTGACTTTCCAGCAGCAGCACCGCCTCTGCAGAATGAACGACAGAAAAGGATTGGGAGAGGAGAGGACGGGCCTGTGCTATGGTCGTGGTCGTCGGCGCACCAATGCAGGGCGTGCGTGTCCGTCACGTGCGTCGGAGAGAGGGCCGCCATCGAGGCTTGCTTAGCATGTCCTGAGACGGGGCACTCCGGGTGTGAGACGTAGGGGAGGACACAACGGGACATGGATCCTATGACGTGCGTACCCTGTAGTGTCCCTAACTTTCTTTCACCGACATGTGGGTCCCATGCTTGACGGGCCCCATCTATCAGCAGCTCCATGGTAGAGCTGGGCACGTCAGGGGATCCCGTCCGATAGAGCGAGGCACCAACCGGCCACATTCTTTGACGAGAACAACGCCACGTCAATTGGGAATTCTTCCTATTTAATCTGAGATACGAATTTGAGTACCGAATTTTTCAAATGGAGGATAAATAAATCGATTTAGAATTAAGAGGGTGGATTTGGTGGCTGAGACAGGGAGGACCAAAGCCACCGATGCAGGGGGTGGTGCTACACATCGTCGCTGTTAATGGGGATGGTTTTAAGCCGCACCGTCTGTGGAGAAGGAGAGGAGACGACATTGAGCTTGCTCAAATTTCACATGGGATGTGCAGTGTGCTGCTACTGCGGTTTTGATTAGGTGTCTACAACGACTTTTAGAAGAAACTGATCAGGAGAGAGAGACGGAAGGATCTAGGACAATCTCAACAATGTAATGGGATACTTTTTTTTCTCTCAAAACGTTCTCTATTGTGTATACTTGCTGGTAGTTTTATACTTGTGTGCAGACATCTAATTAGTAGTACTATTAATTTTTAAAATTCATTTCGAATTCAATTTGCTCCCAGATGCATATCTCCCTTCACAAAAATTACACATTTCAAATTGAGAAAAAAAATTACATCTTCACAATCAGAGTGTGCGAATATAATGTTTCGCTGAACTGTTTTTTTGGTGATCTTATACAAAAACAAAAGATGTCTTGCGTATATTTTTAGCAGACTTTTGTCTCTTTATATAAGCCACAACATATTCTAATACTTTGTACATAATGTTGTAAGAGACTATTATAAAATAGGACAGAATATATAGACAATTGAGAGTATCGACAACCAGCTGGAACCGGAAAATATTGAGACAAATCTCTTTACACATTGCCAATGTAAAAATATAGACATATGTGTACATTTAATTTAATTTTTCTGTAACAACGTACGGATATTTAGCTAGTCAGGATAAGAACAGAGCTTACAGGCTAGCGTTGATGCTGTCAGTCACCCTGCCTAATCAACCCAACATGAATCAGATCCGCTCCCCGCACTGGCCAATTTGGAAACCGAAGCGAATCGCAGAATAGTTCGTTGATCCTAAAACAAGTGTTCCATCCGCGTGATCCTAAAACAAGCCAACATTTCACGTCTACCTGTTACGCTCGGGCTCAGCATGACTGGTCTATCGGAGAATCATTACATGGCCGGCTAGCATCTCAGAATAGTTCGCCTGCTAGCTTCTATAAACTTCCTACAGGTTTGAAGCCATACGCAACCAATTGGTAAAGAATTTCTATGTCGCTGCTTTGACCGCGTACTACCGTAATTCCCAATAGCTTCCATTCCCAATACCAACTCTGGAATCCTGTCAAAAAAAAAAACCAACTCTGGAACCCTAGAGAAAGCACTGCTCTCTTGATCGCCGGCTCTCTCTCGGTAACCCTTATGCAATTCTACAAGGAAATGCAAGCTAAAGCACATATATAGACCACCTTTCACTAAACATGGAGCCAGCGTCCAACGAGGGCAATGGTACCTCAATTAACTATATACTGATATTTCAACAACCAGCCAACAGCTATTCAAGCTTTTCGTGCCTGTAGTACTGGTTATATCAAATGAACACGCATTTGGACCTTCAATAGTAGCACCAAGGGTGACATAAAAAACGACGGGTACTCATTTCCTTCCAGTCTGAAATCTTGGTGATTTTTTTCAAGCTAGATTAAGTAAACACAATGAACGAAGCAGGGAAAAGTGAGGTCGTGGCGACTGCTGCTGCTACGAGTAGCGGTTGGGGTGACATCGAGAATGACAGGTATTCATTTTCTTCGGGTTTGGAATCTTGATCAATTTTTCGGAGCTAGGTTGAGTAAACAAAGCACTAGCAGATAGTATTGACATCTGTGGTGTGTTGAACTAGACGTACGTGCGTGCCTCTGGGTCTCAAGCCTAGCCGACCAGACAAAGGCTGCAAATAAGCGCAGTGTTCTGTGATGTGATCGAATTTCAGCGATGACCATGGTTCTAGCGTCGCAACGATGATCCATCTTTCGGCAGCCATTTTGTTCAGAACCATGGTTCTAGTGTGGCGCCGATAGTCGAGTGATGAAGGCATTTCTCTTTCGTTCTAGTGTGACTCAAGGGCGCCATCTTTACCGATCTATCTTGTTTGGCGAATGATCGATGACTGTACGACTATATATTTTTGGAAAAATAGAGAGGGGCAATGTCGAATGTGCTGGTTGATAATGCAGAAGCTTATGTCGATTAATTCGAAGTGATTTCTCGCGGGAACGACTAGAGTGTTGGTGCCGAGTACACACAGAAAATTTTTCAGCCAATCGACAATGCGTGCCTTCTTGAATAAATACTGACTATACGAACAACATTGGATAGAAGAATTGCAAAAAAAATCTAGTTGGGTTTGCTTGCTTCTTTGCCAGTAAGGCAATAACAAACAAGGAACAATGCTCCGTTACACGGAGATTATACAACGAGTGTTGTCAGTGTCACATTGGTCAAGATGACTACTATGACAAACAACTAAATGATATAATTTTTTACATAATAACCTCGAAGATGTCTGACCATAATTCACAGTAAGTTCGATTCCAAATAGCTATGATGATTACAAAGACTCTGTTTGACACTAGAGAAAACACCGTTCTCTGATGTCGTCTCTTGATCGTTGGCCCTTTTCCCAGAAGCACGGAGCTTGTCTTGAACCAAAGCATCGCCATCATTGAAAACAAGGTTCTCTCTCCACTTTGGGGAGGTGGAATTCTTCACCTTCATCACGACCATCGAGTCCACAAATATCTCCACTGCCATGACTTCATTTGCTATCAATATGTGTGAGTAATCCTCTATAGGCACATGGGTTGATGGGAATTGGATGAGATCAATAATGTAATAATGCATAGTAGCCGGATTTATCGATGCTTGGTTTGAATATACTTATATATGATTGTTGTTGCAACTTGATATTTGGTACTTGATCTTTATTTCTTAATCAAATATATTGCTTTGTATATTGATCTGTGAGGTGTTTTAGCTGATGTGGCGTTGCTTCTGTGATCCCTAAGATGATAGGTAGAAAAAACAATGGTGATATATATGTATATATATTGTAGTTTGAGGATTCTATGATCTTGGAGTGTTAATTCTTTGTTTTGGATGCCTCGAAAGGGTCATCCTTAGTTTCTCTTAGTTCCTTTATGGCCCTAGTGAAATTGGAAGGCATGTCAAAAGATATTGTGTAAGTTTTCTTATAAGCATACACAACTATGTTTGATCGCATGCCTACTTTCAGCTGAGTTATGATCAAGTATTGTTTGTGTTATGTCATTATATGAATGATCTCATCCACGCAATGCCCCTGTAATACCTTGTGGCTACATCTGTAGCCCCCGAAAAGTTTCACTAAAAACTCTTCCAGTGAAAACTGGAAATCTACTGTCACAATTTTAGTTTTATTTAATTTTTATTATGTTAACCGCTACTACTGTTCACCACTTGTTTCTTTTTGACAATATTGATTCATAGGTGTGGTTGAGAGTGACGTCTTAATTGCTAAACTTTTATTAGTATTCTTATACTCTTATCGTGTTGAACTATAAATATGGGTTAATACTTCCTAACGAAGTTTTAGCAAGGTCCTACACTTGTGGGTATCACACGCCACTGCTAGTTTTTTCTATACTAGTGGAGTTTCCGAAACCGAGCCCCATAGCTTCACGGACTTGACGAAGCGGAGGAGTTTCAAACTGGCTCTAAAACACCTGACTCATTTTCCATCAGCGTCAACTAAATGGTATAGAGAAATTCAAGAGATTAATCTTGACGATGGACAACCATAATTTCCAATAACTTCCATTCCGAATACCTATCATTATTACTATGACTCCCAATGTAAAAACACTCCACTTTTGATGTTTGTCGTCTCTTAATCACCGGCCCTCTCCTGACAACCCCATGCATTTCTATAAGGAAAGATGGACTAAAAGCACATATTTGTAGGTCAGCTTAAAAGCACATATGTAGGCCAGCTTAAAAGCACATATATAGGCCAACTTGAATTGAGTGGGAAGAGAGCCTCGGACTCACACAGTGGCCAATTAACTCCATATTAATAATTCATTAACCAACCAACAACTATTTAAGCTTGTCATGCTAATAATACTAGGTGCATCAAATAAATGCACATTTGGATCCCCTATCCGCGTGTTTATGGATATCGACAATATGGAACCCTAAATAGACCACCACCTAGAATTCATGATCAAACAAATATGTAAGCCAACCTTAGACAACACGATGAGATGTAATAAGCACAATAATTGATACATTTTAATAATGAAGTTATATCGCGGTACGTTTTCGCATGTGCGCTATGGGACGACTGAACGGCAACCGTATAGGTTTTTTCAGCTACGGTCGGATGCCATCATTGATTTTTTTTCCTACCATGTATTGAGCTGCCATTACTGAGCTTTACTAATAAAGATGAAAGTTTGTATCTATTGATGAAGTGGTCGTAATTTTCTCCCCTTTTAGAAAAAAACTACTCCATCCAATCGGAAATAAGTGTCAATAACTTTGTACTAGATTTATATAAAGTTATACTCAGTTACACACTTATTTCTAATCAGGGGAGTAGTATTTATAAAACTTTATTTTTTACACCTGATGATTGATGGCGTCGAATCAAAATTTCTTTGTCCTATAAGAAATAGCAAAACTCTACCCTTACGGTGGTTATGAATATGATGACCATAGATGCAACAGAATGATAGGACTATGTTTTGGCTTTGTCCGTCATCAAGGTATACAGTGGTTAAAATCTAAACAGTTTTGATACAATTTTTAAAACGTAAAAGCATGGATAGAAAAAGAGAAACAGACAAAGAACAAAAAGAGAGATAATTAAGAAAACCTTAAATGGGCCCAATGGGGCGGCGAGGGGGCGTGTGGCCCGATCCTCCCACGCAGGGCGGTGTATAGGATTTGCGGGCTTGAAGAAGCAAAGACGCTACCGCATAAAAGGAGTGCAGAAAGACAGACAGACTCTGCGTCACTGCGTTCCGTTCCGACTTTAGACGCACTTTCCCACCGAGGAAGTCGGGATCAGAATAAGTCGGCAATTTCAACGCAGTCCCAAAGCAACTTCGGGCGCGGTCGGTTCACGGAGAGAGCCTGAAGATGTCTCGCCTTACGTATCCATTTTTGCAGTTAAGCTTCCTCTCCTGACCTTTTCGATGGTAGCCCGGTCAAGCAGCCGCAAGTCTTGCAAAGATAAAGGGGAAGATACGAGGAGGATAGTTTTCGTTGGTCTGGTCGATTTGTTAACAGGGCAATTGTGCGAGTGACGCAAGGCATCAGCAATTCAGCATCAGACGATTCTTGTTCCCTGATCATGATAAGAACAGAGCATACAGGCTAGCGTTAATGCTCAGTCACCCAGCCTAACTAGTGACTAATCCAACAGCTCGGCCTGGAATCAGATCCGCTCCCCACACTATGTAATTTCGAACCGAAGGGCATCTCTACTAACTAGACAGCGTACAGTGGGCCAGTGGCTAGTGGAGTGTACTAGTATTAATCTAGATTGAACATTGAGATGTGCCATCCATGCGTAACATGCGTTATTTCCTAGCTGGAGCTGGCTCGTGATCTTGTGCTTCAGTCAAATGCAGCGATCCAGTGGCGATGGAAGCGCACGGGGGAGAAGAAGAATCCAAGAAGCTAGCTCTCGCATCTGTGAGTATAAAAATACTAGTGTTAGCATGTACAGTACGTACGTACAATCCTGCACACGCACAGCTGTGCCTGCGGTGGGTTGCACAGCCGTTGCAACGGAGAAAACAATGAGATGATCCTTAAGGAGACCATGATCAAGAGGCAAGAACTAGGAAGTCAGAGCTAATCCTGTCATGCTGACGCGGATCACTCAAACTGGCTTAATTATTTTGGGCGTGACACCTCGTGAGACTACATAACACCACCCGGGCTGGCGGGAGCACAGATCATGCCATTGCCACGGTGACTGTCCGCTGCTGTCGCCATGGCCGGCACGGTGACAAGATGTTGAGAGAATCTTGCCGTGGGTGAGGGATGACTTGCGTGTGCAGGAAGTATCTGCGAATGCAGCTAGCTCGTGTGTGGTATACACGTACAAATCCAAAAAAAAGACCCTTGTCTGAAAGTTTAGCACAAAATGAACCTAGTTTGAAACTATTTCAAAATCTAACCCTTTTTTGTGAAGCCTGTATCAGTGGCCGGTGAATCACTGATCAAAGAGCGTGGCGCTATCATACATAGAATAGCTCCATGGCGCTACCCTTTCGCCAGCGTGGCACTGAAGGACCCCACTTGTCACAGGTGCAGCATGGTAGCGCCAATAACCCCGGCTTCACAAAACCTAGGGTAGCTCCACTCGGAATGGCGCTACCCTTCTTAATAGGCCGGCCCATCAGTGCGCCGCACGGTAGCTGCTTCGGGTGGGACTTTTTAGTCCCACCTCAGAAGCTGAGATAGATTTGCACCGGTTTATAAGCCCCGGTCTGAGATGGCATCCTACCTCCTCTCACCAGAGCAGCGGGAACCTATGGATATTGGCTGCAATCGTTTAATGACGATCGTCCGGGCTATTTTCAGCCAGGATGCTTGGATTAGTGATGTATAATCATTGGATCAAAACTTGTAGCCTTTTTATGTGGCTGATCTTTGTGGCCACTTTTTGTGATTCGTGAGCTGTAACATTGCTACCTTAAACTATTGCTTAATAAAACAGCCATATGTGGCTAAGCCTCCATTTTGAAAAAAATATAGATTAACGTAGTGCCTTTATTTTAAAACCTAGAACATGGAGATGCATTGCTAGCTAGCTAGCTAGCCGTGAGCGTCATCCACGCGTTTCATGCGTTATTTCCTAATAACTGTAGATAGACGATCACTAGTAGAAAATGGGCCTTTGGCCTGGACCCTTTAGTCCCGGCCTCCATCTGGGCCGGGACTAAAGGCCCGGCCACGTCGCCCCAAATTCGCCCTACCGCCCCGGAGCCTTTAGTCCCGGCCCGTTACAAAGCTTTAGTCCCGGTTTGAAACACAAACCGGGACTAAAGGGCTATGCGCTGAGCGGCCCACATGTGCGCCCCCTTTAGTCCCGGTTTGTGTCTCAAACCGAGACTAAAGTCCTCTGCCTATATATATTGGCCACAGCCCCTCTCTCCCCTCTTCCTTGCATTTTTCTTGGATGGAAGAGTGTGAGTGTGTGCTAGCTCTCCTTTTTTCTTGGATGCACTAGAGGTGTTTGTTGAAATGTGTGTTAGAGCGATGCCGCTTCAGTTCACCGAACACAACTACGATATGAGATGCCCGAGCCACGTTTAAACCTCTTCCTCTTTATTTCCACTTATTCTAAAAGGTTAGCAACTATATTTTCTCGTTTAGACCGTGCGGTACTAATTTTTAGGATCATGATTGTGTTTGATATACTGTCGTATGACGCAGATGAGCCATCCATGGATGTACGGTGATCGACGCACAACCGCTTACAGAGAAGGCGTGCATTCTTTTCGAGATGCGGCCGATGCGAACAAGCATGGTGGTGGCTATATGTTTTGTCCATGTGTTGAATGTCGGAATGAGAAGGATTACACTTCCTCAAGAGTCATTCAGAGCCACCTGCTTCGGTCCGGTTTTATGTCGGGCTATAATGTTTAGACCAAGCATGGAGAAAGAGGGGTTATGATGGAAGACGACGATGAAGAAGAAGAGAACGATAATGACAACTACCGATCTATGTTCCCTGAGTATGCTGATACCGCAATGGAAGACAATGAAGAAGAAGATCAGGGTGCAGAACGGGAACCAGATGAGCCCGCTGATGATCTTGGCCGGGTCATTTCTGAAGCACGGCGAGGCTGCGACACAGAAAAGGAGAGGTTGTAGTTCGAGCAGATGTTACAGGACCACAACAAATTGTTGTACCCAACTTGTGAAGATGGCCAGAAGAAGCTGGGTAGCACACTGGAATTGCTGAAGTGGAAGGCAGAGACCGGTGTGACTGACTCGTCATTCGAAAAGTTGCTGGTACTGATGAAGAAGATGCTTCCAAGAAAGAACGAATTGCCCGCCAGCACGTACGAAGCAAAGAAGCTTGTCTGCCCTCTAGGATTAGACGTGCAGAAGATACATGCATGCCCTAATGACTGCATCCTCTACCGCGGTGAGAAGTATGAGAATATGGATAAATGCCCGGTATGCACTGCATTGCGGTATAAGATTAGAAAAGATGACCCTGGTGAGATTGAGGGCGAGCCACCCAGGAAGAGGGTTCCTGCCAAGGTGATGTGGTATGCTCCTATAATACCACGGTTGAAACGTCTGTTCAGAAATAAAGATCATGCGAAGTTGTTGCGATGGCACATGGAAGATCGTATGAAAGACGATAAGTTGAGGCACCCCGCTGATGGTCGGCAGTGGAGAAAAATCGAGAGAGAGTTCCCGAGATTTACAGGTGACGCAAGGAACTTATGGTTTGGTCTGAGTACAGATGGCATGAATCCTTTTGGGGAGCAGAGTTGCAGTCACAGCACCTGGCCCGTTACTCTATGTATCTACAACCTTCCTCCTTGGTTGTGCATGAAGCGGAAGTTCATTATGATGCCAGTGCTTATCCAAGGTCCAAAGCAACCCGGCAACAATATTGATGTGTACCTAAGGCCATTAGTTGATGAACTTTTACAGCTGTGGGCCGAACCAGGTGTACGTGTGTGGGATGAGCACAAACAAGAGGAATTTGACCTTTGAGCGTTGCTTTTCGTAACCATCAATGATTGGCCTGCTCTTAGTAACATTTCAGGACAGTCAAACAAGGGATACAATGCATGCACACACTGTTTGGATCAGACAGAAAGTATATATCTGGACAAATGTAGGAAGAATGTGTACCCGTACAATCGTCGTTTTCTTCCGCCCAAACATCCCTTAAAGAAAAAAGGCAAGCATTTTAATGGCAAGGCAGAACCCCGGGGGAAGCCTGTCATCCGTACTGGTGCTGAAGTATTTGATATGGTCAAAGATTTAAAAGTAATCTTTGGAGAGAGTCCTGGCAGCCAACCTGTTCCTAACGGCCCTGATAAGCGCGTACCCATGTGGAAGAAGAAATCTATATTTTGGGAGCTACCCTATTGGGAAGTCCATGAGGTCCGCTCCGCAATCGACGTGATGCACCTGACGAAGAATCTCTGCGTGAATATTCTAGGCTTCCTGGGCTTGTATGGAAAGTCAAAAGATACACCGGAAGCACGGGAGGACCAGGAATGTCATAAAGGAAGAGATGGCATGCATCCAGGGCAGTTTCAAGGGCGTGCCAGCTATGCTCTTACCAAGGAAGAGAAGGAAATCTTCTTTGAAGTCCTTTTCAGTATCAAGGTCCCGACTAGTTTCTCGTCGAATATAAAGGGAATCGTAAATATGAAAACAAAAAATTCCAAAACCTAAAGTCTCATGACTGCCACGTGCTTATGACGCAATTGCTTCCGGTTGCATTGAGGGGAATTCTACCGGAAAATGTTCGCCTGGCAATTGTGAAGGTATGTGCATTCCTCAATGCAATTTCTCAGAAGGTAATCGATCGAGAAAGTCTATCAGGGTTACAGATTGATGTGGTCCAATGTCTGGTCAGCTTCGAGTTGTTGTTCCCGCCATCCTTTTTCAATATAATGACACACCTCCTAGTTCACCTAGTCGAAGAGATTAGAATTCTCGGTCCTGTGTTTCTACACAATATGTTCCCCTTCGAGAGGTTCATGGGAGTCTTAAAGAAATATGTTCGTAATCGTGCTAGGCCAGAAGGAAGCATCTCCAAGGGCTATGGAACAGAGGAGGTCATTGAGTTTTGTGTGGACTTTCTTCCTGACCTTAAGCCGATTGGTGTTCCTGAATCTCGGTATGAGGGTAGGCTGACAGGAAAAGGCACACTAGGAAGGAAAGCAAAAGTATGTATGGACGGGCATTCTTTCTCTCAAGCACACTACACAGTTCTACACAATTCCACCGTGGTGGCTCCGTATATCGTGAGACACAAGAATATTCTATGCTCCAAAAACCCGGGGAAGACTGACTCTTGGATTAAAGGGGAACACGAGAAGACTTTTGGCAGTTGGTTGCAGACACATCTCATGAATGACGACACCGTTGGAGATCAGCTGTACTGTTTGGCCAGGCCACCATCTTCGACTATATGTACTTTTCAAGGGTACGAGATAAATGGGAATACATTTTACACGGTTGCCCAAGATAAAAAGAGCACCAACCAAAACAGTGGTGTCCGCTTTGATGCAACAGACGAGAATGGGCACTGTTTGGAAACATATTACGGGTACATAGAGGAGATATGGGAACTTGACTATGGACCTACTTTTAAGATCCCTTTGTTTCGGTGCAAATGGGTGAAGCTGACAGGAGGCGGGGTAGTTGTAGACCAAAAGTACGGCATGACAACAGTGGATCTCAACAATCTTGCGTACATGGATGAACCATTCGTCCTAGCCAACGATGTCGCTCAGGTTTTCTATGTGAAGGACATGTCTACAAAAACGAGAAAAAGAAATCAGCAAAAGAAGACATCGTCCGATGAGCCAAAGCGCCACATAGTTCTTTCAGGGAAAATAAACATCGTGGGAGTAGATGACAAGACAGACATGTCAGTAGATTATAATAAGTTTCATGAAATTCCGCCCTTCAAAGTGAAAACTGACCCAAGCATCCTACTGAACGATGAAGATTCTCCATGGCTACGACCCAGGAGAAAACAGAAATAATAGATAGGATTGTTGGTGCTATAATGTAATAATGTATTAAACCTTTTATGTAATGCATGATGAAGATTCTCCATGGCTACGACAGACACGGTTACATAGATGGCTGGATGTGAATAATGGTATGGATCGATCAATTTCAAACACTTTTCATGTTTATAGTTTTATCAGATTCTAAAATATACAAAAAGAATATTAATTAATATAGTTTTAATTGAAAATGGCAAACTAGTTAATAGTTTGGATAGTTAAAATAATTAATTTTGAAAATATAAAATATTTTTGAATTAGTTATTCAATTTCAAACACTTTTCATATTTATAGTTTTGTCGAATTCTAAAATATACAAAAAGAATATTAATTAATATAGTTTTAATTGAAAATGGCAAACTAGTTAATAGTTTGGATAGTTAAAATAATTAATTTTGAAAATATAAAGTATTTTTGAATTATTTATTCAATTTCAAACACTTTTCATGTTTATAGTTTTATCAGATTCTAAAATATACAAAAAGAATATTAATTAATATAGTTTTAATTGAAAATGGCAAACTAGTTAATAGTTTGGATAGTTAAAATAATTAATTTTGAAAATATAAAATATTTTTGAATTAGTTATTCAATTTCAAACACTTTTCATGTTTATAGTTTTAGCAGATTCTAAAATATACAAAAAGAATATTAATTAATATAGTTTTAATTGAAAATGGCAAACTAGTTAATAGTTTGGATAGTTAAAATAATTAATTTTGAAAATATAAAGTATTTTTGAATTAGTTATTCAATTTCAAACACTTTTCATGTTTATAGTTTTATCAGATTCTAAAATATACAAAAAAGAATATTAATTAATATAGTTTTAATTGAAAATGGTAAACTAGTTAATAGTTTGGATAGTTAAAATAATTAATTTTGAAAATATAAAGTATTTTTGAATTAGTTATTCAATTTCAAACACTTTTCATGTTTATAGTTTTATCAGATTCTAAAATATACAAAAAGAATATTAATTAATATAGTTTTAATTGAAAATGGCAAACTAGTTAATAGTTTGGATAGTTAAAATAATTAATTTTGAAAATATAAAGTATTTTTGAATTAGTTATTCAATTTCAAACAATTTTCATGTTTATAGTTTTATCAGATTCTAAAATATACAAAAAGAATATTAATTAATATAGTTTTAATTGAAAATGGCAAACTAGTTAATAGTTTGGATAGTTAAAATAATTAATTTTGAAAATATAAAATATTTTTGAATTAGTTATTCAATTTCAAACACTTTTCATATTCATAGTTTTATCAGATTCTAAAATATACAAAAAGAATATTAATTAATATAGTTTTAATTGAAAATGGCAAACTAGTTAATAGTTTGGATAGTTAAAATAATTAATTTTGAAAATATAAAATATTTTTGAACTAGTTATTCAATTTCAAACACTTTTCATATTCATAGTTTTATCAGATTCTAAAATATACATTAGTTATTCAATTCAAAATTAAAAATTGATATTTCAAAATGAAAACCTGAAAAACTTTTGCTTTGGCGCGCATTTATTGCGCCTTTAGTCCCGGCTGGAGCCACCAGCCGGGACTAAAGGGGGGGGGCTCGGGCGCCAACCGCCCAGAACCCTTTAGTCCCGGTTGGGGGCTCAAACCGGGACTAAAGGCCCCCCTTTAGTCCCGGTTCGAACCCCCAGCCGGGACTAAAGGGGGGGGTATATAAGCCCGCCCCGCCCCTCCTCTTCTTCCTCCCCGAGCACTTAGCCGTTCCAGAGATCATCGACGACGCGCGTGTAGGAGTACCCCGCCGGGAACGTTGCGGCCGCTTGAAAACTCGCCGGCGACGCCGCCCTCCCGCCGTGCCGCCCTCCCGCCGCGCCACCGAGCCTCGCCACGCCGTCGACCCAAGCCGACGCCCGCCGCACCGCGCCACGAGCCCCGCCGCGCCACCCTCCCGCCACGCCGCCGTCCCGCAGCGCCGCCCTCCCGCCGCGCCGTCCCCGACCCCTTAGCCGACGCCTCTCTCTCACGGTGAGAGACCGCCGGCCGGCCGCCCGCCGTGGCCCTTTTTTTTAGGTTAAAATTTTATGTTAGGGTTAGAAAATTAATTATGTTAGGGTTAGAATAGAAATAGAAATTTTATGTTAGGGTTAGAATAGAAATAGAAATTTTATGTTAGGGTTTGAATAGAAATAGAAAATTAATTATGTTAGGGTTACAATAGAAATAGAAATTTTATGTTAGGGTTAGAATAGAAATAGAAATTTTATGTTAGGGTTAGAATAGAAATAGAAAATTAATTATGTTAGGGTTAGAATAGAAATAGAAATTTTATGTTAGGGTTAGAATAGAAATAGAAAATTAATTATGTTAGGTTAGAATAGAATAGAAATAGAAAATTGTTAGAATAGAATAAAAATAGAAATTGTTAGATAGAATAGAAAATTGTTAGATAGAATAGAAAATTGGTAGAATAGAATAAAAATAGAAATTGTTAGATAGAATAGAAAATTGTTAGATAGAATAGAAAATTGCAAATAGAAATAAGTTATAAAAAATAGAATTACTTTGCAAATAGAAATAGAATTAAATAGAAATAGAATTACTTTGCAAATAGAAATAGAATTAAATAGAAATAGAATTACTTCGCAAATAGAAATAGAATTACTTTGCAAATAGAAATATAATTGTTTTGCAAATAGAAATAGAATTACTTTGCAAATAGAACTAGAATTACTTTGCAAATAGAAATAGAATTACTTTGCAATTAGAAATAGAATTATTTTGCAAATAGAAATAGAATTATTTTGCAATTAGAAATAGAATTATTTTGCAAATAGAAATAGAATTGTTTTGCAAATAGAACTATAATTATTTTGCAAATAGAAATAGAATTACTTTGCAAATAGAAATAGAATTATTTTGCAAATAGAAATAGAATTTATTAGTTAATCAAATGTCGGTATTTTGCAGAAACTATGGATCCACATAGCAGGAACCTCGAAGAGGAAGAACTTCTCGAAGATATAATCAAAGACGCCCCCGACGTTGAACCAGCTGAATCTCCGTCGTCATATCTAAACCCCTCCAGAGATGGAATGGAGGTCGACCGACACGAAGATGAAGCCGACGGGGCAGGAGATAGCTCTAATGACGGAGAAGGTGATAGCTCCACTGATGGAGAAGCCGGTGGAGAAGCCGGTGGAGAAATAATAAAGTCCGGCGAGGTATTCATATGAAGTTCGGCAATCACTTGTAATATGTGAAAAATATTGGAGATAGCTCTATATTGTATACATATATATTAATTTGATGAATGTTTCTCCCTCTTAGGCCTCCACATCGAGCAAAGCTACGAAACGAGGCCCGACTAAAAAGTTGGATGCACGGACGCATTACACCTTTGAGGTGATATTGCCTACGGGCGAACCCAAGCTTCCTAAGAATGCTGCTGACACATTCAAGAAGCAATGCGGAGTTCTCGTTAGGGATCACGTCCCGATCAGCGTTCGGGAGTGGAACAAGCGCAAAGGGGCAGCCGATAGTGACTATGTCGCCGAAAGGTACAAAGATAATCTTTGGAATGATATCATGTCACATTTCAACCTGCCAGAATGTGGGAATGAAGACACCACAAAAAACTAAGGGCCAAAGTCAAGCAGTGGACTCTAAAGAAGATGGCCGAACTGTTCCGTAGCTGGAAGAAGAAGCTATGGAAAGACTATCTGAAGACAAAGAAAGTGCCAGTATTCGAGGGGTATCTAGCCAAGCAGGCGAATCACTGGAAGGCATTTTAGGAGTATAAGCAGTCAGAAGATGCCAAGGCATTATCAGAAAAGAACAAGAAAAATGCCGATAAGAAGAAATATCACCACACGCTGGGGCCAGGGGGCTATGAGACTGCCATCCCAAAGTGGGATAAGAAAGAGCAAGATCTGCTAGCTAAAGGCATCGTACCTGAACCCATCCGTGATGAGTGGGAATTGAGAGCAAGGAATTGGTTCCTTGCGCATGGTGGTTCGTACGACGAAGAAACAGGGGACCTCATCTGCAGTGACGGTCTTAGGATACCCAGGGAGAATTGGAAAAAGATAGTGAAAGAAATTAAAGAGGGAAAAAGACAGTTCACTGCAGATAGAGAGAAAGATTTGCTCACACTGGTCCTCGGCAATGACGAACATGGAGGATGAACGCGAGGCTTCGGTCCTTCTTACCCGTGGTGGCTTGGGTTTGCCAGAGACCAAGACACTTACAGAAGCCGAGCGAGAGCAAAGAAGCGACAGCAGGATGAGGAGAATGACAAGTTCAACCAGTTGCTTGCCAGGCTTAACGAGCAACAGAAGCAGATTGACGAGCTTAGAGGAGTAGCGCGCCAGGAAGATCCTGCTCTCGATATTACCGGCGCCCCATCTAAGCGGAAAAGCAGCGTGGCTGAATCTGAGGCCCCGTCCGACGATGCACGAAGAATGATAGAGGGCGGTCCCGGCTACCCCGTGGATGGAATCAAGGAGTCAACATCATGTGAACTCCATCAGAAATTCAAGAGCATATCCATGAAGGTGGCCGTCGGACAAGCTTTACCTTCTGGCCCTGATGCACGCTGGCATGGCCGTGAGATTCCAGCTGGCTTTGCTAAAGTCGGGGTGGATGAAATCATGGCGGGGTTTCATGATATGGAGCTCGATATAGCTGGACCCGAAGATGAGAGGACACTCGGAGAAGTACTGGGTGGAGTCATCCTATGGGACAAGAACTACATCAAGCTTCCAGGCTTGGCCCCAAGGACAACACCGCCTCCGAGTCGTCGTAGGTCACCTACACCTCCATCACCTCCAAGCCCTCCACATGACGACGGCCACCACAACACGAGTCCATCTCGATCACCGCCGCCGGACTTGGGTCGGCCGTCTCCGCCGCCCCCCGCTAAGGATACTAAGCGGAAGCGTGCCAGCAAGAATGCTCCGTCGATGAGTTCTAAGCGACGGAGCTCCCCAAAGCGCAAACTGTCGCCCCTCCCAAAGGTACCTCATGCTAATCTTCCTATCAGACCTTATGATCGTACCGACGAGGAAAACGCCAGGATAGCAAAGGAACATTATGATGCGCAGATGAAAAAGAAGGAACCCGAGCCCCGCCCGGAATACACCGAGAAGCAAATAGCATATGCAAAATACTTACTGACCCTTCCATCACATTAAGACTTACACCATAACCCTGACGACTATACATGCACATTGCAGAAGGAAGGGCAAAAGAGCAGATCACGTGCAAGTGCAAGTGGGAGCAAATCAAGTTCAACTACAAGCAAAAAAAGATCAGACGTTCCTCAGCTTGGACAACAGGCCAAACAGTCGATCCCACCCCTCAGGGTGTTACCCGAGAATGTTCCCTCTCTGGTGCAGGGGCAAGATTTGGAATTAGCAAAGAAGTGGGCGGCTGAATGGGGTATCCCGGTTGAAGACGTTCTGGCTTCCCAAGACGACAGGTTACCCAAGGCTGTGGTAGCCCCTAAGCCACAGTTTGTCATGGGAGCGCCTTTGGTCAGCAAAGATAAGTTGGATGATCTCCCAACAAATATGCGTTACTTGCATACATGGTACTTAAGTGAATCAAAGAATGGGAGAACGATGATCGTGGCGTGTGTCCCACGGGAGTACTACGGCCGCCCCGAAGACATCCATATCGACTTTGATGAACTCTTCCAGATGTACAATGCCGACGCCCTCGACAAATCGCTTATGAGTTGCTATTGTCTGTAAGTTTTTTAATTCATTGTCTACATATAACTTGTTCAGTTATTTCAATTCATTGTCTACATATAACTTGTTCCGTTCTAACTGGTACTCTATTATGCAGAATGAAGATTCTGGAATGTAAAAGTAGGAACATCCTAAATATTGGGTTTATTGACCCAGATAAAATACATATAAAGACGCTAACTGATAACCCCAAGGAGACAGAGGAAAACCTTCTACGGTTTCTAACAGATCAAAATTTCTATGACCACATACTGTTTCCATACAACTTCAGGTGAGGGTCTTACTCTATTGTGTCCATTCACTTATAAGTGTAATTGATAAGTTACTGACACATATATATATATACATGTGCAGCTACCACTAGATTCTGTTGGACATTCAAATTGATAAGGGAAGAGTTGATGCCTTCGACCCATTATCGAGACCCTTGGAACAGTTCCAAAGCCTGCAGGACATGCTCCAAGGGTAATTTCAATCATTCTTGCGCTCTATCGGTCTCTTTCGATGATTTTCTGATATATCAATTAATGAAAAACTTAGCAAATCATTTTCCTTGTCGGGCAGGGTTTGGAAGCGGTTCAAGTGCGTGACTGACGGTATCGAGCATGAGAAGCTGACCTTTAGAGCCGTTCAGGTAAGTAGTAGTATGATATACTTCTATTTTCAATACATTTATGATGCTAGATTATTATTTTGATTATATATATTCTATTCTCGTAAAGTGCGACCAGCAGCCACGGGGGACGCATCTATGCGGATACTATGTTTGCGAGACCATTCGCACGTTTACCTCTGAGCACAAGGATTACAGATACGACGTAAGTAATGAACATTCACACCTCTATTTTTACCCGTCATTATTTGTTATCATGATTGATATTCATATTCATCTCCTCTTCTTATATAGTACACGGCCATGAGGGAGAAGTACCTACCAGAGCAACGCGCGATTGCTGTTGCAGAGGAGCTAGCGACCTTTCTGAGGACGGAAGCTATAGATGACAAAGGACGATTTAGTGTAGCTAGGGGCCATTACTGATGTTGGTCCAGGTAATCGAATAGACGGGCTCTAGTCCCGATAATTCTGATCTCCAATATAATTGTATATATATGCTCGCTTGTAAGATAAGTTAATCTTATATATATGCATAAACTAATTCCCGAACACCAAACAAGGCACCAAACGAGGCATCACGTTAATCCCCCGAACACGTAAACCCTAAAACCCTAAAACCCTAAAGCCAAAAACAAAATCTGTAGATGCCTTTAGTCCCGGTCTGTGTTACAAACCGGGACTAAAGGTCCTGGCCCTGGATTCACTCGGAGCCGCCCACGTGGACAGCCTCCAGTCCCAGCTGGTAACCGGGCCGGGACTAAAGGTTTACCCTTTAGTCCCGCGGCTGGGGTCCCGGTTTGCAAACCGGGACTAAAGGCTCTTACGGGCCGGGACTGGAGGCCCTGTCCCCACTAGTGGATCGAGTTGGCTCCTGATCCGGTGCTTCTCTGCTTAGTCAAATGCAGCGATCCAGTGCGGTGGCGATGGAACCGCATGGGGAAGGAGAAGAATCCAAGAAGCTAGCTCTCGGCATCCGTCAGTATGTAAAATTGGCAGTGTTACCGTGGACGCACGTACTCCGGTGAGTGGACAGATCATCTCAACCTTCAGCCTGGAGTGGAGGGGCGAGGGGGTTTTTCGGAGCAAAGACTAACCTTATCCTCTCCCCCCTCCCCTCGCGACTGAGTGCCGCTGCGGCGTCGGCCTGCCGGCCCCCCTCTCCCCCTCCTCCGGCGGCCCCGCCGGCCGGAGTGACCGGGAGAGGGTCGGCCGGCCCCCCCTGTACAGCCCCTAGTGTAGGTTTGTGCCTTTGCTTCGGCAGCATGCCGCATCCGAGCTTCTTCCTGGCGCCGACGGGCGGCACAGGTGGCCGGCGTGTCCTCCCCCGTCTCTGGATTCTCGTCAAATATAAAGGGAATAATAAATATGGCAGAGAAAAAATTCCAAAACCTAAAGTCTCATGACTGCCACGTGCTTATGACGCAATTGCTTCCGGTTGCACTGAGGGGGATTCTACCGGAAAATGTTCGAGTACCAATTGTGAAGCTATGTGCATTCCTCAATGCAATTTCACAGAAGCTAATCAATCCAGAAGATCTACAACGGTTACAGAATGATGTGGCCCAATGTCTTGTCAGCTTCGAGTTGGTGTTCCCACCGTCCTTCTTTAATATTATGACGCATCTCTTAGTTCACCTAGTCGAAGAGATTACCATTCTCGGTCCAGTATTTCTGCATAATATGTTCCCCTTTGAGAGGTTTATGAGAGTCTTAAAGAAATATGTGCATAACCGTGCTAGGCCAGAAGGAAGCATCTCCAAGGGCTATCTAACAGAGGAGGTCATTGAGTTTTGTGTTGACTTTGTTCCTGACCTGAACCCGATTGGTATTCCTCAATCGCGGCATGAGGGGAGACTGGGTGGAAAAGGCACGCTAGGAATGAAATCAGCATACTGTATGGACGGATATTCTTTGAGTGAAGCACACTACACAGTTTTACGAAATTCCATGTTGGTTGAGCCGTTTATGGAGCGACACAAGAATATTGTACGCTCAGAAAACCCTGGGCAGTCTAACTCCTGGATTACAAAGTTGCACATGGCGACTTTTGGTGGTTGGTTGCAAACACTTCTCATAAATGACGCCACTGTTGGATATGAGCTGTCCATGTTGGCCAAGAAACCATCTTCAACTATACTGACTTTCCAAGGTTACGAGATAAATGGGAATATATTTTACACGGTCGCCCAAGATAAAAAGAGCACCAATCAAAACAGTGGTGTCCGCTTTGATGCATTACACGATAATGGGACAAATGACACATATTATGGTTACATAGAGGAGATATGGGAACTTGACTATGGACCGTCTTTTAAGGTCCCTTTGTTTCGGTGCAAATGGGTCAAGCTGACAGGAGGCGGGGTAGTTGTAGACCAAAAGTACGGCATGACAACTGTGGATCTCAACAATCTTGCGTGCATGGACGAACCATTCGTCCTAGCCAATGATGTCGCTCAGGTTTTCTATGTGAAGGATATGTCTACAAAACCGAGAAAGAGAAAAGACAAGAAAACGAATACATCACACGATGAGCCAAAGCGACACATTGTTCTCTCAGGGAAAAGAATCATTATGGGAGTGGAGGACAAGACATATATGTCAGAAGATTATGACAAGTTTGATGAAATTCCGCCCTTCAGAGTGAACACTGACCCAACCCTCCTCTTAAACAAAGAAGATACTCCATGGTTACGGTGCAGAAAGAAACCCCAACACTAGATGGGGATGTTGGTGATGTGTAATAATGTATTAAACCTTTTATGTAAATGTATGATTCTGGGTTAGTTATTCAAATTCGAACATCTTTTATCTACTAAGTTTTGTGAGATTCAGAAGTATGCAAAATGGCAGAATAGTTAATTATTTGAATAGTTACAATAATTGATTTTGAATATAGAAAATATTTTTGAATTAGTTAATCAATTTCAAACACTTTTCATATTCAAAGTTTTATCAAATTCTAAAATTTGCTAAAATAATTTTAATCAATATTGTTTTAATTGAAAATGGCAAAATAGTTAATTGTTTGAATAGTTAGAATAATTGATTTTGAAAATAGAAAATATTTTTGAATTCGTTATTCAATTTTAAACACTTTTCATACTCAAAGTTTTATCAAATTCTAAAATATGCTAAAAGAATTTTAATCAATATTGTTTTAATTGAAAATGGCAGAATAGTTAATTATTTGAATAGTTAGAATAATTGATTTTGAATATAGAAAATATTTTTGAATTAGTTAATCAATTTCAAACACTTTTCATATTCAAAGTTTTATCAAATTCTAAAATATGCTAAAAGAATTTTAATCAATATTGTTTTAATTGAAAATGGCAAAATAGTTAATTGTTTGAATAGTTAGAATAATTGATTTTGAAAATAGAAAATATTTTTGAATTAGTTATTCAATTTCAAACACTTTTCATATTCAAAGTTTTATCAAATTCTAAAATATGCTAAAAGAATTTTAATCAATATTGTTTTAATTGAAAATGGCAAAATAGTTAATTGTTTGAATAGTTAGAATAATTGATTTTGAAAATAGAAAATATTTTTGAATTAGTTATTCAATTTCAAACACTTTTCATATTCAAAGTTTTATCAAATTCTAAAATATATAGAAGATATTCAAATTGAAATTCAAAATTCATATTCAAATGAAATCTGAAAAAATATGCAGCATTGGCGCGCATTTATTACGTCTTTAGTCCCGGTTGGTAACACCAACCGGGACTAAAGGTCTAGGCCCTGGGCGCGAACCGCCCAAAGGTCTTTAGTCCCGGTTGAAGCCACCAACCGGGACTAAAGGGTCTTTAGTCCCGGTTGGTGGCTTCAACCGGGACTAAAGACCCCCCTTTAGTCCCGGTTGAAGCCACGAACCGGGACTAAAGGGGGGGTATATATAGCGCCGCCGCCCCCTTCTTCTTCCCCACTGGATCAACACTTCTCGCGCGGAGGACACACATCATCGATCGTTGCGGTCAGTGAAAATCTCGAGCCGCCGCCGCCGAGCAAGACCGCGCCGCCGCACCGCCGCGCCGCCCTAGCGCCCGCCGTCGGGCTATCTGCCGCCGCCGCACCCGCCGCCCGGAGCGCCCGCCGTCCACACCGAAGTGTCGCCGCCCGCAGCCGCCGCCCGAAGCGCCCGCCGACCGAGGCGCAACCGACCTCGCCGCCCGCATCGAAGAGCTGCCGACCTCGCCCGCCTCTCCGCTTCCACCTCGCCGCGGCCAGCTCGCCATTGCCGCGCCGGCCGGCAGTGCTAGGGTTAGTTTTTTAGTTTGTTTTTTTTGTTAAGTTTTTTTGTAAGTTTTTTTAGTTAGATTCAGTTTTTTTAGAATAGTGAATAGATCGAAATGTTGTTGATCTATATGTTATGGATTTCAGTTATGGATTTCGGCGCCGGAAGAGAAGGTGAAGAAGAGATATTGAATATTATAGGAGAGGGTACCACCCATGCACAAGAAGAGGGTACCACCCGTGCAGAAGGAGACGGCTCAGAATTTTTGAACGAGTCAGGTGACGGAATGGAGGAGGAGCAGCCGCATGAATCAGAAAATGATGATTGCGAGGATGGCTCACAAGGGACTGGACGTGACTTAATAACACGGTCCGGCGAGGTATATATATATATATGAAGACTAGCTCTATTCATGAATCAGTAGATGACGATGCATTATGTCATATATATATTAACGAGTGTTTTCTTATTTTAGACCTCTGAATCTTCTAGAAAGAAGCGAGGCCCGGCCAAACGGCTGGCATCGAATCAGCATTACACGATTGGGCGTCTCTCAAATGAAGGCGAACCGTTGGAACCCAAGAGTGTCGCAAATGCGTTCACACATCAATGTGGACGTCTTGTCAGGGACATGGTACCGATAAGCATTCAGTATTGGTATAAGCCCAAGGCGGCAAAGGGAGAGCCAGCACAGCCAGAGCCAGAAGAGGGTGCAGCAGTCAATTATGTCACCAAGGTCTTGAAAGACAGACTTTGGGATTCCCTCATTCCACATTTCAATCTGCCGGTCACCGAGTCCCTGGAAGAAGCAGAGAAACAGAAGGAGAAAGTCAAGGAGTGGGCTCTCAAGAAGATGGCTGCACAGTTCAATAACCACAAGAAGAGGTTATGGAACGCCTATGTCAACGCCGATCGACAAGCTCCAGAATTTACTGGCCCCAATGAGTTCCTGCGGGATCACTGGGACGCATTTGTGGAGTACAAGGAGTCCGAGCTGGGTAAGCTAAGGAGTAAGAAAAATCAGGCAAATGCTGCGAAAAAGAAATATCACCACAAGTTGGGTCCAGGTGGCTACAAAAGGGCCGAGCCTAAGTGGGATATGCAAGAGGCCGTCCTACGAGAAAAAGGCATCGAACCAGAAACAGAATAATGGCCCAGAAGGTCAAGAAATTGGGCACTTGCCCATGGGGCTGTCTATGATGAGAGAACGGGGAAATTAGTCGAAGAGAAGAAACAAATTGCTGAACCCCTGGGAGCACTTGTCAAGACAATCGCCGAGGTTCAAGAGCGGACGTTCAAGCCGGACAGAGAGAATGACGAGCTGACAAAGGCCCTTGGGAACAAAGAACACACAGGACGAACACGGGGTCTGGGTTCTGCCATTCCGTGGAGGTCTGGGTTCGCCGAAGAGACCCAGACTTATAGAAGCCGAGAGAGAGCGAAGAAGCGAAAGGCGCAGGAGGAGGCCTCACGGATAGAGAGCATAGAAAGGCAACAGGCTGAGCTGAGAGAGTTGTATCTACTGCAGCAGAAGGCACTGGAGGAATTAAAGTCGCAAGGGGCAACTCAGCATCAGCAACACCTAGAACATGCATCAGGCGACCGATCTCAGCGGAGAAGCAGCGTGGCTTCCACGGAGGTACCGATGGTTCACTACCCCGTGGATGATATCACCAAGAAGATAGACTGTGAGCTGCATGTTCCCATGAAGAACATATCGATGAAGGTGGCGGTTAGCTATGTGTTGCCATCTGGACCTGGACAAACCTGGCATGGCCGTGAGATTCGAGCTGGCTATGCTAAGGTCGGGGTGGATGCAATTGAAAGGGGGTATGAGTCCCTCAATCTTGACGTCGCTGGACCTGAAGAGGAGGAAAAACTGGGAGAAGTATTGGGTGGTATAATTCTTTGGGATAAGAAACACATCGTGTTTCCAGGCTCGGCGCCAAGGCGGCCACCCTCTCCTCTGAGTCCTCGCAATTCACCACCTCCCGACGACGACAGGGACGACTACCACCATACCCCGAGTCCACATCGATCTCCACCTCAATGTCAGCCGCCTCCGCCACCTCCGCCGCCTCAGCCCACTCGTAAGTCCCAGAGTTGTGGCAAGTCCGCTGCTATGTCCACTAGCAATGTCTCTCCGAAGAAACGGGCCAAGAAAGCTAAGGCGGTGCCGCCTCCTCCTATCGAGAAGACTGCTGAAGAAATTGAGGCGGAGGACAGAGCCAAAGTGAAAAGGAAGCTCGCAGCCCTACGCCCGACCCCTACACCGAAGCAGGTATATACTCTGGAACAGAAGGAGTGGGCCATTGATATGCTTACCCAACCTTCGCAATATGAATTGCGTAAGCCAGATGACTACAAGCGTTGTTTGGATAAGCAGGTAGATGCAAAAAAAGAAGCTAATATGACAAGCGCAACTGCAAGAGGGAAAAGAGACGTTGCCCAGCTTGGAGCACAGACCAAAAAATCGATCTCCCCGCTAAAGGTCTTTGCTAGTGATGCTGGTGGGAGTGTTGCTCAACCCAATCCCGCCGACTTTGCTAAAGAAGCTGGTTTGACTCTTTCTCAATTGCTACATGAAGATATCACCCCAAAGGCGCCTATAGCACGGCAATATGAAAAGGGGAAGAGTCTGGTCCCACCTGAGATTGAAATAAATCTACCAACACAAATGCGAAAATTGCATAAGTGGTACCTGCAAGCCGCAAAGGGCACGCAAGATTTTCTCCTTATGAAAATCACAAAGGACCATTTCTTAGGTGAAGACTTGGTGCATATTGAGTTTGATGAATTCTTTCAGCTATTCAATCAAGACGCGCTCGATAAATCTCTCGTCAGTGCCTATGTTCTGTAAGTGATTCATTATTTCTATAAGTCTCTAGCTCAACTCGTTCTTTGCATGTAATTTTCCTCACTACGCTGTTTATTATGCAGAATGAAGAGTATGGAATGTAAGAAAAGGAATGACCTCCAACTTGGATTCATTGATCCAATTCGAGTTAACGGAGCGATGATACAGAGGAAACGCAAGGAGACGGAGGATATCTTGCTAGAGTTCCTACTTACGCAGGAATACCGAGCTAGAATACTGTTTCCGTACAACTGTAGGTGAGTGTGACTATCTTATACACAGTTACTTTTCCTTACTCGATGTTATAAGTGTAATTGATGAGTTTATTAACTTATATAATTAAACTTGCACGCAGTTACCACTGGATTTTGCTAAAGATTGAACCTGACTATGGAAAGGTTCAAATCTTTGACTCGATGAATAAACCACTTAATGAATACCAAAGCATCATTGATATGATGGATAGGTAATTTCAATCATTACGGCATTATATCGGTCTCTTTCGTTCATCTATAACTCATCTATTCATTTTGTTTGCTCGGCAGTGTTTGGAAACGGTTTATATGCACAGTTAAAGGTGAATGGAAAACTGAGCTGATTTACCGTCAGATCGAGGTAAGTCGTATGAGCTAGGTCCACACATCCCTTTAATTCTAGTTTCAAATACCATTAAGTATATCAATCTTGATATGTCACTGACTAAAATCTATTCTCGTAAAGTGTGCGAGGCAGCCTTTGGGGACTAATCTATGTGCATACTACGCTTGCGAGAACCTTCGTGCGCAGGTCACTGAAGGAATTGATTTTCAAACAGTAAGTAAACAATATACTGACAAATTCATTTTATTGGCATCAATTTTGTTATGATGATTCATATTCATATTATTCTTCTTCTTCGTAGTTCGAAGCAAAGCGGAATCGGCTCTCACCGACTGAACGCATAGTAGGAATTCAAGAGGAAATAGCCGGATTTATGCTTGACCATGTCATTAACCCAAAGGGTGAATTTCATGCCAATTTCGATTAGACAATGTGTATAATTAAACACAAGTCGTGATCTTATGTGTGTGAACAAGTTGTATATATACTTGTATGCATGTGTATATGCTCGGTGAACCAAATATATTATATATGTATCGGTTTATATATTATGTTGTAATGCTGTATGAATAAGTATATAAGAAAACTTGTTTGAAATGAATCAAACAATTGAATGGAGCAAAATACAAATATACCCTAAACCCTAAATCCCTAAATAACAATTGAAATCCAGAAAAATAAAGAAACAGCAGAGGCTGCCACGTGTTGGCACTTTAGTCCCGGTTCGTAACACGAACCGGAACTAAAGATCCTACGCCCACGAGCGCCTGGCCCTTGCCACGTGGTCTCTCTTTAGTCCCGGTTCGTATAGCAACCGGGACTAAAAATTGGGCATCAGTCCCGGTTGGTTAGTCCCGGTTGCGCAACCGGGACTGAAGGCCCTAACGAACCGGGACTGATGCCCTGTTTTCCACTAGTGATGCCGGTTAAGGATTCCGGCATGAGTTCAACCTCCATTGGGAGGCCCCTTCAGAAGTTGGCTGCCGCGCCTTTCGTTGGCTCGGAGGCAAGTGGTTTCGTCCCCGCCTCCGTTCTCGACGGCGGCTGGTCTGGCTTCTGCTCCTGGCTCGACAGTGGTGAGAGAGGAGGATCGGATTGCTCTCTGTATCTCTCAGTGAGGTCCTTCCTACTTTTGCTAGGGACCTATGTGTCATTCCTGTATCTTATGGGGTCTCTTGTAACAACTTGTACCGCCACTGCTTATCGTTAATATAATGCTTCCAGACCCTTCGGGGTTGCTCCTTCTTCAAAAAAAAAAAAAAACCTTCAGCCTGCAGGCATGCTCCAATTTGCAGCAGATGATCCGAATGGAGATCATGATGAAGAGGCGAGAACCCAGAACAGCTCCTGTCATGCTGATGCAGAGGATTCGAACTGGCTTAATTATTTGGGCCGTGACCTCTCCTCATCAGAGTACAAGGAACCACCCGAGCAGAATGGAGCAGATCATCAAAAAATCGCTTTGGAGCACGTCCTTCCTGGAGCTTGTTTTTAAATTTTCTCAAAATCAAAATTTAAAAGTTTTAAAAAAATTCTAAAAAAAATGTCTGCATGTAGTCAGCTACGTATACTATGAGCATGCAAATTTTGAATGCGAAATACCTTGTATTTTAGGCTAATTAAAAAAGACAAATTGAACAAAATCTGAAAATTTTGAAAGTGATACTGTTCATGTTCCCAGATCTGCAATTTTGTTATTTTTACTGAGGATAGAATACATGGTATTTCATGATCAAAATTTAGACACATGTATACTAATTTGTTGACTACACTCTGGAATTTTTTCTGAATTTTTTTGAAATATGAAATTTGTAATTTTTTGGAGTTTGAAAAAACGAGCTCCATGGAGCCCGTCCTTCAAAACGACGCACTCGCAGATCATGCCATGCCACCAAGCACTCTCCGCTGCCGCCGCCATGGCCGGCACGGGGACACGATGTGTATCGACGGTGTGGTATACGAACTGTACAGCTCAATGCCAATCACCCCGGTTCAACATAGTAATCAATTGGTTGAATTTGAGGGTCGTGGCAAGCAATCAATTGATTGAATCTGAAGGCGCGGAGTACAGTTCGCGCGCAAGGTATACACATCAGCCAGCAGAAACGGTACTAGTACCAACGAACTTGTGCATGTACCGAGCTGGCCGAACTCACCAGCAGAATCGAACGGAACAATCCAACTGGGTTCACCCGCTTCTTTTCGGTAGCAAAAACGTTCCGTCCGGGCGATCCTAAAACAAGCCAACATTTCTCTTGGGCGTCTCACGCTTGGGCTCAAAATGGCTGGTCTATCGGAGAATTATTACATAGGCGGCTAGCATCACAGAATAGTTTGCCTGCTTGCTTAGTAAATCCCGTACAGAAACGAAACCTCAGGCAACCAAACATTAGAGACTTTTTATGTCGCTGCTTTGACCACGTACTACCGTAATTCCTAAGAGCAAGAACAATAGTATAGCCGGCAGCTGGTTATAGTGGGTTTGACATGTCATCTATAGCCAATATATAGCTAACACATATAATAGTTGGCTATAAAAATATACTACTTTGTTACCACATGGCCCACCATTCACTCTCACAAAATGTCTAGGAACACGTGCTAGAGCTGGCTCTTGCATGAGAGCTCTTGCATGAGAGCCCACTCTCCTTCTCTCTTCTTTTCTCTCTCCTCCAACTAAGCACAAATATATTATTTTACTCCTTATAGCCAGCTGACTAGGACTTATTGTACTTGCTCTAATAGCTTCCATTCCGAATACCAGCTCTGTGACGCTAGAGAAAGCACTGCTCTCGATGTTTGTCGACTCTTGATCGCCGGCCCTCTCTCGGTAACCCTCACGCATTTCTACTAGGAAAGGCAAGCTAAAGCACATATATAGGCAAGCTTTCACTGAACGTGGAGCCATCCTCCAACGAGGGCAATGGTACCTCAATTAACAATATACTGATATTTCAACAACCGGCCAACAGCTATTCAAGCTTGTTGTACAGATAGTACACTTATTATATATCAAATGAACACGCATTTGAAACTTCAACCGATAGTAGCGGCAGGGTGACATCGACAATGACGGGTATTCATTTCCTCCCGGTATGGAATCTTGGTGAATTTTTTGGACCTAGATTGAATAACACGGTGAACAAGCAGGGTAAAGTGAGGTACCGGACCATTACTAGGGCCCTAGTAATTTGATTCTTATTGCAACTTGCTTAATGCCTATTACTGCGGCTCTAGTAACTTGATATTTGGTACTGGACCATTAATTCTTCTTCATATATATTGCTTTGTGAATTGATATGTTGTAGTTTGAGGATTTTGTGATATTGGAGTGTCAATGCTTTGTTCTGGATGCCTCAAAAGGGTCATTGTTAATTACTCTTAGTTCCTTTATGGCCCCACTGAAATGGGAAGGCGGGACAGAAGATCTTGTGCAAATTTTTTATATAAGCATACACAACTATGTTTGATTGCATGCCTACTTTCAACTGAGTTAGGATCAAGTATCTGTTGCATTATTTAGTATGTTATTATATGAATGATCTCATCCACGCAATGTCCCCATAATACCTCATGGCTACATTTTTACCCCCTTGAAAGTTTCACTAAAAACTCTTCCGGTGAAAACTAGAAATCTGCGATCACAATTTTAGTTTTATTTCATTGTTATTGTTTCAACTGCTCCTGTTCACCACTTGTTTCTTTGAGAATATTGATTCACATGTGTGGTGGAGAGTGACGTCTCAATTGCTAAACTCTTATTGGTACTCTTATGCTCTCATCGTGTTGAACAATAAATTTGGGTTAGTACTACCCAATGAAGATTTCAGCAACCTATATACTTGTTGGTATCACACGCCACTGCTAGGTTTATCTATACTAGTGGAGTTCCTCAAACTGAGCTCCATAGCTTCACGGATTCGATGAAGCAGAGGATCGAGTTTTGAACAGGCTCTAAAACACCTTACCCGTTTAACATTAAGGTCAAATAAATGGTGTAGAAATTCAACAAATTAACCTTGACAACGGATAACTATAATTTCCAATACCTTCCATTCCGAATAGCTACCATTATTACTATGACTTCCTGCGACCCTACAGAAAACACTGCTCTTTGATGTTTGTCGTCTCTTAATCACCGGCCCTCTCCTGACAACCCCATGCATTTCTATAAGGAAAGACAGACTAAAAGCACATATTTGTAGGCTAGATAAAAAGCACATATATAGGCGAACTTTAATTGAGCGGGAAGGGAGCCACCGACTCTTACAATGGTCCATTAACTCCATATTAATAATTCATTAACCAACCAACAACTATTTAAGCTTGTCCTGCTAATAGTACTGGTTGTATCAAATAAATGCACATTTTGATCCCCTATCCGAGTGTTTATGGATATCGACAACATGGAACCCTAAATACACCCCCACCTAGAATTGATGATTAAGCTAGCAAATACGAAAGCCAACCTTAGACAACACGATGTAATTCATGTAATAAGCACAATAACTTATACATTTTACTAACGGAATTTATATCGTGGTACGTTTTCGCACGTGTGCTACGGGACGACTGAACGACACCCTGTAGTTTTTTCAGTTTTGATCGGATGCCATCTTTGATTTTATTTGGCATGTATTGAGCTGCCATTACTGACCGTTAATAAAGATGACAGTGTGTATCTATTGATGAAGTGGTCGTAGTTTTGTCCCCTTTCAGAAAAAAAAATCTACTCCCTCCGATCAGAAAGAAGTATCAGTAAATTTATACTAGCTTTGTATAAAGTTATATTAAGCCACCGACACTTACTTCTAATCGGAGGAGTCGTATTTATAAAACTTTAGTGTTACACCTGATGATTGATGGCGTCAAATCAAAATTTCTTTGCCCTCTAAGAAATAGCAAAAATCTAACCTTATGGTGGTTATGAATATGGCCATAGATGCATCAGAATGATAGGACTATGTTTTGGCTTTGTCCATCATCAAGGTATACAATGGTAAAAATCTAAACAATTTAAATCTAAATAGTTTTCGAACTATTTTTAAAAAGTAAAAGCATGGGTAGAAAAAGAGAAGTAGACAAAGAAAAAAAGAGATAATGAAAGAAACCTTAAATGGGCCCAATGCAGCGGCTAGGGGGCATGCGGCCCGATCCTCCCACGTGGGCGGTGTATAAGATTTTGCGGGCTCTAGCGTGGTCTCTCTTTTTTTTGAAACGGGGGCAAAAACTTTGCCTCATTCATTAATTGAGAAGGAGTTTACAAGAAAGTAAAAGATGATAATTCAAGGTCTACCCTCCCAGATACTACCCAACTTCTTTTTTTTTAGGTGCAGGCGCAGACCTTGTTTTGACTGAAGAAGCAAAGACGCTACCGCAAAAAAAAGAGTGTAGAAAGACAGACTCTGCGTCATTGTGTTGCGTTCCGACTTTAGACGCAGTTTCCCATCGTGAAAGTCGAAATCAGAACAAGTCGGAATCCCGTCGCCGCCACCGCGTGCATTATTAACAGGGCGGTTAATAATGCAACTTCGCGGGCGGGCGGTTCACGGCTCACGGCGACGCAAACATCAACGGAGCGTGCCTGAACATGTCTCGCCTGACGTATCCATTTTTCAGTTTAGTTTCCTTGCCTGACCTTTTCGATGGTAGGCCGGTCAAGAAGCCGCAAGTCTTGGAGATAAAAAGGGGAAGATACGAGGGGGATAGTTTTCGTTCATCTCGTCGATTTGTTTACGCCTTACGGGCAAGTGTGCGAGTGACGCAAGGCATCAGCATCTAGAGCTGCAAACGAGTCGAGCTTGAGCGGGTTAGATTTGGCTCGGCTCAGCTCATACAAAAATTCGAGCGAGTTTATACTAAGTCGAGTTAATGGTCGAGCTATAAAAGTTGGTTTATACTCAGCTTGTAACGATCTCGAGTCGATCTCAAGCTAGTTTCGAGCTAAGAAATAAAAAAAAAATTCAATTTTGCTTGCATATAAAAGTACAACCACAACGTATTGAAGGAATAAATAGAGAATTCAGAATCGCTATATGCATCTTGTATCCTATTAGAAAGCCGCCAACCACCCTGGTTGAAGATAGCCCGAAAGACCGTCATCAGATGAGAACATCCAGTATCCATGTGTGCCCGTTGGTTTTCGGGTAGCAATAGGGACCATGCATTGATCCAGTAAGTAACCTTGTGTATAACTTGCAGAAATTGAGCATTACTGACTTTGTTAAAAACTAGCACGGTGGCCCTCGCAAGCCGTTGGAAGATTTCTTGTTATACAGAAATTCTATTATATTTCTCCGTTCTTATTGTATGTGATTGTAATATCTTTTGGATCAAAAAGCTCATTATGATACATCTACAGGAAAGTGGTCTATTTATCCACAAATGCTATGTATATAGATCGAATGTAATTTTTAGTCTATATGAACAAATATGATAAATTAATATTTTTTCATAGGTATAAACAATTAATATGATATTATCTAGATGTATTAATATATTATATATGGGTCTGTCTATTTCTCCAATATGTGAGGCATAATCATTGGATATGCGGGTGGTCTAGTGTAGCTTGCTTACATTATCGTGATCAACAATATGTAGAAGTTACCCTCTCTTCTTTGATAGAATATATTAAAAATTAAATCGATCCGCACAATCCATTGCGCCTTCAATATGTTGTGAATTTTATGATGCCTCGGCAGGGCGGCAAAGCAGCGCTCTCATTCGTCCATTTTTAAGTAGGAGTAGTTTTTCTTTGGCAAAAGCAGTAATTGCTAACCAAACTGGTCTATGGTATCTAAGCAATAGTTATTAGTCATATTTTTCACTAATATTTCAACTAATCCCTCTGTTCCAAATTAGTTTTCTCAACTTCATATAGATGTGATACATTTGTTCACGAAAGATTCTACTTTCAATTTGTTCAAGAGTTGAACTTTTTTTAGTTTGATCCTATTTAAATAAAGGGCACCAAACGTTTATGACATCAAATAAGTATCATTAGATTCACAATATAATATATTTTTATCATATAGCTATTTGGTTTCACAAATAGTTATATTTTTTCATAAAACTCGATCAAATTTAAAATAGGTTGATTCTGCAAAAAAAAAAACGTTGGAAGTACACTCCTTTAACGACGGAAGGAGTCTATACGCACTAAAACTTCGATATATACGTATTTATATAAAATTAATACAACTAATTTATTATAAAAAAGGTATTATTAATTAGCATACACTATTAGTTGTTGAGAGAGTTCTAGTGATACACGCTAGCTAGCTTGGTCTCTCTTTTTTTAACCGGACCGATGATTTGAATCTGTTGCTGTCCGTGGCCAGTTAGGTCTCTCTATTTTAGGTTTTTTTTTTGACATGGCCCACTTATTAGAGCGTGCATGTGTTAGTCTGATTTTTCTTATACTGTGACATTGCGGACTACTACTTGTACTAACTATGGTTTTACGTAACCTTTGTTATCTTTAAATCCTAGTCATACATTTTAGATCTAACTATTAAATTTAATTTAGATGATATGGATTAATGTGATGGCTTTATTTTAAAACTCTGTATTGTACATTTAGTATATAGTAGATAGATAACATCATTCCTGCAATTCCAAATTGACCACATTAAAGCACATACCCAATGATAAAGAGGCGAGAACTCAGAACAGCTCCTGTCAAGCTGATGCAGATGATTCGAACTGGCTTAATTATTTTGGCCGTGACCCCTCCTCATCAGAGTACAAGGAACCACCCGAGCCGGCTAGAGCAGATCTCCGCCGCCGCCATGGCCGGCACGGGGGCACGATGTTGAGAGAATCTTGCCGCGGCAAGAGTCAAGAGACAACCAGGAAGTATCGAAGGTGTGGTATACATGTTGAACAGCTCAATGCCAATCAACCCGGTTCGCTATACTAATCAATTGACTGAATTTGAGGGTCGTGGCAAGCGATCAGTGTGCTGCCAAGCTGCAAATCGCAAGGAAGGCGCGGACGCTGCTAGAGCTAGCGTTAGTTTTTGCTACAGCTGGGTACAGTTCACGCGTGAGGTATACACATCAGCCAGCAGAATCGCACGGAACAATCCAACTGGCTAGGACGTAGTGTGTGCCCCGTCGGCGTGTCTTGCTTGGTTCACCCGCTTCTTTTCGGTAGCAAAAACAAGCCAACATTTCTCTCGGGCGTCTCACGCTTGGGCTCAAAATGGCTGGTCTATCGGAGAGTTATTACATAGGCGTTTAGCATCACAGAATGGTTTGCCTGCTTGCTTCAGTAAATCCCCACAGAATAGTAGATACTTTCTACATCACTGCTTTGATTGCGTACTACCGTAGTTCCTAATAGCTTCCATTCCGAATATCAGCTTTGGGACGCTAGAGAAAGCACTCCTCTCCGATGTTTGTTGACTCTTGATCGCCGGCCCTCTCTTGGTAACCCTCATGCATTTCTACGAGCAAAGGCAACTAAAGCACATATATAGGCCACCTTTCACTGAACGTGGAGCCAGCATCCAACGAGGGCAATGGTACCTCAATTAACAATATACTGATATTTCAACAACCGGCCAACAACTATTCAAGCTTGTTGTACCGATAGTACACTAGTTATATCGAATGAACACGCATTTGAAACTTCAACCGATAGTAGCGGCAGGGTGACATCGACAATGACGGGTATTCATTTCCTCCCGGTATGGAATCTTGGTGAAATTTTTGGACCTAGATTGAATAACACAGTGAGCAAGTAGGGTAAAGTGAGGTCGTGGCGACTCCTGCTGCTATGAGTAGCGGCTAGGGTGACATCGACAACGACGGGTATTCATTTCCTCCGGGTTACGAATCTTGATAAATTTTTTGGAGCTAGGTTGAGTAAAAAGAGCACTAGCAGATAGTATCGACATTTGCGGTGCCTTATACTGGACGTACGTGCGTGCCTCTGGGTTTCAAGCCTGGCCGGCAGGACAAAGGCTGCTAATAAGCGCATAAGCGATCAAATTTCAGCGATGACCATGGTTCTAGCGTAGCGACGATGATCCATCTTTCAGCAGCCACTCTGTTCAGAACCACGGTTCTATCATAGCAAAGATGATTGATTGATGAAGGCATTTCACTTTCCTTCTAGTATGACTCAATGGCGCCATCTTTACCGATCGATCATTTTCTGGCGAATGATCGATGACTGCACGACTATATATTTTTGGAAAAACAGAGGGGGCAATGTCAAATATGGTGGTTGAAAATGCAGAAGCTTATGTTGATTAATTTGGAGAGATTTCCCACGGGAACGATCGCCAAGTACACACGGAAAATTTATAAGCCAATCGACAATGCCTATCTCCTTAAATAAATCCTGACTCTACAAACAACAATAGACAGAAGAATCGCAAAAAAGAAAGAAAGTTGGGTTTGCCTGCTTCTTTGGCCAGTCTTAAGGTAGTAACAAACAAGGAATAGTGCTCCGTTACGTGGAGATTATGCAACGAGCACAGCCTTTTGCATGCAAGTAGGTTATGTCAGTGTCACGTCGGTATGAGATGACTGCTATGACAAAAAACTAAATGGTGTAATTTTTTTACATAATAACCTTGAAGATGTACAACCATAGTTCCCCGTAACTTCGATTCCAAATAGCTAACATGATTACTAAGACTCTCTACGACACTAGATAAAACACCGCTCTCTAATGTAGTCTCTTGATCGTTGGCCATTTTCCCAGAAACACAGAGCTTTTCATGAACTAGAGCATCGTCACCATCGAAAACAAGGGTTTCAAGATCAGATTGATCGTTGTCTCCACTTTGAGGAGGTGGAATTCTTCACCTTCATCACCGCCATCGAGTCCACGAAGATCTCCTCAGCCATGACTTCATCTCCCATCATAATTAGTGACTAATCCTCTATAGGAACATAGGTTGAGGAGAATTGGATGAGATCAATCATGTAATAATGCATAGCAGCCGCACTTATCGATGCTTGGTTTGAAGATACTTATGTATGATTGTATTACAACTTTGCTATGCTTAATGCCTATTACTAGGGTCCAAGTAACTTGATATTTGGTACTGGACCATTATTTCTTCATCATATATATTGCTTTGTGTATTGATCTGTGAGATGTTTTACCTGTTGTGGCATTGCTTCTACGATCCCTAAGGTGACAAGTAGGGAAAACAATGATGATATATTGTAGTTTGAGGATTTTGTGATCTTGGAGTGTTAATGCTTTATTCCGGATGTCTCAAAAGGGTCATCCTTAATTGCTCTTAGTTCCTTTATGGTCCCAGTGAGATGGGAAGACGGGACAAAAGATGTTGTGCATGTTTTTTTAATAAGCATACACGATTATGTTTGATTGCATGCCTACTTTCAACTGAGTTAGGATCAAGTATCTGTTGTGTTATTTAGCATGTTATTACATGAATGATCTCATCCACGCAATGTACCTGTATTACCTCATGGATACATTTTTAACCTCCCCCCCCCCTGAAAGTTTCACTAAAAACTCTTCCGGTGAAAACTATAAATCTGTGGTCACAGTTTTAGTTTTATTTCATTTATAATTGTTTCAACTGCTGTTGTTCATCACTTGTTTCTTTTAGAATATTGATTCACATGTGTGGTTGAGAGTGTCGTCTCAATTGCTAAACTCTTATTGGTATTCTTATGCTCTCATCATGTTGAACTATAAATTAGGGTTAGTACTACGCAATGAAGATTTCAGGTTTTTCTATAGTAGTGGACTTTCTCAAACTGAGCTCCACAGCTTCACGGATTCGACGAAGCAAAGGATCAAATTTCAAACGGGCTCTAAAACACCACACAAGTTTTCAATCAGGGTCAACTGAATGGTATAGAAATTCAACAGATTAACCTTGACGACAGACAAGCATAATTTCCAATAACTTCCATTCCGAATAGCTATCATTATTACCATGACTCCCCACGACTCTATTGAAAAAACTGCTCTTTGATGTTTGTCGTCACTTAATCACCGGCCCTCTTCTAACAACCCCATGCATTTCTATAAGGAAAGACTGACAGAATGCACATATTTGTAGGCCATCTTGAAAGCACACATATATATATAGGCCAGCTTTGATTGAGAGGGAAGGGAGCCTCCGACTCCCATAATGGTCAATTAACTCCATATTAATAATTCATTAACCAACCAATAACTATTTAAGCTTGTCCTGCTAATAGTACTAGTTGTATCAAATAAATGCATATTTCGATCCCCTATGCGCGTGTTTTATGGATATCAACAACATAGAACCCTAAATAGACCACCACCTAGAATTCATGATTACACAAATACGAAAGCCAACCTTAGACAACACTATGAGATGTAATAAGCACAATAATTGATACATTTTACTAACGAAATTTATATCAAGGTACTTTTTTGCACATGTGCCACGGGACAACTGAACGACAGCCTATATATTTTTTCAGCTTCGGTCGGATGCCATCTTTGATTTTTTTCCTTGGCATGTATTAAGCTGTCATTACTGACCTATAATAAAGATGACAGTGTGTATCTATTCATGAAGTGGTCGTAGTTTTGTCCCCTTTCACACACAATATTACTACCTTCGATTGGAAATAAGTATCAGTGACTTTATACTAGCTTTGTATAAAGGTATACTAAGTCATCGACACTTACTTCTAATGGGAAGAGTAGTATTTATAAAACTTTAGTGTTTACACCCGATGATTGATGGCATGAAATCAAAATTTCTTTGTCCTCTAAGAAATAGCAAAACCCTAACATTACGGTGGTTATGAATATGACCATAGATGCATCAGAATGAAATAGGAAAAATCTAAATAATTTTTAAACTATTTTAAAAAAGTAAAAGCATGGGTAGGAAAAAAGAAACAGACAAAGAAAAAGAGAGACAAATAAGGAAAACCTGAAATAGGCCCTATGCGGCAGCGAGGGGCCGTGCAGGCCCAACGCCCTATTAGGCGGTGTATATGATTTTGCAGGCTAATTTGAAGAAAAAAAGATTTTGCGGGCTCGAGCGTGGTCTCTCCTTTCTTTAGAGTAGATGCAGGCGCTGTTCTAAAAAAAGGTGCACGCGCAGACCTTGTCTTAACTGAAGAAGCAAAGGCTCTACTGCAAAAAAAGGAGTGCAGAAAGACAGACTCTGCGGCAATGCGTGGCGTTCCGATTTTAGATGCAGTTTCCCACCGAGAAACTCGGAATCAGAACAAGTCGGAATTCCGCCGCCGCCGCCGCCGCCGCCGCGTGCATTGACAGGGGCTATTTCAACGCAGTCCCAGAGCAACTTCGCGACGCAGATATCAGCGGAGCGAGCCTGAAGATGTCTCGCCTGACGTATCCATTTTTGCAGTTAAGCTTCCTTTCCTGACCTTTTCGATGGTAGCCTGGCCGTCAAGCAGCCGCAAGTCTTGAAGAGAGAAAGGGGAAGATACGAGGGGGATAGTTTTCGTTGGTCTGGTCGATTTATTTACAGGGCAAGTGTGTGAGTGACGCAGGGCATCAGCATCAGACGATTCTTGTTCCCAGATCAGGATAAAAACAGAGCGTACAGAGCAGCGTTAATGCTGTCAGTCACCGAGCCTACCTAATCCAACAGCTCGGCCTGGAATTAGATTCGCTCCTCGCACTTGCTAATTTCGAAACCGAAGCGCATCGCTGCGTTTTGCTGACCTTGGTAGTACACCAGACAGCAGACACTGGCTTGTGGAGAATTGTTAATCTAAGCTATAACATGGGAGATGCATTGCTAGCTACCAGGCCGTGAGCGTCATCCATGCGTAACATGAGTTATTTCCTAGCTGGAGATAGATGGAGCTGGCTCGTGATCCGGTGCTTCTCTGCTTAGTCAAATACAGCAGTGATCCAGTGGCGATGGAAGCGAACGGGGAGAAGAAGATCCAAGAAGCTAGCTAGCTCTCGCTTCTTTTTTATGGTAAGTGGACAGCTCATCTCAACCTTTAGCCTGCAGCACCGAGCACGAATCTGACTCACTGCCCAACTTGCATCATCTGTTCATTCGCAAGGGAGCAAGCCTACGTGTGCAGCCACGGATCGCACCGTTGCAAGGGAGAAAACAACCACATGATCAATAGGCAAGAACCTGTCATGCTGATGCAGATGATTCGAACTGGATTATTAGCTATTTGTGCCGTGACCCCTCACTACGTCACGGTAGGGATCTAGGGGCACTCCAAAGTGCCCTTAAATGTCAAAAAAGTACCCTCAAAAATTTTTAGGGCACTTTAACAAAGTGCCGAATTTACTCGTGTCTCTAAAAGTCTTTAGGGCACTTTGATCCTAGTGCCCCGGAAAGTTTTTAGGGCATTTATTTAAAGTGCCCCAAAAAATCTTTAGGGCATTTATTTAAAGTGCCCCGAAAAGTATTTAGGGTATTTGTTCAAAGTGCCCCAAAAAGTCTTTAGGGCATTTGTTCAAAGTGCTCCGAAAAATTTTAAGGGCATTAATCAAAGTGCCCCGAAAAGTATTTAAAGCATTCAATCCAATTCCTAATAATTTTGAAAAAATGATGTCATGTCTTTTACCTGCCCTGAAACTCGGTGCCTCCTTTGCTGAAACAGATCTGCGCCCTTAAGGGCCCATTTATTTGGGCTCAGTGGGCCGCCCCAACTAAGAGTGTATGCTTTCGTTGGGTCCTTCTCCGCGGCGCTAGCGATGCTTCATTTCGCGTAAGAATCGAAAGGTTGGGCCGCGAGCTACGAAGGCGCGGCCCATTAACAATTCTGCTCCGGAGTCGCCAGCCTGTTTCGTGGGGCCCTCCTCCCTGGCGCCCGGGCGTCCCCGTGCTTCCATTCCGCCCACTTGGGGTCATTTATTTGCGGCCCAACTAGGGACATTTCTCTCGACAGGATCTTCTCGTTTGTTCCTCCCACGCGATCTCTAGTTGAGCCGGCCCAGCTGTCGCTGCCTTGTGCGCGCCGTGCGTGCACATTTCGCTTAGACTGTACGACATTATGGGACAAGAGTCGGTATTTAAACAGGTTGTTCTCCTACTAATTTCTCGAGGTGGGACTAAAAACCAGGCTAAGTCGCGCGCTGCCTTGCCCGGTCTTTGGGTTCACATGCAAGCTTTGACCCAGTCTTCTTCGTCCGTGTGTAGGCGTCCAGTTGCTGCTAAGTAGGAGTAGCTGCGTACGTGCTATGCTATCTACAGTAGCATGCACTTGCTCCGTTCCAGGATGCATGCACATGGCCGGTAGCCTCATCGTATGTGTCTAGCTTTGTACCATTTTCCTCGCTACGTAGTATAGTGAAACAGTGTGTTGCTTTTGCAAAAAGGAGCAGCCTAGCGTGAAATAACAAATTGAATCTTGACGCGGAACAAGACTATAGAATATGGCTGATAAAAATATAGGTACCGTGAAACAAACACATGGTCACAAAAAATAAAAAGGTTTAGTGTGACAAAAAAAATTAAATATAAATGCAAAACCAAAAATGTAAAGATCTAAGGAACAAAAATATAGGGGTCGTGGAACAAAAGATGACTTTGACAAGGAACAAGGCTAGAGTAAAAAATAAATCAAATCTAAATGTGGAACAAGACTGTAAAATATGGGGAACAAAAATATAAGGATCTTGAACAAAATATGATGAAAAAGGGAACAAGGCTAACATGAAGAAACTAACTGAATCTAAAACGTGGAACAAGACTGTAAAAATATGAGGACAGTGGAACAAAGCATGACGGTAAAAAGGAATAAAGGCTAGCATTGAAGAACAAATCGAATCTAAACACAAAAAAATTGGAGTGTGGGGAACAAAAAATTATAGGGACCATGGAACAATACATGACTGCAGAAAAGGCAAACAAAGCTAGCCCAAAGGAAAAAATTGAGTCAAAACATGGAACACAACTATTGAAATATAGACCGCGTAACAAATCTAGACTACACGGGGAACAAAAAATAGTCCATGGAACAAAATTGCAACTACAAAAAAGGAACAAAAAATTAGCATTCGCTAAAACAATCATAACATAGGGAACAATTGGGCCACCGATTCAATCAAGAAACATGGGGAATAAAATTTTAGTCCATGGAACAAATAAAAAATAAAAAGAAGGAAGAAAATTTTCGCATTCATAGAAGAAGTCATGACTATCGAGGGAATATAAATTTTGGTTGCGGAACAAATCAAGACTACACGGGAAACAAAATTTTAGTTTGCAAAACAAATTACGACAACAACAAAAAAGGAATAAAAATTAGCATCGCACGAAACAAATCATGACTATAATGGGAACACAAGTTTTAACGGTGGAACAAATCAAGACTACACAAAGAAAACAAAATTAATCCGTCGAATAAATCATGACTATAAAAGAAGGAACAAAAAAATCGTTCATGGAAGAGATGACGTAAACAAAAAGGAATAAAGGCTAGCATTGAAGAACAAATTGGATCTAAATGCAAAAAAACTTGGATTGTGGGGAACAAAAATTAGAGGGACCATGGAACAAAACATGACTGTAGAAAAGGCAAACAAAGCTAGCCCAAAGAAACAAATCAAATCAAAACATGGAACACAACTATTGAAATGTAGACCGTGTAACAAATCCAGACTACATGGGAAACAAAAAATAGTCCACTAAATAAAATCGCAACTACAAAAAAGGAACAAAAATTTAGCGTTCGCTAAAACAATCATAACATAGGGAGCAATTGGGCCACGGATCTAATCAAAAAACATGGGGAATAAATTTTTAGTCTATGGAATAAATTAAAAATAAAAAGAACAAAGAAAAATTTCACATTCACTTAAAAAATCATGACTATCGAGGGAATAGAAATTTTGGTTGCGAAACAAATCAAGACTACACGGGAAACAAAATTTTAATTTGCAAAACAAATCACGAAAACAACAAAAAGGAACAAAAATTAGCATCGCACGGAACAAATCATGACTATAATGGGAACACAAGGTTTAACGGCGGAACAAATCGAGACTACATGAGGAACGAAAAAATTAATCCGTTGAATAAATCATGACTATAAAAGAAGGAACAAAAATTGGAACAGCTGACGACTACAAAGGGAACATAAATTGGACAAAACCTAACTTAAAAAGGTGAAAATAAAAAAGTAAAAAAAAATACAAAGAAAAATGAGAATGAAGCAGTCCAAAGAAAAAGAAATAGAAACAACATGTGTTTCTAAACTGCTCGTATTTTTTTATTGGAGCTCGCTAGTATTGCATAGAGGAACAAAATCACAAGGGGGGAAATCACAGCTATAGCTATAAAAAAAAATAGAACCCACGGAACACATCCTGAGAATAAGAAGAACATAGGAAACACAATTCTAAATATATAATAAAAAATAGGAACTTCATTTAGAATAGACCATATAAACTAAACCAGGAAAAAAGGAAAGAAACAATACAAGAATAAAAGCATTAAAAAGAAAAGAAACAAAAAAAGAAATGGAAAACTAAACTAAGGAAACAAAGCGTGCTTGTAAAACGTCCCGCACTCTGCTTGGTGGAAGCAACGCAACCTTCCGTGACGTGGCCGCAACCATGTAAACGAACAAACCCATCCTATCTTTTTTTAGTACCCATCCTATCTACTCGTGCGACATGAACTCGATAAAATGGGCCATCCCACTAAGGTGCGCGTATAGGCGGAACGGCTGCTCTGTAACGCTCAAATCAAGACTCTATGAGGGGCACAAAAAATTACTCTATGGAACATGACTACTTACATGAGGAACACAACAGGACTCCGTGGAACAAATCATGACTAGAAAACATGAGGAACAAAATTTTAGTTTGTGGAACAAATCATGACTACAAAGAAGAAAAATATATTTATGTGGAACAAATCATGACTAGAAACATGAGAAACAAAAAAATTAGTTTGTGGAACACATCACGACTACAACGAAGAAAATATATTTTCGTGGAACAAATCAGGACTATAGAGGGAACAAAAATTAGGCCGCGTAGCAAATAAAGCCTCCATGGGGAACAAAAAATTAGTCTATAGAACATGACTAATTACATGAGGAACAAAAAATTAGTACATGGAACAAATCACGACTAGAAACATGAGGAACAAAAAAATAATCCATGAAACAAATCACGACTAAAAAAATAGAACATATTTTTATGGAAGAAATCACGACTATAGAGGGAACAACAACATTTGGATAGTAAAAGAAATAAATACTACATGGCGAATAGGCATTCGCGAAACAAATCATGACAACAAAGAAGAAAACAAAATTAGGGTTGCAAAAAATATGAAAGAAATAAAAAAGAACAAATAAGGAACAGGTAACTATAAAGTGGGGAATAGAAAAATGTACATCATGAAAATAAAAAATGCATCTGGAACAAAATGTTTATGGAAATAATTTTCTATAATGAAATAAAGAAATAATTATATAAATAAGAACAGAAAAGTAACATCATGAAAACCAATAGTGTATCCATGAACAAATATTTGTGGAACTTATTTCTTTAATCAAAGAAACAAATCATTTCGAAGAAAGGAACAATTTTTTAGCTGTCTATAAAACCGTGGAATAGAAAAGGTACATTTAAAAAAGAAAAAAAAAGGTAAAGAAAGAAGAAAAACGAGTGAACGAAACATAGGAATGATAAAATAAAAAAACTCCGCATAAAACTTACGTAGCATAGACTAGAATCAATACAGGTACGTACAATTTTAGAGGGACTACGTACGTGCAAACCAGCAGATCGATCGATCCGCGCATAGCCACGTCCCCGTCCTTTGGGCCAGCCCACTTACGCGTCTATGCGAGCGGAACGGCAGCTCGAGGACGCCCGAGCGTCACCGAGCACTTTCCGTTTCGTGCGGTCGTTCTAGTGGATAACAGGTAAACGGGAGCCCTTTATTTAAACTGGTGAACCTCCCACTAACTGAGCGAGGTGGGACTAAAAACTAGCCGCGCGTGTGTGCCTGCTGCCACACAGTCTGCATGTACGTCCGCCGCATTCGGTATGTTTACCGATTACTGCTGCCATGCAGTCTGTTTTGTATTGTCCGTTCGCTTTTTTTTTCAAATGTGTATTGTCGTTCTCTGGCCACGGTGCATAGCTGCAACAGATTTTTTTTTAAAAAAAAATGTAAAAGCCATTGTGCCGGTGCTGCTTAAGTGGGTATATCTGAACGCTCGTGCGTGCATGCATGCATGCATGTTGTGTTGGGATTTTAAAAAGATGCAGCTCTTGCTCTTTTGCATGGACATGTCAATGCTCTCGCATGTGTTTAGTAGAATATACTATTAGTATTTGCGGAACTAAAAAATATCTACTAGTTAAACAAAATATAAGACTATTGAACAATGTTTTTTCCAAAAATAAAATACCACTACTAAACTGGAACAATAATTTATGCGCCAATGCCGAAACAATAAAAACACGACTATGCGGAACAAAATCATGATAGCGTAAAAAATTAGAAACTAAAAAGGGGAAATAATATAAAGGGAACAAACCTTTAGAGGCCATAGAACAATTCAGGAATTCCAGTCAGACTAATCAGAACAAAAAATTTGTTCCCCTAGAACAAAAAAAAATGGGCAAGAATGAATAAAAGTTTAGCGACCACGAAACAAATCATGAAATTGACTAAATTTGAACAACATTTTAGTTCTCGGGAACAAAAAAATGGATAAGGTGGAACAAAAAATTTGTAGCTGTCCCAAGCTCAAGGAGGAAGTACGTGACCACGAGCTCTAGGGATCATAGTTGAGGTCGTAGACGTCGAGGAAGAGTAGCTGGAGGCGCGGAAGCCGCGCCGGTGAACTCAAGCCGCATGGCTAGGGTTAGCCGTGGGCAGGGCCGCGTGGGGGAGAAGGGCGGCGGCGACGCAGCGCTTGCTGATGGAGAAGTCAGTGGCAGAGCTGCGCCGGCGAGCGGTAGTGCGAGAGGCCGGCGACGGCCTCATCAACCGGCCACGGCTAGGGTTTCAGGGTTGTGGGCGTGCGAGCGAGGGTGCGAGAAGTAAATCGAGCGGGAGGAGTATGTAGAGCACGTCAAGGCGGACCAGAGCCCCACATCGCCGGGACCAGAGTGGGACGGGAGCGGGCAGGAGACGGCGGCAGCGCGGCGTCGCCATAGACGGCGGGGGCATGCGTGCGTGAGAGAGAAGAGAAGGGAGAGAGCGCTGAGGATGATCCACCGATCGAGTCTAGTCCACTGGACCTAACCCGACCAGGTTGGGCCAGCCCTTAGAAAGTACTTAGCTAACACAAACAAGGATTTGCTGAAGTAATCCTTGCACTCTACAGTTAACACAAGAAATAAAATTTTGAATCTTTGGTCTACAGAGTGGTACACGGTAGCACATCTCAAGAAGGCACAAGAGAATCTTGTCGGACCTTTCTCCGATTTGCAGAGCCATAGCTTCATCTTCTGGAGGAAAAAAATTTGGGTGTTGATGGAGCCGGTGTTCCAGATGCGCTGGTTGATGCCATGAGCCTTGAAGCAGTACTCCAGCGCCGTTGCGCCGGTGTCACCCAAGCTTTGTGAGAGGCCGGCAGGTACCACCGGCGATGACCTCCGTGGTGCTGCAGCTACAGAGGATGTCGAATCATCGACGAACTCCGCGGTGCTGCGGCTGCGGCACCACCTCCCCATCCTCCTCCACCGCCGGTCCGCAGCTTAGCCGGTCCACGCGCGCGGTTCCGATGAATTCCGCATGTAACGCAACTCCACCGACGCCATCGCCGGCCGGCGCACATGAAATTGCCCCATGGAGGACAAAAGTCTGGCTTGTTAAAAAAGGTCAACGTTTTCGACCTGAACAGACATACCGCCGAATACGATGGCGGGGAAGCAGAATCCAGCGTCGGAGAAGCAGGATCCGGCGGCGAGGCGAGGGGGCGGCGAGGGGAAGAGGTGACGGGAGGCGGATTTGCGATGGGTGAGGATGGGTTCGCCGGTGTGGACGACGGGAGGAAGAGATGAGGGGATAGGGGATGTTTTCCTTCAGGCCTTGTTTACTTCTCTTGTATTTTCACCCCTAAAAAATGTGAGAATATGTGGGGATTTGGTGTTCACCCAATACCCTCAAATCCCCTCAAATACTCTTCCCCAAAAATACTCTACCATGATGGAGAGTTTTTAATCTAGCCAAAAATACACTAGAGTGAAGGGGATTTGTGGGGATATCCCATGATTATCTCCTCAAAACCCGGACTAGTAAACAACCTACCGAGGAAATTCCGGGATATGAATTAATACCCTCCCATCCCCTCAAATACCCTAGAAGTAAACAAGGCCTCAGTGAAAAAGGGAAGGCGAGTGCTGACAATTACCCGGGGGCTGGAAACTTTCCAGCCTCCTGGTCCGGGTGCTGACACGTGTCCTATTTAGATCTCCAATCCCACAGGTTGCTGCAATGGAGCAAAAATGTATTGTTTGGAGCAAAAAATTTGTGTAATTGTAGCAAAAATAGTTTTCACCTAAATCCCTCAAATGCTTCTATGAAGCAAAAAAAAAACCTCGTTTTTGTTTCATCGTAGCAAAAACGATTAGACCATAACACAGACATGACTCGCTGGAGATCTCACCGAAAACCTCGCCGGGAGCAACATGGTCCGCCTCTGAGAGCAACACGGCACTCTTGTGTGAGCATCGCCGTCAGCCTATTGGAGCAACCATGCGTCGGCGCCGGCCGCTGGGATCAACATGTCCCTCTGCTGGGAGCAACGAGGTCCGCCTCTGAGAGCAACACAACCCTCTTACGTGAGCAACGCCGTCGGCCTATTGGAGCAACGGTGAGCAATGGCGAGCAACGCAGTTGGCCTCTGGTAGCACCACCGCGCCATGGGAGCAGCACCGACGTGCCATGGGAGCAGCTCCGCCGCGTCGATGTAGCAACACCGCCGTGCCACGGGAGCAGCTCCGCCGCGCCATGGGAGGAGCTCCGCCGCGTTGATGTAGGAACGCCGCCGTGCCATGGGAGCAGCTCCGCCGTGCCATGGTAGCAGCTCCGCCGCGTCGTGGTAGCAGCTCCGCCACGCCATGGTTGCAGGACCGACGCGCCATGGTAGCAGCTCGGACGCGCCATGTCGACGTAGCAGTGCCGCCGCGCCATGGTAGCCACGCAGTCTGCCCACAGTAGCAAGCCCGGCCTTGTAGCACAGAGGCCAACCACCCTTGAAGCAAGGCCGGCAGCCCCTTGTCGCAAGTCTGGCCACCGCTAGTAGCAAACTCGTAGGCGCTCGCAGCGACGGCCATCCCTACAGCCCGCCGCCCACCTCTGCAGTAGATTCTATGACGACGACAGCCTCTATAAAAGCCCGGGGATGGATAACGCAGACACATAGGTGGAGAGACGACAGCGACCTAGTCCGGTGACGCCGGCCGCACCGTCTTGCGCCACCACGTGGTGCTCCGCCTTGTAGGCTACGGGGAGTGATACGTCTCAAACGTATCTATAATTTTTGATGCTTCATGCTTGTTTTTACACCATTTGCCTTATGTTTCATTACAATTCGTGGCATTTTTATGCGATTTCCGAAACTAACCTATTGACAAGATGCCACAGTGTCAGTTCCCTGTTTTCTGCTGTTTTTGTGTTTCAGAAAATCTACACAGGAAATATTCTCAGAATTGGACGAAACAAGTTTCTGAAGTCTTATTTTTCCCGGAAGCTTCCAGAGATCTAAAGAGACGAAGGAGAGGGGCCACAGGCCAGCCTCACACTAGGCCGGCGCGGCCCAGGCCCTGGCCGCGCCGCCTAGGTGTGAGGAGGCCTGGGGCCACTCCTGATGACGCCCCTTCGCCTATATAAAGCCTCGGGACGGAAAACCCTAAAGGAGTCGGCGAAATTTCCAGAACAGTTCCGTAGCTCCGCCGCTGCCACCGACGAATTTCGGGGGACAAAAGTCTCTGTTCCGGCACCCTGCCGGGACGGGGAAGTGCCCCCGGAGCCATCTCCATCGGTCTCCATCGCCGTCTCCGCCATCTCCATCGACCTCACCACCATCTCCATCAACCTTGCTGTCTCCTATGATGAGGAGATAGTAGTTCATCCCCGGGGCTGAGGGCTCTACCGGTAGCTATGTGGTTCACCTCTCTCTCTCCCATGATGTGATCTTTATGTGATCGTGAGCTTTGTATCATATTGAATAAGTAGATGTTACTCTTCTTCATTATGTGTACTCTAGTGTGTTATTAAAGTAATCTATTCCTCCTGCCATGGTGTAACGGTGACAGTGCGTGCATCATGGTGGTACTTGGTCTAGGCTACGATTGTGATCTCTTATGGATTATGAGAATAATTATCACTATGATAGTATTGAAGTGATCTATTCCTCCTTTCATGGTGTAATGTTGACAGTGTGTGCACCGTGTTAGTACTTGGTCTAAGTTGCAATAATATCTATCTTGAGTTGTGATTTGATTTGGATATCTCTATGAGTGGTGTTTGTCAAGTACTTGATGAACTTTGAGGAGTGCTTCGTAGCCCTACGCAATGATTAGTGTTATTCAATAGGAGAGTAATTCAGAGTACCATAGTGAAGAGAAGTTATCTATTGGTTCAATTATGTTATATTTGTTGGGAGTGTGTCCACTAGTGAAAGTATGATCCCTAGGCCTTGTTTCGAAGCTTTGCACACCGTTTACTTCCTGTTTTGTTACTTGTTTGCTTGCTGCCATTTTTATTCCAGATTTCACTATCTCTTCGCCGAACTAGTGCACCTATACATCTGACAAGTGTATTGGGTGTGTTGGGGACACAAGAGACTTTCTATATCGTAATTGCAGGGTTGCTTGAGAGGGATAGCTTTGACCTCTTCCTCCCTGAGTTCGATAAACCTTGGGTGATCCACTTAAGGGAAACTTGCTGCTGTTCTACAAACCTCTGCACTTGGAGGCCCAACACTGTCTACAAGAACAGACGCGTGCGTAGACATCAAGCTCTTTTCTAGCGCCGTTGCCGGGGAGATAAGGTAAAAGGTACTCACATCCTTTGGCTACTAAGTCTTTTAGTTGCTGGTGAGTGCTCAGAGTTATTTCCTTTAGATTCTGCAATTACATCTTTTTGTTTCTTGTTTTTATTTTCACTACTTAGGCTTAATGGAAAACAAAGAGTTCTTTAGTCTTTTTCCTGAGTTTAGATATGAAGTGTTTGAAGAGAAAATTCAAAAACCTTTGGAGCTTAATTTGCATGCTAATAGTGTTGTTAGTATGAATGCTTTGAACACCGTTATTGCTAATGCTATAGAAAAGTCTAAGCTTGGGGAAGCTGGTTTTGTTAAGCATGATATTTTTAGTTCCCCAGCTTTAGTGGAGAAAGTTTGCTCTGATAATATTTTATCTCACATATGTGATGTTCCTTTTTATGATGATATGTTTGAAGAATATGCTTTGTGAAATAGTTGTTCTCTAGCTTGTGATGATACTAAACCTCTAGTTTATGATGGTTATGATGATGGGTATAATATTTTCAGTTCACCTACTATTGAGGATAAAATTAGTTATGATTACAATATGCCTCCTATTTATGATGATTATGGTGATGATAATAATTATTCTATTGAATTTGCTCCTACTACTATTGTTCATGTGGGGAGTATTAATCCTTTTATGCATGTGGCTCATGATAGGGATGCTTTATGTGATAGTTATATTGTTAGTTCTATTCATGATGCTACTGAAAGTTATTATGAGAGAGGAAAACATGGTTTGATGGATCTCAACAATATTAAGTTTCCCCTCTTTATGTTGCAAATCTTGAAGTGGCACTTGTTTTATCTATCCATGCTTGCTACTATGTGCCTCGTTGATTTATTTTCTTACAAAATTCCTATGCATAGGAAGTGGTTCAGATATAAATGTCTTTCACATTTGCTTTTTGATGCTCTCTATTGCTTTAAGTTCCTATATGGCGCCTTTGCTTCAAGCTCTTATATGGCGCCTACATGAGCATCTTTGCAAATTACTGCGCGTAGCTCAAAGGCGTTAAAGAAAAACACTCTTGGGAGATAACCCATTGTTTATTTTCAGTACTTTTTCTTTTATTTGAGTCTTGGAAGTTATTACTACTGTAATAACCGCTCCTTATCCTTTTTATTTCTTTTTTGTGCCAAGAGAAGCCTCTAATTTGAGTGAGGTAAAGATTTGGGAATGTTGCTGTCGTGAAACTGTTTTCGGTGCTGCACCGTAAAAATTCGTATAAATTCTCTGTATATCTTTTGGACCTGTGATTTCTTGTGCATATGCCCCAGGTTATATCCAAACTTTAGTTAGTTGAACACTTTTTGATTTCAGCAACAGAAAACCCCTCAAAAATTCGACCTTTGTCAGCTATTCTGTTTTGACAGATTTCTGTCAATATTTGTGTTTGCCGCTTTATCGCTTTCTTTTTGAGTTCTTTTGATCACAGAACTTTTGGGGAAGTTGCTACAGTAGTATATACTTTATATGTGGTGGTTTTGGGTTGAAACCTGAAGCAAAAAGAGGTTGATTATATGATATGCTTGCACTAATGTTGCTAATAGAATTGTGTTTAGTTTTGTATGAAGGAAGTTTTCAAGTGTAGCGATTGGAGAATGATGAGATGAGTTGAAGAATGGACAAAAGCTCAAGCTTGGGGATGCCCATGCATCACCCCAAAAAATATCCAAGAAGTACAAGCGTCAAAGCTTGGGGATGCCCCCGAGGCACCCCCTTCTTCATCGGCAAAAATCAGGTCACATTTCAAAACACTATATTTTTATTGCTTCATGCACTATGCGTTTTTCTTGGAGCGTCAGTTGTTTTTGTTTTTAGTTTTATTTTGCTTTATTTGCTGCAATAAATGGTTAGATCACATCATGTTTCTTTTGGAGGAGATAAACTCGCTTTTCATTTGCCAAGAACACTCTAGTTTTCACTCTTATCGTTCAACGAGTGTTCTCTTTTTCTGCTACTGCGTTTAGCTTACATTTTTTGCCTTGATTTGCATTCAGATCTTGTTATATCTTTTCATAAAGGTGTATTTTTGCCTCTGATCTTTATTGGTTTTCATCAAAAGAGGTGTTTATAAAAATTTTGAATGGTGTTGGAAAAGAGAAAAAGCTTTATGCAAAAAAGTGGTACAAGAAGGAGCTTGTGTAGACTGCGGCTTAGGCTTTTTCATGTCGTGCTTGATATCTTTTTGATAGTATGCTTAGTGGTTTTGCTGTAGCATGACTTGTCTCAAATAACTGAGATTGCTTAATGAGCCTTTGAAAAAATTATGCGTTGTTTTTATTGTATGGAAGCATTATTTTGGTTTTCTCCTTGATGCTTTATTTGGGTTGACTTGGCGCATGCTCACACATGTTAGACTCTTACAAAGTCGCCAATAGCCTCTATGATCATTTAGTTTTTGACTTTTGATGCCATCTTATGCTTCTTTTAATGTCGCTTTGCATGATTATGGCCATTATTGCTCTCTTAGTTGGTCGCTCCCAGTCTTTTGCTAGCCCTCGCCTTGTACTGAGTATGAGCTCTACTCGTGCATCCAACTCCTAAAAGCCAAAGTTTTCCAAAGTGTCCACCATACATACCTATTAGCAATTTGCTATTCCAAGTAAATTTGACTTGCTTTTATTTACTCGTCAAATTAAACTCTTACCAGTGTTATGCAAAAATTGGTCAGTAAAGCTCTCACGAACCGGAAGGCACACTTTACTTTTTATTGTTCTTAAAAATTTGACATTGTGGTCTCTTATGTTGAGTTGTTATGCTTACAAGTTGTAAGTTGGTAACTAGCCCAGCCATGCTGTCATGGGGCAAGCTTTCAATATTGTACTTCTTATTTGAGTTGATATTGTGATCTTTTTGTTTATGGATGCCCGCGGTGTGAAATGAATTGGGAATCTTGTGGGGATCATGGAGTTTGTATATGTGTTAGGGAAACGCCTGGGCCGCCAATCTAAGCCATGCATAATTCATGGTGGAAATTTGCAGCATACCCATAGTGCACATTCGACGTCGCATCTCACAATAAAAAGCTAAATAATTGGTAAATAAAAGAGATGTCGAGGTGTTCATTGTCTGCTTGTCCTGTCATTTTGATGTGGGCTTGTTCCATGTCATCGGGCACGGAGGTACCCCGTTGGCGGTTCTCGATGATACATATATACTTACAATGACAAGAGCCTTGCTTGGGACTCTAAGTTGAGTAGCATGAGGTTTGGGTACTCGTATTCACGGGACACGAGGTTTTCAACTTATGATTTGTCAAGCATATGCATCATAATTGTTCTCGCATTAACTCTAACCATTCAAGATGCTTATGATAGGGGCAATGAGATCTCAAAGCCGGTAAGTACCATAATTTTTGAAGGTCTATAAAACTTGCAATCACTACTTCTCTCTGCGAAGGGCCTTTCTTTTACTTTTTTGTTGAGTCACCACCTTCTATCTTTATGCATCATAAGAGCGCAAAGTTGTCATTCTTAGTATAATGTGCATTGTTCCAAAGTTTTCATTGATTGATTCATATTGTTGGTTTCACTTGTTCTTAAATTATTTGTATCTAGTCGCCCTCTTAAACTTTAAGGTGTCCTATGCATTTATGTTTTGCTCTCTATGAAGGACAAGCTGAAAACCATTTGTATGTTTTTCCTTATGATTTGAACACACGTTTGACTTTCATTGTTTCATTTTCATGATCTTTTGTTGTGTTCATTTGCATGTTAGAACATGGTTGCTAAATTCTTTATTGTCAAGATTATATCTTTCATGCCCATGTTTAAAGTTCTTTTGATCCCAGCTCACAATACTTACATATATGATCAAGATTGTGATGGTGCATGTCACCTCAAAAATTATTCTTTTGTTATCACTTACCTACTCGAGGACGAGTGATACGTCTCAAACGTATCTATAATTTTTGATGCTCCATGCTTGTTTTTACACCATTTGCCTATTGTTTCGTTACACTTAGTGGTACTTTTATACATTTTCCGGAACTAACCTATTAACGAAGTGCCACAGTGCTAGTTTCCTGTTTTCTGCTATTTTTGTGTTTCAGAAGTGATACACAGGAAATATTCTCGGAATTGGACGAAACAAGTTCCTGAAGTCATATTTCACGGGGAAGCTCCCAAACATCCGAAGACCTGATGGAGGGGGGCCACGTGGCCCCCACACACAGGGGCGGCGCAGCCACCCCCCTGGCCGCGCCGGGCCCGCGTGAGGGGCCATGGTCCCTCCTCTGACATCGTCCTTTCGCCTATATATACCCCCTGACGAGAAAAACCTAAGCCCCGATCAGTTTTCCAGAATACATCGCGATCCGCCGCCGCCGTCGACCCGAAGATCGGGAGGGTCCAGAAGCTCTTCCCGGCACCCTGCCAGAGAGGGGAACATCACCGGAGGTCTTCTTCATCGCCATGCTTGCCTCCAGAGCGATGAGTGAGTAGTCTACCTTGGACTTTGGGTCCATAGCAGTAGCTAGATGGTTGTCTTCTCCACCATGTGCTTCATGTTTAGATCTCATGAGCTGCCCTACATGATTGAGATCACCGTTATGTAATTCTATGATGTTGGTTTGTTGGGATCCGATGAATATTGGTGTTTATGATTAAGTTGCTGTACTGAATTATATCTTTTGTTATCTCTATGTTGTTTATGATCTTGCATGCTCTCCGTTGTTAGTAGCTATCTTGGCCGAGTAGTTGCTAGTGACTCCAAGAGGGGGTATTTATGCTCGATAGTGGGTTCATGCCTCTATTTCACCTGGGGGAGTGACAGAAACCTCTAAGGTGGTAGGTGTGCTGTTGCTACTAGGGAGAAAACAACATTCATATGCTCAAGGGCATATGCTTTGTTTACATTACACACTTTGCTTAATGCAATTATCTGTTGTTCGCAACTTAATACTTTTGGGGTGTTCGGATGATATCCCCGAGGGTGGATTATTAGTCATAGATGCAGTTGGATGGCGGTCTATGTATTTTGTTGTAATGCCCAGAGTAAATCTCATAGTGATCTTCTTGACATATCACGTTATCTTTATTCTATCAATTGCCCAACTGTAATTTGTTTACCCAGCATGTTATTTTATCTATGGAGAGACACCACTAGTGAACTGTGGACCCCGGTCCTATTTTAATCATATTGCAATCACCTGTTTACTTTTCCCGCACTGTTTACTTTACTCGCATATTACTACTGTTTTCCACTCGATACACTCATAACCTTTGTTTCAAGCAAACCGGTGAGATTGACAACCTCATCGCAAGTTGGGGACAAAGTATTTGTTTGTGTGTGTGCAGGTTCCACAACACCTTCAGTCGTCATCGTCTCTCTTCTCCTGTTCGATATACCTTGGTTTCTTAACTGAGGGAAAACTAGCCGCTACACTCATCATACCTTCCTCTTGGGGTTCCCAACGGGCTGGTCATCACCACGCACAAGGACTTACTGCTCCCACGTCAACTAAACGCCACAGTCTTTTCTGGCGCCATCACACGAGTAGCAGCTTCTTTTCTGGCGTCGTTGCCGGGGAAGAGAGAAGACTTCTGCGAGGGGAGTTCTTCGCACACACATTCTTTACTTTGTTATTTGTTTTGCTTTACTTTATTTTATTTTACCTGCATTGCTTTATATCAAAAACCCAAAAAAATTAGAATCCTTGGTAGCTGTTTTTACTTGTATACTTTCGTTTTGCTGAAATGGCCAATCCTGAAAACACCAAGTTGTGTGACTTTGCTAGCACGAACAATAGTGATTTTATCTGCACTCCTATTGCACCCACTGTTCCTGCTACTACCTTTTTATGAGATCAAGCCTGCTTTATTGAACCTTGTTATGAAAGAGCAATTTTCTGGTGCTAGTACTGAAGATGCTGCAGCTCATCTCAACAATTTTGTTGAGCTATGTGAGATGCAGAAATATAAGGATGTTGATAGTGATATTATTAAGCTCAAGTTGTTTCCCTTTTCTTTGAGAGGAAAGGCTAAAGATTGGTTGCTGTCTTTGACTAAGAATAGTATTGATTCATGGGCTAAGTGTAAGGATGCTTTTATTGGTAGATATTATCCTCCTGCTAAGATTATATCGTTGCGTAGCAATATTATGAAGTTTACTCAGTTTGATAATGAACATGTTGCTCAAGCTTGGGAAAGAATGAAATCTATGGTAAAGAATTGCCCCACTCATGGACTGACTACTTGGATGATTATCCAAACTTTTTATGCAGGACTGAATTTTTCTTCAAGGAACCTACTTGATTCAGCTGCTGGAGGCACTTTTATGTCCCTTACATTGGGCGCCGCATCAAAGCTACTCGACAACATGATGGTAAATTATTCCGAATGGCACACCGAGAGAGCTCCACAAGGTAAGAAGGTAAATTCTGTTGAGGAAACCTCTTCCTTGAGTGATAAGATTGATACAATTATGGCTATGCTTGCTAATGATAGGACTCATGTTGATCCTAATAATGTTCCTCTAGCCTCTCTGGTTGCTCAAGAAGAGCAAGTTGATGTGAATTTCATCAGAAATAACAATTTTAATAACAATGCTTATAGGAACAATTTTGCTAGTAACAATTATAGGCCGTATCCTTCTACCAATGGTAATGGTTATGGTAACTCTTATGGTAATTCCTACAACAACACTAGGGCCGCGCCCTCCGAGCTTGAGGTAATGCTCAAGGACTTTATCGGTAAACAAACTGCTTTTAACAAGACTGTTGAGGAAAAGTTAGGCAAAATTGATATTCTTGCTTCTAAAGTTGATAGCCTTGCTCATGATGTTGAACTTCTGAAATTAAAAGTGTTCCCTAATGATGTGAATGTGAGCAATATTGTTGCTGCCGCTAATACTACCCAAGTTAGAATTGATGAAAATATTAGATTGTTAGCGGAATTGCATGCCAGGTGGGAAAGAGAAGATGAGATAGCTAGAGAGATGAAGGTATGTACTATTACTACCTCTAATGATGTTGCTCCTACTGATAGCAACCCTCTTACTTTGATTGGTGTAGAGAAAACCCCCACTCCTTGTGTTAAAAAGCCTAAAACTGCCAAAACTTTTTCTCAAAAGAGTGCTGAAATTTTTCGGAGTGTGGGAGATGATAGCTCTATTTCCTTTAATGATTTTGATGTTGATGGCTGCAATATATCTGAAGTTATTTTGTTCTTGCAAAAGCTTGCCTTGGCTCCCAATGCTAGTTCTTTAAATATTGCTTTTACTAAGCATATTACCAATGCTCTCATAAAGATTAGGGATGAAAAGTTGAAGCAAAAAGCCTCTTTTCCCATGAAGTTAGAAGATGGTTGGGAACCCATCATTGATATGCATGTTAATGGTTATGATTGCCATGCTTTATGTGATCTAGGTGCTAGTATTTCCATCATGCCTAGAAAGATTTATGACATGCTTGATTTACCACCGCTTGAAAAATGTTATTTTGATGTTCCTATTGCTGATGTTGCTAACAAGAAACCTTTGGGAAGGATTAATGATGTTCTTATTGTGGTTAACAACAACCCTGTTCCCGTTGATTTTCTTGTTATGGATGTTGAATGCCATGCTTCATGTCCTATTATTTTGGGAAGACCCTTTCTTCGAACTGTAGGTGCTATCATTGATATGAGGGAAGGCACTATCAAGTATCAATTCCCACTAAAGAAAGGTATGGAACACTTCCCTAGGAAAAGAAAGAAATTACTTTTTGACTCTATTCTTAGAGCAAATTATGAGCTTGATGCTTCATCACTTGATATTACTTGATTCGCAATTTTCTGCGCCTAGCTCAAAGGCGTTAAAGAAAAGCACTCTTGGGAGATAACCCATTGTTTACTTTTCAGTACTTTTTCTTTTATTTGAGTCTTGGAAGTCATTACTACTGTAATGACCGCTCCTTATCTTGTTTATTTCGTTTTTGTGCCAAGAGAAGCCTCTAATTTGAGTGAGGTAAAGATTTGGGGTTATTGCTGTCCTGAAACTGTTTTCGGTGCTGTACCGTAAAAATTCGTGAAAATTCTCTGTTTATCTTTTGGACCTGCGATTTCTTGTGCATATGCCCCAGGTTATATCCAAACTTTTCTTAGTTGAACACTTTTTAATTTGAGCAACGGAAAATCCCTCAAAAATTCGTCCATTATCAGCTGTCCAGTTTTGACAGATTTCTGCCAATATTTGTTTTTGCCACTTTATCGCTTTCTTTTGAGTTCTTTTTGATCATGGAACTCTTGTGGAAGTTGCTACAGTAGTATATACTTTATATGTGGTGGTTTTGGGTTGAAACCTGAAGCTAAAAGAGGTTGAATATATTTTATGCTTACACTAATGTTGCTAATAGAATTGTGTTTAGTTTTGTATGAAGGAAGTTTTCAAGTGTAGGGATTGGAGAATGATGAGATGAGTTGAAGAATGGACAAAAGCTCAAGCTTGGGGATGCCCATGCATCACCCCAAGAAATATCCAAGAAGTACAAGCGTCAAAGCTTGGGGATGCCCCCGAGGCACCCCTTCTTCATCGGCAAAAATCAGGTCACCTTTCAAAACACTATATTTTTTATTGCTTCATGTACTATGTGTTTTTCTTGGAGCGTCAGTTGTTTTAGTTTTCTTAGTGTGTTTAGTTTGTTTGTTTGCTGCAATAAATGGTTGGACCCCAACAAATTTCCTTTGGAGGAGATGTACTCGTTTTCATTTGCAAAGAATGCTCTAGTTTTCACTCTTATTCAAAATCGAGCATTCTACTTTTTCTGCTACTGCTTTTGGTTTTCGATTTCGCCTTGATATGCATTCAGATCTTTTCATATCTTTTCATCAAGGTGTATTTTTGCCTCTGAACTTTATTGGTTTTCATCAAAAGAGGTGTTTATAAAAATTTCAAATGGTGTTGGAAAAGAGAAAAAGCTTTGTGCAAAATAGTGGTACAAGAAGGAGCTTGTGCAGACTGCGGCTTAGGCTTTTTCATGTCATGCTTGATGTCTTTTTGATAGTATGCTTAGTGGTTTTGCTGTAGCATGACTTGTCTCAAATAACTGAGATTGCTTAATGAGCCTTTGAAAAATCATGCGTTGTTTTTATTGTATGGAAGCATTATTTTGGTTTTCTCCTTGATGCTTTATTTGGGTTGACTTGGCGCATGCTCACACATGTTAGACTCATACAAAGTCGCCATTAGCCTTCATGATCATTTAGTTTTTGACTTTTGATGCCATCATACGCTTCTTTTAATGTCGCTTTGTCGCTTTGCATGATTATGGCCATTATTGCTCTCTTAGTTGGTCGCTCCCAGTCTTTTGCTAGCCCTCGCCTTGTACTGAGTATGAGCTCTACTCGTGCATCCAACTCCTAAAAGCCAAAGTTTTCCATTGTGTCCACCATACATACCTATTAGCAATTTGCTATTCCAAGTAAATTTGACTTGCTTTTATTTTCTCTTCAAATTAAACTCTTACCAGTGTTATGCGAAATTCGGTCAGTAAAGCTCTCACGAACCGGAAGGCACACTTTACTTTTTCCTATTCTTAAAAATTTGACATTGTGGTCTTTTATGCTGAGTTGTTATGCTTGCAAGTTGTAAGTTGGATTCTAGCCCAGCCATGCTGTCATGGGGCAAGCTTTCAACATTGCACTTCTTTTTGAGTTGATATCGTGATCTTTTGTTTATGGATGCCCGCTGTGTGAAATGAATTGGGAATCTTGTGGGGATCATGGAGTTTTTATATGTGTTAGGGAAACGCCGGGCAGCCAATCTAAACCATGCATAATTCATGGTGGAAATTTGCAGCATACCCATGGTGAACATTCGACGACGCATCTCACAATAAAAAGCTAAACAATATAGCAAATAAAAGAGATGTCGAGGTGTTCATTGTCTGCTTGTCCTGTCATTTTGGTGTGGGCTTGTTCCATGTCATCGGGCACGGAGGTACCCCATTGGCGGTTCTCAATGATATGCATATACTTACAATGACAAGAGCCTTGCTTGGGACTCTAAGTAAATTAGCATGGTTTGGGTACTCGTATTCACGGGACACGAGGTTTTCAACTTATGATTTGTTAAGCATATGCATCATAATTGTTCTCGCATTAACTTTAACCATTCAAGATGCTTATGATGGGGGCAATGAGAGCTCAAAGCCGGTAAGTACCATAATTTTTGAAGGTTATAAAACTTGCAATCACTGCTTCCCTCTGCGAAGGGCCTTTCTTTTACTTTTATTTTGAGTCACCACCTTCTTTCTTTATGCACCATTAAGAGAGCATAGTTGTCATTCTTAGTGTGATATGCATTGTCCCAAGGTTCATTGATTGACTCATATTGTTGGTTTCACTTGTTCTTAAATTATTTGTATCTAGTCGCCCTCTTAAACTTTGAGGTGTCCTATGCATTTATGTTTTGCTCTCTTTGAAGGACAAGCTGAAAACCATTTGTATGTTTTTCCTTATGATTTGAACACACGTTTGACTTTCATTGTTTCATTATCATGATCTTTTGTTTGTGTTCATTTGCATGTTTACAACATGGTTGCTAAGTTTCTTATTGTCATGATTATATCTTTCATGCCCATGTTTTAAGTTCTATTGATCCCAGCTCATCAATGCTTACATATATGATCAAGATTGTGTAGGTGCATGTCACCTCAAAAATTATTCTTTGTTATCACTTACCTACTCGAGGACGAGCAGGAGTTAAGCTTGGGGATGCTTGATACGTCTCAAACGTATCTATAATTTTTGATGCTCCATGCTTGTTTTTACACCATTTGCCTATTGTTTCGTTACACTTAGTGGTACTTTTATACATTTTCCGGAACTAACCTATTAACGAAGTGCCACAGTGCCAGTTTCCTGTTTTCTGCTGTTTTTGTGTTTCAGAAGTGATACACAGGAAATATTCTCGGAATTGGACGAAACAAGTTCCTGAAGTCATATTTCACGGGGAAGCTCCCAAACATCCGAAGACCTGACGGAGGGGGGCCACGTGGCCCCCACACACAGGGGCGGCGCGGCCACCCCCCTGGCCGCGCCGGGCCCGCGTGAGGGGCCATGGTCCCTCCTCTGACATCGTCCTTTCGCCTATATATACCCCCTGACAAGAAAAACCTAAGCCCCGATCAGTTTTCCAGAATACATCGCGATCCGCCGCCGCCGTCGACCCGAAGATCGGGAGGGTCCAGAAGCTCTTCCCGGCACCCTGCCGGAGAGGGGAATCGTCACCGGAGGTCTTCTTCATCGCCATGCTTGCCTCCGGAGCGATGAGTGAGTAGTCTACCTTGGACTTTGGGTCCATAGCAGTAGCTAGATGGTTGTCTTCTCCACCATGTGCTTCATGTTTAGATCTTATGAGCTGCCCTACATGATTGAGATCACCGTTATGTAATTCTATGATGTTGGTTTGTTGGGATCCGATGAATATTGGTGTTTATGATTAAGTTGCTGTACTGAATTATATCTTTTGTTATCTCTATGTTGTTTATGATCTTGCATGCTCTCCGTTGTTAGTAGCTATCTTGGCCGAGTAGTTGCTAGTGACTCCAAGAGGGGGTATTTATGCTCGATAGTGGGTTCATGCCTCTATTTCACCTGGGGGAGTGACAGAAACCTCTAAGGTGGTAGGTGTGCTGTTGCTACTAGGGAGAAAACAACATTCATATGCTCAAGGGCATATGCTTTGTTTACATTACACACTTTGCTTAATGCAATTATCTGTTGTTCGCAACTTAATACTTTTGGGGTGTTCGGATGATATCCCCGAGGGTGGATTATTAGTCATAGATGCAGTTGGATGGCGGTCTATGTATTTTGTTGTAATGCCCAGAGTAAATCTCATAGTGATCTTCTTGACATATCACGTTATCTTTATTCTATCAATTGCCCAACTGTAATTTGTTTACCCAGCATGTTATTTTATCTATGGAGAGACACCACTAGTGAACTGTGGACCCCGGTCCTATTTTAATCATATTGCAATCACCTGTTTACTTTTCCCACACTGTTTACTTTACTCGCATATTACTACTGTTTTCCACTCGATACACTCATAACCTTTGTTTCAAGCAAACCGGTGAGATTGACAACCTCATCGCAAGTTGGGGACAAAGTATTTGTTTGTGTGTGTGCAGGTTCCACAACACCTTCAGTCGTCATCGTCTCTCTTCTCCTGTTCGATATACCTTGGTTTCTTAACTGAGGGAAAACTAGCCGCTACACTCATCATACCTTCCTCTTGGGGTTCCCAACGGGCTGGTCATCACCACGCACAAGGACTTACTGCTCCCACGTCAACTAAACGCCACAGTCTTTTCTGGCGCCATCACACGAGTAGCAACGAGCAGGAGTTAAGCTTGGGGATGTTGATACGTCTCAAACGTATCTATAATTTTTGATGCTCTGTGCTTGTTTTTACACCATTTGCCTTATGTTTCGTTACACTTCATGGCGTTTTTATTCGATTTCCGGAACTATCCTATTGACAAGATGCCACAGTGTCAGTTCCCTGTTTTCTGCTGTTTTTGTGTTTCAGAAAAGCTACACAGGAAATATTCTCGGAATTGGACGAAACAAGTTCCTGAAGTCTTACTTTTCTCGGAAGCTTCCAGAGATCCAAAGAGGCGAAGGAGAGGGGCCACAGGCCAGCCTCACACTAGGCCGGCGCGGCCCAGGCCCTGGCCGCGCCGCCTAGGTGTGAGGAGGCCTGGGGCCACTCCTGACGACGCCCCTTCGCCTATATAAAGCCTCGGGACGGAAAACCCTAAAGGAGTCGGCGAAATTTCCAGAACAGTTCCGTAGCTCCACCGCCGCCACTGATGAATTTCAAGGGACAAAAGTTTCTGTTCCGGCACCCTGCCGGGATGGGAAAGTGCCCCCGGAGCCATCTCCATCGGTCTCCATCGCCGTCTCCGCCGTCTCCATCGACCTCACCGTCATCTCCATCAACCTTGCTGTCTCCTATGATGAGGAGGGAGTAGTTCATCCCCGGGGCTGAGGGCTCTACCGGTAGCTATGTGGTTCACCTCTCTCTCCCATGATGTGATCTTTATGTGATTGTGAGCTTTGTATCATGTTAAATAAGTAGATGTTACTCTTCTTCATTATGTGTACTCTAGTGTGTTATTAAAGTAATCTATTCCTCCTGCCATGGTGTAACGGTGACAGTGCGTGCATCATGGTGGTACTTGGTCTAGGCTACGATTGTGATCTCTTATGGATTATGAGAATAATTATCACTATGATAGTATTGAAGTGATCTATTCCTTATTTCATGGTGTAATGTTGACAGTGTGTGCACCGTGTTAGTACTTGGTCTAAGTTGCAATAATATCTATCTTGAGTTGTGATTTGATTTGGATATCTCTATGAGTGGTGTTTGTCAAGTACTTGATGAACTTTGAGGAGTGCTTCGTAGCCCTACGCAATGATTAGTGTTATTCAATAGGAGAGTAATTCAGAGTACCATAGTGAAGAGAAGTTATCTATTGGTTCAATTATGTTATATTTGTTGGGAGTGTGTCCACTAGTGAAAGTATGATTCCTAGGCCTTGTTTCCAAGCTTTGCACACCGTTTACTTCCTGTTTTGTTACTTGTTTGTTTGCTGCTATTTTTATTCCAGATTGCATTTACTACTTATAATCATCTATACCACTTGTATTTCACTATCTCTTCGCCGAACTAGTGCACCTATACATCTGACAAGTGTATTGGGTGTGTTGGGGACACAAGAGACTTTCTGTATCGTAATTGCAGGGTTGCTTGAGAGGGATAGCTTTGACCTCTTCCTCCCTGAGTTCGATAAACCTTGGGTGATCCACTTAAGGGAAACTTGCTGCTGTTCTACAAACCTCTGCACTTGGAGGCCCAACATTGTCTACAAGAACAGACGCGTGCGTAGACATCAGGGAGCCCGTGCAAGCTCCTGGCGGCGAGGCGGGCCGGTGAGCTCCTGGCGGCGAGGCGAGTCGGTGAGCTCCTGGCGACGAGGCGGGCGAGCTATTGGAGAGGATTCCGGCGAGGTATTGGAGGGGACATACCGACGGGGAGGCGTTCAGCAGGGGAGAGGAATGAAAGGGGAACGAAGATGTGTGGATGAGCGAAAACTGCCGATAGAGATAAGGTGGCTGTTGGTGGGTGGGCCCAGCTCTGACTGGACGCGTGGCACACTACGGGACCTGGGGGATGCGAGCGCCCGATCCCCCGGAGGAAAACGAGCATTTCCCAAAAGGGAAAGGGGGGTTTCGCATAAACACCACTCCGACATCCTTTTCTAGGGTATTTGTGAAAAGTGCCCTAAAAGCTATATATCTTTTAGGGCATTTTCGAAAAGTGCCTTGAAAGCTATATATTTTTTAGGGCATTTCCGAAAAGTGCCCTGAATGTTACATAACTTTTAGGGCACTTCCAGATAAGTGCCTTCAATTCATAAGCTTCTAAGGCACTTTCGAAAAATGCTCTAAAATAATGTCAATTAAGGGCAGTTTATTAAAAAATGCCCTGAATTGGAACTTTTTAAGGCATTTTGAAACGTGCCTCTACAAAAGTGCCCTAAAATGACTACCGTGGCCTAGTGCCTCATCGGCGTACACGGAACCACCCGAGCTGGCTGGAGGAGACGCCTCCCGTACCTGCCGCTGCCGTCGCCATGGCCCATGGCCGGCACGGGGACAAGATGTTGCGAGAATCTTGCCGTGGCAAAGGGACAGGCAATATAAGTGCAGCAAGGATCGATGAAGCAGTTGAGAGTTGAGTGTTACCTAGTTGAAGCATCGGAGAAATGGCACCGTCGGTGAAGGAGAATTAGAAGCAGGAAGCTGGGAGAAGCATCACACATCGACACCTTCCTCAAGCGCGGTGGCGGGTCAAGATATTACACGCGCATGCCACGTCGGGCTCAAAATAATCGGTCTATTCGATAATTGTTTGCATGGACGGATAGCCTTAAGGAAAGTACTATAGATCAGTTGGGATCCTCTCCACTACTCAACACATGCTCCTGAATGCGGAGGAACTGCAGCTCATTTTCGCAGACTTACTAGAACCGAGCTCCATCGCTTCGCAGATTCGATGAAACGGAGGAGTTTTGTACAGGCTCTAAAACACCCTACTCGTTTTTTCATCAGAGAATGGAATAGAAATTCTACTGAGCGACCTTGACACTGGAGAACCATAATTCCTAGTAACTTCCATTCCAAATACATATCATTATTATTATTACTATGACTCACCAGGAAACTAAGAAAACACTGCTCTCTGATGTTGTCCTCTCTTCATCACCGCCCCCCTGCATTTTATAAGGAAAGACCGACTAAGGGTACATATATATGCCAGCTTTGATTGAGCGGGAGGGAGCCTCCAACTCACGCAACTGTCAATTAACTAGGTAGGATAGCGCGGCTTGCCGCGCGCTTGCCCGCCTAACGGCGAGCAAGCAAGCATAAAAATCACAATTTATAAACGATAGGACCAAAAAAAGTTTCATAATACAATAAATATTGATAATAAGGGTAATGAGGAAGAGTGTGAAGAAGGTAAAGAAAGTGCTAACATCATCAGATAGGAAATAATAAAAAGAGCAGTGGTTTATAGGTCACAGGCAGCAAAGGAAACAGCTATATGATACAAATAATAGGAACCGAACATAGTATGGCTAAATGCTCTTATACAGCACTTGATTCATACGAAGAGTAATATATATATTACAATGGCCATTTGGTTCCCAGGATAGATTTTAGCTAATTATACATAGGTAACTGGAGACACGCACAGTTCATTCTAACTTCTGTAAATGAGGACTTGTGGGTGATTTAGTATCCACCTTTGCAGGGTGATAATGCCAATGTTCTATTCGGTTGTAATGGCAACGTGCCGGCCGCAAAGAGAACTCAAATATTTATATTTGTATGATGTCAAAGCATAAACTTTGGGTCAAGTAAGCGCATAATGGTGGTACCACCTTGCATAGCGAAGCACACTAATTACTCTATACGAAAAAGTGGCCTACGGATATGGGAAGTTGCCTGTGTTTTGCCTTGCGTTTTTGGCATGATGCTTCAGAAGAAATATAGTGGGTTAAGAAATAATACGAACAGCACAGTAATATCATACAGTCCATATATGGGCTAGTCTATAATCATGTTTTCAGTAAGAGAGGTAAGGAATTTAACCTTGTAGAGGCTGGTGTACTTTTGGGTGGGGGTGTTGAACTGTTATCTTCCTTCGTGGATCTCTAATATATGCACAGAAAACTTAATGTCAAGCAATAGCAAGAATATATGAGTATTAAAAGTGAACTGAAATTTTCAAACTCACCGCTAAGCCCTGTGAAGTAAGCACTGTCTGTAGACCAATTGAATCAGCAGGAACACTGCTGCCTGTGTTTGGCTGAGTATGTGGAACGTGGAACGATCCTTTTGCTGCCAATTGCTCTTTCAGGGCAAATGCACGCTCATAGCAAACTGAAGACCAAAACTGTTCTTCAAGTTTACGTTTGCATTTTTTGAGGTCAGCATAGTTGGTGTCATTGACTATTATGAGACCAGAGTCTTTTAGATATGATAAGGCAGCGAGACATGCTGACTCCTTAGCCTCGGTACTGAACTTACTCCACTGTCCATAAAACTCCTGAGTTTTTGTGCAAGGGTCATGCTACAGCTCCTAGCCTGGAAAATAACTAGTGTTCGACAATATATAGTGTATAAAATGAACTGTGGTTTCAAGCAAACAAAAAAGAAGATCAGCATACATGAGTGTACGTTTCATTCTGATAGCACTTGATATATAATTCATAAGTAGCACATTACAGACTCCATATATTTTCATTGGCAAATTGGGACCTTGGCGAGTCAACTTTGTTGTTTGGGAAATAAGGGTGAAAGTATGGGGGAAGAGAAGTGGATATATCATATATCACTGAAATGGTTAAAGTAAAAATATATTAGATAAATCCAAATAAGTGGTTCTCATGTATGAGCTGGTGTCACAAAATAGAGTTCTTGCTAGGAAGCAAAACAGGGATATTGTCGCGACATTAGGCCCAACTGGAGTAAAAAGTTCTACTCAATAACGAATAATCCATAGCTACTCATTTCAATGCACAAAAACCAGACTCCAAGATGAATATAATGTAGATGTAAATTTGTTATCACAATGAAAGGCTACAGAACCATTCCCTCTCAGCTGCAACATATGGTTTGAATAATTAACTATCAGTAGGAATTATATAGGATACTGTAAATCAGATTTACAATAGCTAAAGAAGAGCACCTTATACAAACATGCATTAGAGAGCAAACTAATTACTGCCTAACCTGATAGACCATCCCTTATTGTACCGAGCCTGAATATCATTAGTAGATATCCAGGTCATCCTCAACACCATGCAACCAGCCAATAATCCATCAAAATGCATCAAGTCTAATGACTACAGAGAAAAATAAATTTAAGCACCAGTTGTTTCTAACACGATACCAAAACAGTTTCAGTGCAAACCTGCTAATGCAAATGAAAAGGAATTAAGTTCCTGCTTATCTCTTTATTTAAATGCTACTTAGTACTGGAAAAGCAATTGGGCAAGCCATTTCATACAAAGTAGTAACCAAGATTAAGAATTTGTAGTGCTTTGGGGTGAATAATTATCTTACCTTAATAGGAAAATAGGGAGAGACTTTGTTACACGACATGTATCATTTGTGGCCCATAAATATAATGTTGCTTCTCAAGTATTTTTCCAGATCAGATGTGCAACCACCTCGTGCCTTTCTCATTTCCGCGCTCGTGGTTATCTATAAGGATAAAATCTGAGCATACATGAAGCGACCAGAGGAAAGCATGATGGAAAAGAAAAGCAACACTACCCATAAAATCAGAACCAAATAAAAATGGAGAATACTAATGAGAAAATCAGGGGAATGGAAAAATCACCTCAAACCAATTTTTCTTGCTCGTGAGCTTACCAATCAAAGCTCACTTACACTATCTCTACCTGAACTCCTATCAACCACTTTCTTTCTTAGAGCCGCCAGGCCAGCATAGGCAAGCCCACCATTGAACTTGTCAACAAGGGACCCTAGACCGAATAGAACCATCTCCTGCCAAGAAGCACCGTTCAGAACGCTAGTCAGAACCTTAGCTATAAGATAATTTCTGAAATGATATCATACAAAAGTCTAAATTTGTATGAATTAACAGCAAAATGGACTTTGAATGTGAGAATTGTTGTCGGATGCCTATGGTCTCAACCAACCCAACACAAATTAATTTTCCAATGAATAACTCATATATTTAGCAGTAATAGCTTGCACATGGAGATCATATAACCATGAGATGCAATACATTCAGGAGGAAGTGGCACAATTGAGGGATTTAAGTCAAGCACACGATAGTAACTATAACTCCTTGTGTAGTGTGTATTCAGAGGATGTTTTGTAAGCTGTAAACCTCAAAGTACATACAGTGAATAATGAGAGAGGTAAGTCAAGCACACATATATCATAGAAAAAAGAAAATCATAATTTGATCAAAACCATTCACTTCCTCAATGCACGTGCTGTGCAGAAATGTATAGAAGTAAAATAAGGCGATCAGTTTAGTTTTCATTCAAGAAAATAGAAGATCTGTTTCAAATACTCATGTTGCTCGTAGGGGTGCTTCTTGACGCTGTTACCCCTCACTGCCATTCCTCACTGTCCAAAGCAAACAACAATCACACATTAATCACTTAGCCAAAGCAAACACACAAAGCCACAAACTGAGATAAAAAGTTGCCTACATGCCGCAGCTGTTGGAGTGGAAGAAGAAAGCAACACGGTGTGGAGGGGTTCACAGCAATGGTGTAGGGCAGACGAGATCATGGTAATGTGCGCACGCATCAGAAAGAGACTGTCCAAATGGAGGGCAAGCAACTACTAATTATCAATATAGTACCAAAATGAATTCCTTTATGTAGCAGAACTGTTCAATGCAACTTACTTTTCCCCATTGGTTGCTTGGATCTCTGCCTCTTTGTCGTTGATCTTAACGACTTCTCCATCAACCTAGGCAATAACAGCATCTTTGGCCCATACATGTTGAGCCTACTGGCTACTGTAATACTAATTTTTTTCCATTGCAATAGAAATTCACTTGTCTTATTTATGCTTGCTATCATCTACATGAGCCTTTAAGATGATGACGAAAATACATTTGCATTTCACAAATGCTGACATGTTACCATTTTGTTGCACGGGCGAACGATAACTAATATGAATCTGTTTGAATCTGGAATCAATTGCCCCAATCAAGTGCCCAGCATCCATCTAAATATCCAATGCAATGCTAGATATAACTCTACCATATTCTTTTGTAAAAATTTGCAACTAAGAACCATGATTCAGAGGCCCCCAATAAATTACTGAACTACCATGTTGCCACTATTGGACATCCTAACCCCACCTTTAAAATAGAAATTAATTTAGTGAGGAAAAAATCAGATGGAGAAGCTCACGTGGGGAGGAGCAACCAGAACTGGGAGATGATTGCAACCAAAAATCAGATACAGTAACCCCTTTTTCAATGCAGATTTCTTTGATCTTGATGTGGTGGGCTTGCTCCAAGGATGTTGCACAATAGATCTTCAAGAGGAAAGTGAAATCCCTGAAACATATGATCTTTGGATCCCCAAATCTGTGAGAAAATCATGAACCTTGGTAAGGGGGAGCTGGTTACTAATCTAGAAAAGAAGAAGCTCACTTTGTGGAGGTCGTCTACCTGCTGTGAGGGCCGGAGGCGGCCATCGCGCTCGTGCTCGGGGACAGGCGTCGGCGTGCCTCTCCAGCTGTAGTGGATGGCGGGGTCGACATGGAGGCTCATGGCCAGCTGAGCACATCGCCCTCCCGCGCGCCCCGCTCTATGAACTCCAACGTCCAGGCCCCTGACTGGTTAGAGAGAGGAGGTGAGACAGGGGAGAGGAAATGCATAAACGGGGGAGGGAGAGGCCAGAAGGGCATACCCGTGGGCGAGCGCCGTTGCTGCCGGTGGCCATGGAGCCTAGGACACCCTGGTGGAGGTCGATCTCCTCAATCCCCTACGAATCAGCTCCTCCTCGAGGAGAACATCAACGACGATGCAGTGGCGGCGGCTAGGGTTTGTAGGAGGAGGAGGAGGGAGAGGGAGTGGGTGAGGGGGAAAGTAAGAAGAAGCCACCACGGGGGATACCCCTCTTTCTCCCCCTCTCCATGGACGAGGAGGGGGCCTCCATTACCGGCGGTGCCCTGTACCCGTCGACGAGGGCGAAGCCGCCACGCACCGCCACGCCGTCCTCTCCACAGTGGAGCAGCAGGAAATGAGAGAGGAAAAGACTTTTTTGCCCCTCGCGGACAAGCAAAACCACGGTGGAACCACCGCACCACCCAGTCCTTTGCACATACCACCAGACCACCACGTAGCCTAGGTCGCTGACGACAGGGCCCCGTTCGATGCAGGCCCACAAATCAGTGAAGACACGCTGGGTTCAGAGCTCTGTCCTAGAATGAACGGCGCGGACCACGTGAGTAGTGGTAAAATTCCGATCGGATGGCTGATATCGCACGATCTGAATACTGGACGGCTAGCACGTGGCCACGTAGCTAGAATGAACGGTCAGGATTCACAGTAACTGGATGGACTAGGATTTACCCAAGAATGTTTCTTTTAGATTCCATATTAATAATGTATCAACCAACCAATAACTATTCAAGCTTGTCGTGGCAATAGTACTGAAATGAACCGCACATTTCGTTCCCCTATTCGCGTGTTTATAGATGTTCGCAATATGGATTCCTAAATAGATTACCACCTAGAATTCATGATCGGACAAATAGTAAATCCAAAAATCATTTACTATGTAGACATGATTCACTAACTGATTCTGGTATTACTATTTCGGTGATTGATTTCTGCATCGATCTTAGGAGCATGTGAGATGTAATAAGCACAATACTTGAGACATTTTAATAACAGAATTTATATCGATTGTACCTTCCCGCGTATGAGCGACAACATGACTGAACAACAGCCTGTAGATTTTTCAACGCGAGTCGGATCTCAACTTTGAATATTTTCTAAATCCAAAGTCTTGCTTTAATTGGTTGTGTCTAGCAATGATCTTGTTAAAGGCATTGTTTTTAGAGCGGAGACTATCTTGAGGGTGAAAATTTTAGATCTTTATCGGGCGACGGCCCATCTCACGCACTACCTGGCAAACCAGAATTCTCAGACAGTACGCGCGGTTCGTCTCGAGCGCGTTCTCTTCTTTTTCTACGTGCAGGCGCACAGTTTGTCTTGACTGAAGAAACGAAGGCTCTCTCGCAATCAGCGTCACTGCGTTGCGTTCGAGTAATGCTACACATACGGACAGATTGTTACGGATTTGTCTTACGGACGCATGATTGGAGGAAACGAGTACGGTTGTTCCGAAACAATCTCGCACGTCTGCTGTTTGATCGACACGTCCGTCCGTAACTCAATTCCGTAGCAATCTTCCCGTAAGTGTAGGATTATTGGTTGCGTTCCGACTTTAGACACAGTTTCCTGCCGAGAAAGTCGGGGCCGGCCGCCGCATGCAGGCACGGGGGCAACTTCAACGCAGTCCCAAAGCAATTTCGGTCAGTTTACAGCCTGCTCAGGGCGACACGAGCTCGCCTGAAGACGTCTCGCCTTAGGTATCCATTTTTCAGTTAAGTTTTCTGACTTTGTTGAACCTAGGCCAGGTCAAGCAGCCTCCTAGCGCGGTCTGTCGGCATCGGCCGGAATTCAACCCCAAAAAAAAAGAGCTCAAGAAGATAGTGCTACTCTCAGTTCGGTCTCGCCGATTTGTTTACTGGCCAGTGTGCGACTGACGCTGAGGCAGACAATCAGACGATTCTTGTTCCAAGATCAGGATGAGAACAGAGCGTACAGAGAGAGCATCGGTAAGGCTGTGAGTCACCCAGAGCCTAACTAATCCAACAGCTTGGCTTGGAATCAGATCCTCTCCCCGAGCTTGCTAATCTCGAATCGATCGAAGCGCATCGCTGCGTTTGCCTACTAAATCGCACAAGTTGCAGGGGCAGCTGTGTTGCAGTGACCAGGAGACAGGCTAGTTAGACAGATGAATGGAAGTCCTATGCGATTGTGTCGACAGTTCAGTCTGAAGATGCCTCGAGCGCGTGCAATATGTAAAATGTTTCTGCTAAGCTTGGTACTATTAATCTAAGCTAGAACATGGAGATGCATTGCTAGCTAGCTAGCCGTGAGCGTCTTATAGCCGTGAGCCTGGTTATTTCCTAGCTGGAGATAGACGATCGAGCTGGCTCCTGATCCGGTGCTTCTCTGCTTACTCAAATGCAGCGATCCAGTGCGGTGGCGATGGAACCGCACGGGGAAGGAGAAGAATCCAAGAAGCTAGCTCTCGCATCCGTCAGTACGAAAATTGGCAGTGTCAGCGTAAACGCACGTACTCCGGTAAGTGGACAGATCATCTCAACCTTCAGCCTGCAGGCATGCTCCAATTTGCAGCAGCCCCTGTTCATTCGCAAGGGAGCTAGCCTCACCTGTGCCGTTGCAATGGAGAAAACAATGAGATGATCCCCAAGGAGATCATGATGAAGAGGCGAGAACCCATAACAGCTCGATGAAACTTGTTGCTGGACGGCTAGTTTGGTACTCCATTCACTATTTGTGGACTAGTTACTTGTAGAGTTGTTGCCGAAATAGGCTTTCGCCCCGCTTTATAAATAAAGCCCAACGGCCGAACCGATACAAAGTGATGAGGGAAACCACAGGCAAGATACAACAGATCAAAGATAAACAAGAAAAGCTAAGAAGCAACGAGCTTGCCACCGAAAACGTCGACGAGAGCAAGGGAACCATGGCTCCACGACAACGCCCCCAAGGAGGTAGCGACGCAAAGAAGCGCCGCCGTCATCGAGACCACAAGGCCTAGGGTTTTCACCCGAAGCCCTAATGCGGAGAGAGTAGCCGCTACGACGCCCTCAAGAGGGTCTCGACACCCGCAGGCGTCGCCGTCGTAGGCGCCAGAGCGCTGGGCTTTCGCCGAAAAACCCTCCCCGCACTTGGTACCTTCAACCATCGACATTCTCCGAGCCGAGCTTCACACACACGATCTGGGCGATGCTGTCACCGCCAACACCAGGAGACCCCAAAGACCACTCTTCGCCACCCACATGGTCCAAAGAGATGGACCATCACCACCGCAACGCCGCCCTGCCGTCCAGACGTCCGTGCAGTCCACCTCCCAGGGCCGCCGCCCCGGCATCCGCGGACTCGCGCCCGTGTAGCGAGACCCATCGTGCACCCTGCGAGGTGGAAAGGGTAGGAACGGCGAAACCGCAGGGCAGCCGCGGAACGACCATCCAGAAGAGACCGTCCTCCACCGCCGTGGGCAGTTGCCGACCGGACGCGGTAGCAGAGACATACCAGGCCCTCTGCCCGGCCGGGCCCAGAATGGGCCCGTGAAGTCCCGCCACCGCGCTGCAGCAAGAAAGTCGCCGCCTTCGCCGCCCCACTGCTCTCCCCTCCCCACCTACCACCTCACCCCGGCTAGCACCGACGCCCCCATCATCCCAGGTGACCTCCACCAGGCCCGTTCCTAGCCACCACAGGCGCAGGCCCGCAGCAGACCCAAAACAGGCCTCACGGCGCACCGCCGGAAGGAGCGCGGACGTCGACGGCAACCCCGCCGCCAGGATCCGCTGCACCGCCTCCCAAAGGACCACCCCGCCCGCCGAGGGCCCTCGTCGGAATTGAACACAGGAGTGGGCAAGGGCCGCCGCCGCTCGGCCACCGCAAGCACCACCACCTGCCGCCGCCTCCACTGCGGGAGGACACCCCTGGCGCAGCCCGCCGGCAGTAGCCACACCAGGCCCCGTCGACCTCCGCCAATCCGCACCGCCGCCAGAGAGGGAGCCGCCCAGCACGGACCTCCGCGCGCCGGGCGGCCGGGAGGGGGGGCGAGAGGAGAGGGAAGGCGGCTCGGGATCTAGGGTTTCGCCCTAGTCGCGCGGGGGCGACGCAGGGCGAGGAGAGGTGTCGGTCACTTGTAGAGTTGTTGCCCTTGCAGAAAGTAGGGTTTCAATTTACTACTCCCTTCGACCACTAATACTTATCTTGACATAGATGTATGTGGATACTTCCTCTGACCCATAATACTCTTTGCTAATATAGATATATGTAGACACATTTTAGTGGTAGATATATCTGTATTAGCGAAGAGTAATATGGTTCGGAGGGAGTACAAAAATATGTCTAGATACATCCATATAAAGACATGGATGAAGCGCCCGCTGGAGCAGATGATTCGAACTGGCTTAATTATTTGGGCCGTGACCTCTCCTCGTCAGATTATAAGGAACCACCCGGGCCGGCTGGAGCAGATCATACCATGCCATCAAGACTGGCCGAACTCACCAGCAAAATCGCACGGAACAATCCAACTGGCTGGGACGTAGTGTGTGCCCTGTCGTCGTGTCTTGCTGGGCGCTTCTTTTCGGTAGCAAAAACGTTCCGTCCGGGCGATCCTAAAACAAGCCAACATTTCTCTTGGGCGTGTCACGCTTGGGCTCAAAATGGCTGGTCTATCGGAGAATTATTATATAGGCGGCTAGCATCACAGAATAGTTTGCCTGCTTGCTTTAGTAAATCTCCTACAGATAGGAAACCTCACGCAACCAAATAGTAGAGACTTTCTATGTCGCTGCTTTGACCGCGTACTACCGTAATTCCTAATAGCTTCCATTCCGAATACCAGCTCTGGGATGCTAGAGAAAGCACTGTTCTCCGATATTTGTCAACTCTTGATTCTTGACCGCCGGCCCTCTCTCGGTAACCCTCATGCATTTCTACAAGGAAAGGCAAGCTAAAGAGCTTATATAGGCCACCTTTTATTTTACTGAACGAGGAGGCAGCCTCCAACGAGGACAATGGTACGATCAATTAACTCTATACTGATATTTCAACAACCGGCAACCAGCTATTCAAGCTTGTTGTGCCAATAGTACTGGTTATATCAAATGAACACGCATTTGGACCTTCAGCCGATAGTAGCGGCAGGGGTGACATCGAAAACGACAGGTATTCATTTCCTCCCGGTCTGAAATCTTGGTGAATTTTTCCAAGCTAGATTGAGTAAACACAGTGAACGAAACAGGGTAGACTGAGGTCGTGGTGACTGCTGCTGCTATGAGTAGCGGCTAGGGTGACATCGACAACGACGGGTATTTATTTCCTCCGGGTTAGGAATCTTGATAAATTTATCGGAGCTAGGTTGAGTAAAAAGAGCACTAGCAGACAGTATCGACATTTGCGGTGCCTTATACTGGACGTACGTACGTGCCTCTGGGTTTCAAGCCTGGCCGACCAGACAAAGGCTGCTAATAAGTGCAGTGTTCTGTGATGCAATCGAATTTCAGCGATGACCATGGTTCTAGCGTCGCAACGATGATCCATCTTTCGGCAGCCATTTTGTTCAGAACCATGGTTCTAGTGTGGCGCCGATAGTTGAGTGATGAAGGCATTTCTCTTTCGTTCTAGTGTGACTCAAGGGCGCCATGTTTACCGATCTATCTTGTTTGGCGAATGATCAATGACTGCACGACTATATATTTTTGGAAAAATAGAGAGGGGCAATGTCGAATGTGCTGGTTGATAATGCAGAAGCTTATGTCGATTAATTCAAAGTGATTTCTCGCGGGAATGATTAGAGTGTTGGTGCTGAGTACACACAGAAAATTTATCAGCCAATCGACAATGCATGCCTTCTTGAATAAATAGTGACTATACGAACAACAATGGATAGAAGAATTGCAAAAAAAACTAGTTGGGTTTGCCTGCTTCTTTGCCAGTAAGGCAGTAACAAACAAGGAACAATGCTCCGTTGCACGGAGATTATACAACGAGTGTTGTCAGTGTCACGTTGGTTTAAGATGACTGCTATGACAAACAACTAAATGATATAATTTTTTACATAATAACCTTGAAGATGTCTGACCATAATTCACAGTAAGTTCGATTCCAAATAGCTATGATGATTACAAAGACTCTGTTCGACACTAGAGAAAACACCGTTCTCTGATGTCGTCTCTTGATCGTTGGCCCTTTTCCCAGAAGCACGGAACATATTTGAAAACAAGGTTCTCTCTCCACTTCGGGGAGGTGGAATTCTTCACCTTCATCGCCACTGTTAGCGTCCCAAAGGCCAGCCCACGCTCAACTAGTGTATTCAGAGGCCCAAGGCCTCTCTCATCCCAAAAGCCCGGACTGAAGGGAGAGGTTTGCCCAGCTATATAAGCTGGTGTCAGCCTCCGTCAACTAGCGAGGTGGTACTAAACCCCGGGCGCGTTCCACCGGACCGTCCCCAGCCGTGACACCCGTTCGAGTGCTGACATCCCATCCTCCTAAACAGGAGCGATGCAGATCGCCACACACCTAATAGCGGTGCGCACGCTGGCTCTGATACCAGATGTTAGCGTCCCAAAGGCCAGCCCACGCTCAACCAGCGTATTCAGAGGCCCAAGGCCTCTCTCATCCCAAAAGCCCGGACTGAAGGGAGAGGTTTGCCCAGCTATATAAGCTGGTGTCAACCTCCGTCAACTAGCGAGGTGGGACTAAACCCCGGGCGCGTTCCACCGGACCGTCCCCAGCCGTGCCACCCGTTCGAGTGCTGACATCCCATCCTCCTAAACAGAAGCGATGCAGATCGCTAGTCCCACCTCGCTAGTTGACGGAGGCTAACACCAGCTTATATAGCTGGGCAAACCTCTCCCTTCAGTCCGGGCTTTTGGGATGGAGTGGGCTTTCTTATTATTGTTGGGCTGTGTGCGCATAAACGTCTAGAACGTAGGCTGAGTGCTGGGCTGGGCCAAGTGGACGCTAACAACCACCATCGAGTCCACAAATATCTCCACTGCCATGACTTCATTTGCTATCAATATGTGTGAGTAATCCTCTATAGGCACATGGGTTGACGGGAATTGGATGAGATCAATAATGTAATCTTTACTATTAAAGCGAAAAGCGGTGTTCGGTGTCACACTTTCAAATTCCGATTTTATCCTCAGATAGAACACTAAATTACCCACCAATGCCACTAATAAGTGGGAAAATAACGGTTCAACCAAAAAAAAACAAGTCACGTCGTCGTCGTCCTCTAATCTATTCTGCCTCGGGCTATCTCTTTTTTTGCGGGTGTTCTCAGGCCATCGGCCGTAGCGCCGCCGCCCCCACCACGGAGATGGTCGATTGTCCGCGCACGCACGATGCTTGCCATCAAGGCTGCGCTGCACACCGGACCTTGCACACCTACTCCCCCGACAAGGTCGTCCAGGTGGCCACCATACTCGCCGCCTCCGTCGACTTCCCGGTGGGCGGTGGCGCCAATCTCAAGATCTCAAGAGCTGCGCCGCCTCTACGCCGTACGCTGAGGCGGATCCGTACGAATCCATGACTGGAAGCACCCGTTCCTCATTTGCTTCCGGTAGAACCATGGGGAGTTGGGCCTCCACTGCTGTCCAGCGCCACGGCTTTGCCATTCCCGTCGGCCATGTTGGATATGGAGGGGTGGTGTCTGGGATAGGTGGAGCAGGGAGGAGGATATGGAGGGGAGGGGAAGGGAGGCGCCAAGAAGAGACTGAGCGGTCAGCTGATGCTTCCGAGAGGCGAACCAGTCGATGAATGAATCCCCGCTGCTGCTGCTGCTGTTGTTTAACTTAACACTGTTCTTCTTCTTGCAATTCTGTTATTGGCACATCTTTGATGCCCCGATTGTTTCTCAGCTTGGCTTGAATTTTCAGCTTGATCTGAAAACCTGATTTTTCTGCAATTTTGCGCGCTTTTTTGTTGCCTTCTGTGTGGTTGATCTGAAAGCTGTATTTTTTATTGATGGATACCATATGCGAAGACGAGCACCCTCATCGGCCCTCATGCCACTCCAGCTACCGCCACTACATGCCACTCCAGCCGCCGCGGTAGCCTACCCGCCAGATTCACCTCCAGTGAGCTGTTCTTGGTCGAAATCCGGTCGGTCTTAGCAGGGAATCAACGCGGACAGCGGCGGGGAGGGTCTGGACATGAGGAACCGGTCTAGGGCGGAGCCGGCTTGGGCAAGCAGGGAGCCCCTTTGTAGGTGTGATTGATCAGATGCAATTAATTGGGACAAATCCTGCACGATGCAGCCACTCTGATTCCTACCTGAAATTGCCCAGCGTGGCGCCGCTTTGACCTTCTGATTACTATGCGAGGCCGCCTCACTCAACCCCGGGTAGCCACCATGCCAAGAACACAACGACTACCAACAAGACAGCGGGCGGCGTCACCTCGCACGACAATGATGAGAGCTACTCCGCACCCCGCATCCGCTCTCCACGACACTGCCCCATCGGGCGGGTGCGTGTCCGTTACTCCGTTGTGTGCTGCAGCAGGTGTTCTGGCTGGACGCTTGTCAACAGTTCCGTTTGGCGGTGTTCTGGTGGTTTGGATCGACCAGAACCACCGCACGGGGCTACGAACCTGGAAACACTATGCAAACCTCTCCGGCGATGACAAGACATTGCTTGGACACAACAACAGTAGAACCAGCTTCGACTTGTCATCTGCATCCATGCATTTGATTAAGGTAGCCGTATGCACAACAGTGTTGATCAGACTGCATGTCAGAAAGCCACAACGCATTGATCAAATGTAAAATCGTATATATATACAACGTGTAGCTACAATGCATTAACCGGGGCACGGTAGTTGTGCACATTCATTTGAATGATACTACAACCGTCCGTACAACGTGTACCTATGATACATTAACATCGTTTAGAATCGCTCCATTGGTACTGGCCTCAAAATTCATTGGTTGTTTAGTACTACTCTTTCTCTTTCAACATAATCAATATCCTAGATTTGGTTTGTTCTAATTCAAACCTCTCTAAGTTTAACCAGAGTTACATAACTAAATTGGTGTTTCAGCTATAGATATATTTTTCTATAAACTTAGCCAAACTTAAAGTAGTTTAACTTAGAAAAAAACTAGAACACCGATTATTTTAAAACAGAGTGACTAGATATTTACATAATTTGCAACGAGGGAACTAAACAGTTAGATATGTCTTATGAAGGTGCTTTCTTGTGGACACTATTTTATTTTTGTATAAATGTATGCTAATGCCCGTTAAAAAGAGAATCTTAGTTCGCAAAATAAAAAACTAAGGCCATCCACAAGCATCAACTTAGCTAGCAAAAAAATTTTAGGTCATCGCTCTTTCTTCCCGTACTCATGTAGAAGCCCGATGCTAGGATTCCCCTCTCGGAGCCTCCGCTGCCGCCTCCATAGTAGTGGGAGAGAGAGAGGGAGAGAGAGGGAGGGAGAGAGAGAGGGAGAGAGAGAGGGAGAGAGAGGGAGAGAGAGGGAGAGAGAGAGAGGGAGAGAGAGAGAGAGAGAGGGGTGAAGGAAAGGGCCAAGGGGGAGGGAGGGAGATAGAGGGATGGAGGAAGCCAAGGGAGAGAGGGAGAGATAGAGATATAGGGAGACAGATTGGGAGAGGGAGAGACGACTTTCTGGGGACCCTCTATGACGAAAGCAATATTGATCAAGTCGTCGTACTAAAACACTTTTATGTTGGTGATCAGGGCATGCTTACCTTCTATAGACCATAGTCCGAAGGGAGTTGAAGGTAAAGCCAATAATTAATATGAAAGTTAGATAGTAGGCAAAACAAAAAAAGAAATGAGAGTCCGCTGCAAGGCGCGGGCATTTATCTAGTAATGCATAGTAGCCGGATTTATCGATGCTTGGTTTGAATATACTTATATATGATTGTTGTTGCAACTTGATATTTGGTACTTGATCTTTATTTCTTAATCATATATATTGCTTTGTATATTCATCTGTGAGGTGTTTTAGCTGATGTGGCGTTGCTTCTGTGATCCCTAAGATGATAGGTAGGAAAAACAATGGTGATATATATATATATATAGTAGTTTGAGGATTCTATGATCTTGGAGTGTTAATTATTTGTTTTGGATGCCTCGAAAGGGTCATCCTTAATTTCTCTTAGTTCCTTTATGGCCCTAGTGAAATTGGAAGGCATGTCAAAAGTTGTTGTGTAAGTTTTTTTATAAGCATACACAACTATGTTTGATTGCATGCCTACTTTCAGCTGAGTTATGATCAAGTATTGTTTGCATTATGTCATTATATGAATGATCTCATCCACGCAATGCCCCTGTAATACCTTGTGGCTACATATGTAGCCCCCTAAAAGTTTCACTAAAAACTCTTCCAGTGAAAACTGGAAATCTGCTATCATAATTTTAGTTTTATTTAATTTTTATTATTTCCACCGCTACTACTGTTCACCACTTGTTTCTTTTTGAGAATATTGATTCATAGGTGTGGTTGAGAGTGACGTCTCAATTGCTAAACTTTTATTAATATTCTTATACTCTCATCGTGTTGAACTATAAATTTGGGTTAATACTTCCTAACGAAATTTTAGCAAGCTCCTACACTTGTGGGTATCCCACGCCAGTGCTAGTTTTTTCTATACTAGTGGAGTTTCTGAAACCGCGAGCTCCATAGCTTCACGGACTCGACGAAGCGGAGGAGTTTCAAACTGGCTCTAAAACACCTGACTCCTTTTTCCATCAGCGTCAACTAAATGGTATAGAGAAATTCAAGAGATTAATCTTGAAGATGGACAACCATAATTTCCAATAACTTCCATTCTGAATACCTATCATTATTACTATGACTCCCCATGTAAAACACTCCTCTTTTGATGTTTGTCGTCTCTTAATCACCGGCCCTCTCCTGACAACCCCATGCATTTCTATAAGGAAAGATGGACTAAAAGCACATATTTGTAGGTCACCTTAAAAGCGCATATGTAGGCCAGCTCAAAAGCACATATATAGGCCAACTTGGATTGAGTGGGAAGGGAGCCTCCGACTCACATAGTGGCCAATTAACTCCATATTAAGAATTCATTAACCAACTAACAACTATTTAAGCTTGTCATGCTAATAATACTAGGTGTATCAAATAAATGCACATTTGGATCCCCTATTCGCGTGTTTATGGATATCGACAATATGGAACCCTAAATAGACCACCACCTAGAATTCATGATCAAACAAATATGTAAGCCAACCTTAGACAACACGATGAGATGTAATAAGCACAATAATTGATACATTTTAGTAATGAAGTTATAACGCGGTACGTTTTCGCATGTGCGCTATGGGACGACTGAACGGCAACCGTATAGATTTTTTCAGCTTCGGTCGGATGCCATCATTGATTTTTTTCCTACCATGTATTGAGCTGCCATTACTGAGCTTTAATAAAGATGAAAGTTTGTATCTATTGATGAAGTGGTCGTAATTTTCTCCCCTTTTAGAAAAAAACTACTCCATCCAATCGGAAATAAGTGTCAGTAACTTTGTACTAGATTTATCTAAAGTTATAATCAGTTACACACTTATTTCTAATCAGGGGAGTAGTATTTATAAAACTTTATTTTTTACACCTGATGATTGATGGCGTCGAATCAAAATTTCTTTGTCCTGTAAGAAATAGCAAAACTCTACCCTTACGGTGGTTATGAATATGATGACCATAGATGCAACAGAATGATAGGACTATGTTTTGGCTTTGTCCGTCATCAAGGTATACAGTGGTTAAAATCTAAACAGTTTTGATACAATTTTTAAAACGTAAAAGCATGGGTAGAAAAAGAGAAACAGACAAAGAACAAAAAGAGAGATAATTAAGAAAACCTTAAATGGGCCCAATGGGGCGGCGATGGGGCGTGTGGCCCGATCCTCCCACGCAGGGCGGTGTATAGGATTTGCGGGCTTGAGGTACAGGCGCAGACCTTGTCTTGACTGAAGAAGCAAAGACGCTGCCGCATAAAAGGAGGAGGTGCAGAAAGACAGACAGACTGCGTCACTGCGTTCCGTTCCGACTTTAGACGCACTTTCCCACCGAGGAAGTCGGGATCAGAATAAGTCGGCAATTTCAACGCAGTCCCAAAGCAACTTCGGGCGCGGTCGGTTCACGGAGAGAGCCTGAAGATGTCTCGCCTTACGTATCCATTTTTGCAGTTAAGCTTCCTCTCCTGACCTTTTCGATGGTAGCCCGGTCAAGCAGCCGCAAGTCTTGCAAAGATAAAGGGGAAGATACGAGGAGGATAGTTTTCGTTGGTCTGGTCGATTTGTTAACAGGGCAATTGTGCGAGTGACGCAAGGCATCAGCAATTCAGCATCAGACGATTCTTGTTCCCTGATCATGATAAGAACAGAGCATACAGGCTAGCGTTAATGCTCAGTCACCCAGCCTAACTAGTGACTAATCCAACAGCTCGGCCTGGAATCAGATCCGCTCCCCACACTATGTAATTTCGAACTGAAGGGCATCTCTACTAACTAGACAGCGTACAGTGGGCCAGTGGCTAGTGGAGTGTACTAGTATTAATCTAGATTGAACATTGAGATGTGCCATCCATGCGTAACATGCGTTATTTCCTAGCTGGAGCTGGCTCGTGATCTTGTGCTTCAGTCAAATGCAGCGATCCAGTGGCGATGGAAGCGCACGGGGGAGAAGAAGAATCCAAGAAGCTAGCTCTCGCATCTGTGAGTATAAAAATACTAGTGTTAGCATGTACGTACGTACAATCCTGCACACGCACAGCTGTGCCTGCGGTGGGTTGCACAGCCGTTGCAACGGAGAAAACAATGAGATGATCCTTAAGGAGACCATGATCAAGAGGCAAGAACTAGGAAGTCAGAGCTAATCCTGTCATGCTGACGCGGATCACTCAAACTGGCTTAATTATTTTGGGCGTGACACCTCGTGAGACTACATTGTTAGGATGATCTCCACCCAGGCCCAACGGCCTGAATGGGCCTTGACTCGCGCCCTGATCGGGGGCGCTCAACCAATCGATGGTTGTGGGCCCCTGTCACCTGCGTATATAAAGAGGTGGGAGCCGGCGGCACACAGTACGATGTTCGTCGTGCGCCGTTCTCACCACCGATACACCCTCCCGATCTAGGGTTTCCCGCAGTAGTGATAGGAAGCACCACCGCCGCCACACTCTCTCTCATCACGCTCACGACGTCGCCCTCCCCGATGGCCTCCGGTTCGCACTAGTAGGAAAACCCTTATAGGTGGGATGCAATTCTGTGGCGCACTAGCCAGCAGTGCGCCACAGAAAATAATTCTGTGGCGCACCAGGAAGGGTGCGCCACAAAAATACAACATTTCTGTGGCGCACCAGAAGGCCATGCGCCACAGAATTTTGGTGGGGCCCACTCCCTGCCAGCCCCAATCATTGGTTCCACTAATTCTGTGGCGCACCAGACCAGATGCCGCACGGAAGGTGATAGCGGCGGCAACCCTGAGGAGGCCAAGAAGAAGAGGAAGGCGAAGAGGCCAAGGGCGGATCGGAGGCCGCAAGTGCTAGCCAACATCACCGATCCTTTCACGTTGGTCTCCGAAAGTGGCCTACCCTTGGAGCCTTCTAAGGTTGCCAAAGGGTACGCGATGCAACTAGGGTGCATCGTCCGTGAAACCGTGCCGCTCAACACTCAAGACCTCAGAAGCGAGGCCAACGCGGCTTTGGCCGCAACCCTCCTCCAGAAGCTTCACCAACGATACACGTTCCCACAGCCGTTCAATAAAAAGGTGGACTCTTTAGCGCTCACGAAGATGAGCACCGCCTTGAGCAGCTGGAAAACCCGGCTGAAGGACAAGATCAAGAAAGGTAAAAGCTGGGAGCAGATAAGTCGCAAAAACCCGACACTCTCTAGAGAAGACTTCGAAGCATTCAAGTCGTCCTTAGAGACTGACGAGGCTAAAAAATGGACCGCCTGGGGGAAGAAAATGCGGGAATTGAACCTAGGGGCTCACCGTTGCGGAAGCGGCGGTTACCGAGGAAAATAGCCCACTTGGGACAAGGAGGATGCCGAGATGATACGTCTGGGCAAAGAAAACCCCTGGCTAAAAATCGCGGATATACAGACTAGGAACTATGTCCGGTCCCGCTACTACTTAGACTGGGAGACGGGGGAATTTGTTACGGATTACCCCGACGTGAAGAAGTTCGAGAAACTCCTGGTAAGGATAGTCTATATTATTATTGCGCTGATCTTATTAAGCAATGAAGCCAAATGGGCTAACCTTAAGTTCCTTTGTCTGAAGGACAATGAGTTGAAGGGTAGTTCTACGGCTGGCCCGTCGTCCCAGGGGTCGACGGAACCGTGGGACACGCCTTTCAATAGGGCGACGAACGCATACAAGGAACGGGACCTGGACAAGCCACCGACGTCGGCTGGCCGTGTGTCTGGCTTTGGCACAAGTATGAAGGTATCCGAGTACTATGGATCGGATGCCAAGTCGAGAAAGGAGAGGAGGTCGACTAAGGATAAAGCCGAGGTTCAGGAGCTGAAGAAGAAGGTGGATTCACTAGAGAAAATAGTGGACCCAACCGAGATGAGTAAGTTAGTGGACGAGAAGCTGCAGGAGAAGCTCCGACAGATCATCCCCCCTGGTTTGATGGAGGGGTTAGCTGCTTGGAATGCGGCAGGTCAACAGGGGCCGATATATGTGCCCAGCGTCAGCGGCAGTAACTCAAGTCACCAAGTGTCACCGTTGGTGACCCCGACGCCGCCGCTCCACCTGGTCGCATCGACGCCCCCAACCGCGGAAGCTGATAGGGTGGTGGTGCCTGATAATGCACTCGAGAGTGAGCGGCCCGGCGCCGGCACCGACGCCCTTGTATCAACATTAGGAGAGATCAACGCCGTCAAGAAGGTAACTCATTAGTTAGTTCACGGTCAGGGTGCCAGCAGCAGACCCGAACTTCGTCCAAGCATACCCCGCGGATATCTTCTTCATAGCGTTCGAGGACGTCTTCAATCTATTTCACTGGAAACGGCTCGACTATAACTTGGTTCGCCTATACGCGATCAATCTTCAGATGAAGATCAAGAGAGAGAGACCCCCCAACGTCGCGGTAGCGGATCCCTACTACATGCGCGATAGCCAGCTGGTGGATGGCTCAAGCACACGGACCGCGGCGGTGCGGTACCTCCAGAGCTTCATGCTCATGAACAAAGAGAAGAACACCATTCTTCTGCCTGTCTTTCCCGAGTAAGTACACATTCGCTCTCGGCCGTCCTAACTTATGCTTTCTTATATATTTCTTCCATTGCCGATCATTTCCAACATTCCATTTAAATTGCATGTGTTGAGCAGGGACACATACTGCACACTCGTCGTTCTTTGCCCGAAGTGGTCCCTAGCCCAGTACTTCGACTCGTCGAGTACGACGACGAAGAAAGACTACAACAGAATAAGGAGTGTTCTCGATGAGGCTATCCTTTTCTACTCCAAGAATGGAGGCATCTTCCACGAGAAGGGGAAATTTATCAGGCCGGACACTAAAGAGCAGGGGTTCAAGCACGTGATCAACTTCCCTTGCATCAAGCAGCCAGATGACAGCATGAAGGAGGCCTTCTATGTCCTCCATCACCTTAAAGGGTTTGTCGCGGATGCAGAGATGATGCGTCTGCCACCTAGTAAGCGAGACCCCAAAAAAATGGCGGGGGAGATCAGCGATGCTGATCTTAGAGAAGACTTCCATCGCATCCAAGTAAAGCTATCGGAAATTATCGTAGAAGATGTATGCAACAGATTGGGGCTCTTACACCAACTCAGAGGGTTGTGTAAGAGGGATATAGAAGAACGCCTACATAGGCAGGGTGATGGAAGGACGTGGACGACGAAGGACATGTACAAACCGTTCCCGGAGCCCATGAACAAGACGTCTCGTTGATCGAGAGGCCGGTGTGCCTACTGTGTTGTAAATAAACTTGCTTAGTGTCGTTGTTGGACTTCAATTACTATTGTAGTCAATGTAGTTGAACTTGATTACTTATGTGATACCGATGCTATATGACTTTTAGGTTTATTATTATTTCCTTGCTTTAATTCTTGTGAATATGTATGCATGTGAACCCTCTAATTCTTTCCATTGCATTATATACTAATATGCCTTGTGTCCATAGAGATGACGTGGTACGTCGTGTTCGAGGGGCGGGTTCCAGGAGTCTACGAGGAGTGGACGGACTGCAAGGAACAGGTGCACAAGTTCAGCGGCAACTGCTACAAAGGCTACCCGACTCAACAAGAGGCGGTTGCCAAGTGGAGGAAGCACCAGTCGAACAAGAGCAAGATGAAGAACTTCATTGTGCTCTCGCTCTTGCTCACCATCGTCGGAGCGGTACTCTATTTCATCCTAGTGTAGGCGGCGGCCGGTGTCACTTCATTTGTATCTTGAGATGATGCACTTAATTTGCATGGATTATGAGTTGTATGGAGATATATATGTATGATGAGTTGTATATGGATGGAGCTATATGAAATCTGTTAATATTCTATATGAAATGAGTTGTATATGGAGATATATAATTGTGCTATATGAAATCTGTTGATATATCTGTATACTACTATATTATATCTGTTAATACCTGTATATATACGCCAGACAGAATAATTTCTGTATAAAACCTGTAATATTTCTGTGGCGCACTAAAATGCAATTCTGTGGCGCACCTAATTCTGTGGCGCACTAAACCATAATGCGCCACAGAATTTCTTAATTCTGTGGCGCATTAGGGCTTGGTGCGCCACAGAATTCCTTATTTCTGTGGCGCATGTGCTGGTGCGCCACAGAATGCTTATTTTTGTGGCGAAGATTCTGTGGAGCACCGCCCATGCGCCACAGAATGTATATTTTGGTGCGCCACAGAAGAGGTTTTCCCTACTAGTGTCGAGTTCATCAAGCACTGGTGCAGGAGGCTACAGTCTGATGAGTTGCCTTAAAGACGTTCCGACGCTCAGGGGTGACAGCTACACTGAGTGGAGGAAGAAAGTTGATCTGGCTTTTGTCTGCGCTGAGGTCGACTGGGTTGTGGACACTCCACAGCCGGTCAAGCCGACAGAGCCAGTCAGAGATGCAAATGATGATGATGCTGCATGGGACAAAAAAAAGGACTTTGCTCCAGTGGAGCTGGCATATGTGCTAGAGAACCAAAAGTGGGTCAATGCAAACAAAAAGTGCATGGCCTTTATAAAGAATACGATTGAGAACGCCATTGCGGGCTCAATCGCAGAGTGCACTTCCGTTGGGGAGTTTCTGGAAAAGATAAAGAGCCAGTTCACTGGCTCTTCAAAGGTGTATGCTACCCAGCTGCTCAATCAGCTGGTCACAGAAAAGTACACAGGAGGTGCACATGGCATCAGGGAGCACATCTTGAGGATGAGCAACATGGCTTCTAAACTGAAGCCCATGGATGCTGATCTGGAACTAAAGCCTGCTCTGCTTGTTCACCTTGTCATGGCATCATTGCCTAAAGAGTTTGATAACTTTGTTATCAACTACAACATGTCCCCTGATAAATGGGACATAGAAAAGATGATTGCCATGTGTGTACAAGAGGAAGATAGGCTTAAAGCCTCAAATGGTGGTTCAATCAACTATGTCAAGGACAACAGGAAAAGGAACTACCAGAACTTCCAGAACAGCAATCAAGGTTCTCCCTCTAAGCCATATGGCAAAGGTCCCCAACAGTATCATCAGCCCACTCTCCCAGTGGATAAAGACCAGTGTCTCCACTGCAAGAAGACTGGGCACTTCAAGAAAGACTGTCCAAAATGGCTCAAGTCCATAATGGCAAAGAAAGGTATAGATACAGTTTCTTTTGTTAATGAATCCCTGTATTCACAGTTTTTGAAATCTACTTGGTGGATTGACTCAGGTGCAACTGTTCATGTTGCAAATTCTTTACAGGAATTCCATTCGACAAGGACTATGAGAAGAAAAGAAAGATGCATTGAAGTTGCGAATGGAGTTCAAGCAGACGTGGAAGCTGTTGGCGACATCTCCTTGGAGTTAGTTGATGATTTTTCGATTCTGCTTAGAGATGTGTTATTTGTTCCTTCACTTCATAGAAACTTAATAAGTGTATCACGTTTGGATAAAGACAGTTATCAGTGTTATTTTGCACACTGCAAGTGTGCCATATGGTTTAAAGATGCTTGTGTGGGTGTTGCTTTACTTCACAACGAGCTTTATTTGTTATCCTTACGTAAAAAAGTGCATTCTGTGTGTAATGTGAATGAACAAACTTCCTTGTCGAACAAAGAACAAAAGAAAAGAAAAAGAACTCATGACTCATCGAAGTTATGGCACTGTCGATTAGGCCATATTTCGAGGGAAAGAATCGAAAACCTCGTTAAAAATGATATTCTTCCTCCGTTAGAGTTCTCCGATATAGAACAATGCATAGATTGCATAAAAGGAAAGTATGTAAAGCAAATTAAAAAGGGTGCAAACCGAAGTATAGCAACACTAGAAATAATCCACACTGATATTTGTGGACCATTTTCTGTGAAGAGTGTGGATGGCTATGACTCGTTCATAACATTCACAGATGATTACTCCCGATATGGTTATATTTATCCAATTAAAGAAAGGTCCGAAGCATTGGATAAATTTAAAATATTCAAAGCAGAAGTTGAAAATCAACATGATAAAAGAATTAAGATAGTCCGGTCCGACCGTGGTGGGGAGTACTACGGTCGGCACACTCCATATGGTCAAGTACCTGGACCTTTTGCAAGGTTCTTACAGGAAAATGGAATAGTCGCCCAGTATTCTATGCCGGGCGAACCTCAGCAAAATGGAGTAGCTGAAAGGTGTAACCGTACTCTTATGGATATGGTGCGCAGTATGATGAGTTATTCCACCCTGCCATTGCGATTATGGATGGAGGCGCTTAAAACCGCCATTCACATTCTCAACAGAGTACCAAGCAAGTCGGTGCCCAAAACACCGTATGAGTTGTGGACAGGGAGAGTTCCCTCCCTGCGCCACTTAAGGGTCTGGGGGGGCCCAGCTGAGACAAAAGTATTTAATCCAAATATTGTAAAGTTAGACCCCAAAACAGTAACTTGCCACTTCATTGGCTATCCTGACAGATCAAAAGGTTATCGTTTCTACTGTCCAGATAAATACACAAAGTTTGTAGAAATGAGACATGCAGTCTTCTTGGAGGACGAACTGATGAGGGGGAGCATGGTAGCTCGGAAAATTGATCTTGAGAAGAAGAGGGTGCATGCACCTAATCCGATGATTCAGGAGCCATTTTTCTCGCTACCTGTTGTACCTGCACCGGCAATCCCTGAGGTTGCGGTGCAAGCACCTGTTGTAACTCCACCCGTGACAACAAGGAGTGAAGTTTCAGAACCTGTCCGTCAGGAGCCGACTGAACCCTTCGTTGAGCATGAAAGGGAGCTGCAGCAGCCACCTCTAATAGATGTACCAGAAGTTGAGGTACATAATGAGCCAGAGAATAAGGCCCTTAGAAGGTCCAAAAGAGTTAAGAAATCAGCTATTTCTACTGATTATAAAGTTTATAATACAGAAACAGTTCATATGAAAGGTGATCCCACTTCATATGAAGAAGCTATGGGAGGCCCCAACTCATCGAAGTGGCTAGAGGCCATAGAAGATGAAATGAGGTCGATGAGTTCCAACAATGTTTGGGACTTAGAGGAAATTCCCAAAGGAGCCAAAACAGTAGGCTGCAAATGGGTCTACAAAACAAAGTATGACTCTAACGGGAACATAGAAAAGTATAAAGCGCGTCTAGTGGCAACATGATTTACACAAAGAGAAGGGGTAGATTACAATGAGACATTTTCTCCAGTCTCATGTAAGGATTCCTTCAGAATCATAATGGTACTAGTTGCACATTTTGATTTAGAGTTGCATCAAATGGATGTAAAGACGGCATTTCTAAATGGAGATTTAGAAGAAAAAGTGTATATGAAACAACCCAAGGGTTTTTTCATGGAGGGGAAGGAACACATGGGATGCCGTCTAAAGAAATCCATTTATGGATTAAAGCAAGCCTCTAGACAGTGGTATCTAAAGTTTAATGATACCATTAAAAGATTTGGATTTAAAGAAAATATCGAGGACAACTGGGTCTATGCAAAGTTTAAAAGTGGGAAATATACTTTCCTAATCTTGTATGTGGATGATATCCTGCTTGCTAGCAGTGATGTTAGTCTTCTGCGAGAAACAAAGAAGTTTTTGTCCTCAAATTTTGATATGAAATATCTTGGTGAAGCTTCATATGTTTTGGGCATAGAAATTCACCGAGATAGGAAGAATGGAGTGTTAGGACTATCACAGAAGGCATATTTAGAAAAAGTTCTAATAAAGTATAATATGCATAAGAGTAATGCCACACCTGCTCCGATAGTCAAGGGCGACAGTTTTGGGGAATATCAATGCCCCAAGAATCAATATGAGATCGATCAAATGAAAGCAGTACCATATGCTTCGGCTGTTGGAAGCTTACAGTATGCACAAGTGTGCACTCGCCCTGACTTAGCTTTTATCACCGGGGTACTCGGTAGATATCAGTCAAATCCAGGCATAGAGCACTGGAAAATGGTAAAGAAAGTATTGCGTTATGTGCAAGGCACAAAAGACCTCGTGCTAACTTATAGAAGATCTGATTCCCTAGAGATAAAAGGGTATTCAGATATAGACTATGCGGGAGATAAAGATGAAAGCAAGTCCACAACTGGATATGTGTTCACTCTCGCAGGTGGGGCTATTTCGTGGAGAAGTTGCAAATAGACAATAGTTGCATCATCTACGATGTATGCCAAATTTATAGCATATTTTGAGGCCACGAATCAGGTGTTATGGCTAAAGAAATTTATACCCGACTTGAAAGTGGTGGATTGCATTGACAAACCAATAAAGATGTACTGTGACAACCAGCCTGCAGTATTTTACGCTCACAACAACAAGTCGAGTAAAGCTACCAGACCAATAGAAGTAAAGTATTATGTTGTGAAAGATAAAATCCAGGATCAAACTATAAGACTCGAGCATATAAGGACAAAGGATATGCTTGCGGATCCGCTAACGAAAGGCTTACCACCCAGTGTGTTCAAGGAACACTTAGCCGACATGGGTTTAATGGCAAGCCTATGATTCTTGGATCATGAGAGGCCCGAAAGTAACAGAAATTATTTCAAAACAGAGAAGTGTATAGTGGCTGTCTGATTCTATCGGCAATTGAGCTGTGACGATGAAACATGCTCTATGTACTGATCCGTGATGAAACGAGTAAAGTATAAAGTATAAAGTTAAAAGTAAAGTTGAGATCAAGGGGGAGAATGTTAGGATGATCTCCACCCCGATCAGGCCCAACGGCCTGAACGGGCCTTGACTCGCGCCCTGATCGGGGGCGCTCAACCAATCGATGGTTGTGGGCCCCTGTCACCTGCGTATATAAAGAGGTGGGAGCCGGCGGCACACAATACGATGTTCGTCGTGCGCCGTTCTCACCACCGATACACCCTCCCGATCTAGGGTTTCCCGTAATAGTGACAGGAAGCACCACCGCTGCCACCCTCTCTCTCACCACGCTCACGCCGTCGCCCTCCCCGATGGCCTCCGGCTCAAGTTCATCAAGCACTGGTGCAGGTTTTCCCCTCTCACATCTCTCTGTTTCTCTCCCAGATCGAAAGTCTTTTGATGCATAGATAGTACATAGCCGAAGTGTTCTTAGCCTAGACTCAACATACATAACACCACCCGGGCTGGCGGGAGCACGGATCATGCCATTGCCACGGTGACTGTCCGCTGCTGTCGCCATGGCCGGCACGGTGACAAGATGTTGAGAGAATCTTGCCGTGGGTGAGGGATGACTTGTGTGTGCAGGAAGTATCTGCGAATGCAGCTAGCTCGTGTGTGGTATACGCGTACAAATCCAAAAAAATGACCCTTGTCTGAAAGTTCAGCACAAAATGAACCTAGTTTGAAACTATTTCAAAATCTAACCCTTTTTGTGAAGCCTGTATCAGTGGTCGGTGAATCACTGATCAAAGAGCGTGGCGCTATCATACATAGAATAGCTCCATGGCGCTACCCTTTCGCCAGCGTGGCACTGAAGGACCCCACTTGTCACAGGTGCAGCATGGTAGCGCCAATAACCCCAGCTTCACAAAACCTAGGGTAGCTCCACTCGGAATGGCGCTACCCTTCTTAATAGGCCGGCCCATCAGTGCGCCGCACGGTAGCTGCTTCGGGTGGGACTTTTTAGTCCCACCTCAGAAGCTGAGATAGATTTGCACCGGTTTATAAGCCCCGGTCTGAGATGGCATCCTACCTCCTTTCACCAGAGCAGCGGGAACCTATGGATATTGGCTGCAATCGTTTAATGACGATCGTCCGGGCTATTTTCAGCCAGGGTGCTTGGATGCACACTAAGCGTATTAGTGATGTATAATCATTGGATCAAAACTTGTAGCCTTTTTATTTGGCTGATCTTTGTGGCCACTCTTTGTGATTCATGAGCTGTAACATTGCTACCTTAAACTATTGCTTAATAAAACAGCCATATGTGGCTAAGCCTCCATTTTGAAAAAAATATAAATTAACGTAGTGTCTTTATTTTAAAACCTAGAACATGGAGATGCATTGCTAGCTAGCTAGCTAGCCGTGAGCGTCATCCACGCGTATCATGCGTTATTTCCTAATAACTGTAGATAGACGATCGAGCTGGCTCCTGATCCGGTGCTTCTCTGCTTAGTCAAATGCAGCGATCCAGTGCGGTGGCGATGGAACCGCATGGGGAAGGAGAAGAATCCAAGAAGCTAGCTCTCGGCATCCGTCAGTATGTAAAATTGGCAGTGTTACCGTGGATGCACGTACTCCGGTGAGTGGACAGATCATCTCAACCTTCAGCCTGCAGGCATGCTCCAATTTGCAGCAGATGATCCGAATGGAGATCATGATGAAGAGGCGAGAACCCAGAACAGCTCCTGTCATGCTGATGCAGAGGATTCGAACTGGCTTAATTATTTGGGCCGTGACCTCTCCTCGTCAGAGTACAAGGAACCACCCGAGCAGAATGGAGCAGATCATCAAAAAATCGCTTTGGAGCACGTCCTTCCTGGAGCCCGTTTTTAAATTTTCTCAAAATCAACATTTAAAAGTTTCAAAAAAATTCTAAAAAAATGTCTGCATGTAGTCAGCTACGTATACTATGAGCATGCAAATTTTGAATGCAAAATACCTTGTATTTTAGGCTAATTAAAAAAGACAAATTGAACAAAATCTGAAAGATTTGAAAGTGGTACTGTTCATGTTCCCAGTTCTGCAATTTTGTTATTTTTACCGAGGATAGAATACATGGTATTTCATGATCAAAATTTAGACACATGTATACTAATTTGTTAACTACACTCTGGTATTTTTTCTGAATTTTTTTGAAATATGAAATTTGTAATTTTTTGGAGTTTGAAAAAACGAGCTCCATGGAGCCCATCCTTCAAAACGACGCACTCGCAGATCATGCCATGCCACCAAGCACTCTCCGCTGCCGCCGCCATGGCCGGCACGGGGACACGATGTGTATCGACGGTGTGGTATACGAACTGTACAGCTCAATGCCAATCACCCCGGTTCAACATAGTAATCAATTGGTTGAATTTGAGGGTCGTGGCAAGCAATCAATTGATTGAATCTGAAGGCGCGGAGTACAGTTCGCGCGCAAGGTATACACATCAGCCAGCAGAAACGGTACCAGTACCAACGAACTTGTGCATGTACCGAGCTGGCCGAACTCACCAGCAGAATCGAACGGAACAATCCAACTGGGTTCACCCGCTTCTTTTCGGTAGCAAAAATGTTCCGTCCGGGCAATCCTAAAAGAAGCCAATTTTTCTCTTGGGCGTGTCACGCTTGGGATCAAAATGGCTGGTCTATCGGAGAATTATTACATAGGCGGCTAGCATCGCAGAATAGTTTGCCTGCTTGCTTCAGTGAATTCCCTACAGAAATGAAACCTCAGGCAACCAAACGGAAGAGACTTTCTATGTCGCTGCTTTGACCGCGTACTACCGTAATTCCTAATAGCTTCCATTTCCAATACCAACTCTGGGACGCTGGAGAAAGCACTGTTCTCCGATATTTGTCAACTCTTGATCGCCGGCCCTCTCTCGGTAACCCTCATGCATTTCTACAAGGAAAGGCAAGCTAAAGAGCTTATATAGGCCACCTTTTATTTTACTGAACGAGGAGGCAGCCTCCAACGAGGACAATGGTACGATCAATTAATTCTATACTGATATTTCAACAACCGACAACCAGCTATTCAAGCTTGTTGTGCCGATAGTACTGGTTATATCAAATGAACACGCACTTGGACCTTCAGCCGATAGTAGCGGCAGGGGTGACATCGAAAACGACGGGTATTCATTTCCTCCCGGTCTGGAATATTGGTGAATTTTTCCAAGCTAGATTGAGTAAACACAGTGAACGAAGCACGGTAAAGTGAGGTCGTGGCGACTGCTGCTGCTATGACTAGCGGCCAGGGTGACATCGACAACTACGGGTATTCATTTCCTCCGGGTTTGGAATTTTGATAAATTTTTTGGAGCTAGGTTGAGTAAACAGAGCACTAGTAGATAGTATCAACATTTGCGGTGCCTTAAACTGGATGTACGTGCGTGCCTCTGGGTTTCAAGCCTGGCTGGCCGGACAAAGGCTGCTAATAAGCGCAGAAGCGATCAAATTTCAGCGATGACCATGGATCTAGCGTAGCAACGATGATCCATCTTTCAGCAGCCACTCTGTTCGGAACCACGGTTCTATCGTAGCAACAATCATAGATTGATGATGGCGTTCGATTTCCTTCTAGTCTGACTCAATCACGCCATCTTTACCGATAGATCATTTTTGGCGAATGATGGATGGCTTCACGGCTATATTTTTGGGAAAATAGAGAGGGGCAATGTCGAATGGGGTGGTTGAAAACGCAAAGTTGATGTTGATTAATTCCGAGAGATTTTCCGCAGGAACGATTAGAGTGTTAGCGCCGAGTACACACGGAAAATTTATCAGCCAATCGACAATGCTTTCCTTCTTGGATAAATCCTGACTCTACGAACAACAACAGACAGAAGAATTGCAAAAAAGAAGTTGGGTTTGCCTACATGCAAGTACGTGATGTCAGTGTCACGTTGGTCTGAGATGACTACTATGACAAACAACTAAATGGTATAAATTTTTACATAATAACCTCGAAGATGTACGATCATAGTTCCCTGTAACTTCGATTCCAAATAGCTGTGATGATTACTAAGACTCTCTGCGACACTAGATAAAACACCGCTCTCTGATGTAGTATCTTGATTGTTCGCCCTTTTCCCAGAAGCACAGAGCTTTTCATGAACCAGAGCATCGTCACCATTGAAAACAAGGGTTTTGGGATCAGTCTCCACTTCGGGGACAGGGAATTCTTCACATTCATCACCGCCATCAAGTCCACAGAGATCTCCACCGCCATGACTTCATCTCCCATCATCATGAGTGAGTAATCCTCTATAGGCTCACGGGTTGAGGGGAATTGGATGAGATCAATTATGTAATAATGTATAGCAGCCGGATTTATCCATGCTTGGTTTGAAGATACTTATGTATGATAGTTGTTGCAACTTTGCTATGGTTAATGTCTATTATTAGGGCCCCGGGTACTTGATATTTGATGCTGGACCATTATTTCTTCATCATATATATTGTTTTGTGAGATATTTTACCTGTTGTGGCGTTGCTTTTGATCCCTAAGGTCACAGGTAGGGAAAAGAATGATGATATGTTGTAGTTCAAGGATTCTGTGATCTTGGAGATATAATGCTTTGTTCCGGATGCCTCGAAAGGGTAATCCTTAATTGCTCTTAGCTCCTTTATGGCCCCAGTGAAATGGGAAGGCATCATAAAAGATGTTATGCATGTTTTTATAACCATACAGAACTATGTTTGATTGCATGCCTACTTTCAACTGAGTTAGGATCAAGTATTTGTTGTGTTACTTAGTATGCTATTATATGAATGATCTCATCCAGGCAATGTCCTCATAATACCTTGTGGCTACATTTTACCCCCTGAAAGTTTCACTAAAAACTCTTCCGGTGAAAACTAGAAATCTACTATCACAGTTTTAGTTTTATTTCATTGTTATTATTTCAATTGTTGTTGTTCACCACTTGTTTCTTTGAGAATATTGATTCACATGTGTGGTTGAGAGTGACGTCTCAATTGCTAGGTATTCTTGTGCTCTCATCGTGTTGAACTATAAATTTAGGTTAGTACTTCACAGCGAATATTTCAGCGCGACCCCTACACTTGTGGCTCTCACACGCCACTACTAGGTTTTTATATACTAGTGGTGTTTCTTAAACTGAGCTCCACAGCTTCACGGATTTGACGAAGCGGAGGAGTTTCAAACGGGCTCTAAAACACCTAACTCGTTTTCCATCATGCTCAACTAAATGGTATAGAAATTCAACGGATTAACCTTGACTATGGACAACCATAATTTCCAATAACTTCCATTCCAAATAGATATCATTATTACTATGACTCCCCGCGACACTACAGAAAACACAGCTCTTTGATGTTTTGTCTCTAAATCACATGCCCTCTCCTGACAACCCCATGCTATAAGGAAAGACGGACTAAAACACATATTTGTAGGCCAGCTTAAAAGCACATATATATATATAGGCTAGCTTTGATTGGGCGGAAAGGGAGCCTACGAGTCACATAATGGTCAGTTAACTCCATATTAATAATACATTAACCAACCAACAGCTATTTAAGTTGTCCTGCTAATAGTAGTGGTTGTATCAAATAAATGCACATTTTGATCCCCTATCCTCGTGTTTATGGATATCGACAACATAGAACCCTAAATAGACCACCACCTAGAATTCATGATTAAACAAATAGGAAATCCAACCTTAGACAACACGATGAGATGTAATAAGCACAATAATTGATACAATTAATGGAATTTATATCGCGCTACATTTTCAAACATATGATATGGGACGACTGAATGACAACCTATAGAAACACAGTGAACGAAGCAGGGTAAAGCCAGGTCGTGGCGACTGCTGCTATGAGTAGCGGCTAGGGTGACATCAACAACGACGGGTATTCATTTCCTCCAGATATGGAATCTTGATCAACTTTTCGGAGCTAGGTTGAGTAAACAAAGCACTAGCAGACAGTACCAACATCGGCGTGCGTTGAACTGGACATACGTGCGTGCCTCTGGGTCTCAAGCCTGGCTGGCCGGACAAAGGCTGCTAATAAGCGCAGTGTTCTGCGATGCGATCGAATTTTAGCGATGATCATGGTTCTAGCATAGTGATGATGATCCATCTTTCAGCAGCCACTCTATTCAAAACTACGGTTCTATCGTATCGACGATGATCGATTGATGAAGGCATTTCGCTTTCCTTCTAGCGTGACTCAAGGGCGCCATCTTTACCGATCGATCATTTTTTGGCGAATGATCGACGATTGCACGACTATATATTTTTGGAAAAACATAGTGGGGAAATGTCGAATGTGGTGGTTGAAAATGCAGAAGCTTATGTTGATTAATTCAGAGATATTTCCCGCGGGAATGATTAGAGTGTTGGTGCCGAGTACACACAGAAAATTTATCAGCCAATCGACAATGTCTGCCTTCTTGAATAAATCCCGACTCTACGAATAACAACGGACAGAAGAATCGCAAAAAAAAGTTGGGTTTGCCTGCTTCTTCGCCTAGTAAGGCAGTAACAAACAACGAACAGTGCTCCGTTACATGGAGATTATACAACGAGCACAACCTTTTGCTTGTAAGTATGTGTTGTCAGTGTCATGTCGGTCTGAGATGATTGCTATGACAAACAAATAAATGGTATAATTTTTTGACATAATAACCTTGAAGATGTATGACCATAGTTCCCAGCAACTTTGATTCCAAATAGCTATCATGATTACTAAGACTATCTGCGACACTAGATAAACACCGCTCTCTGATGTAGTCTCTTGATTGTTGGCCCTTTTCCCAAAAGCATGGAGATTTTCATGAACTAGTGCATCGTCGCCATCAAAAACAAGGGTTTTGGGATCAGATCTCTGTCTCCACTTTAGGGAGGGGAAATTATTCATCTTCATCACAGCCATCGAGTCCACAAAGATCTCCACTGCCATGAATTCATATCCCATCATCATGAGTGAGTAATCCTCTATAAGCACATGGGTTGAGGGGAATTGCATGAGATCAATCATGCAATAATGCATCACTGCTGAATTTATCGATGCTTGGTTTGAAAATACTTATGTATGATTGTTATTGTAACTTTGCTATGCTTAGTGCCTATTACTAGGGCCCTAGTAACTTGATATTCGGTACTGAACCATTATTTCTTCATCATATATATTGCTTTGTGTATTGATATGTGAGATGTTTTACCTACTGTGGCATTGCTTCTGTGATCCCTATGGTGATAGGTAGGGAAAACAATGATGATATGTTGTTGTTTGAGGATTCTGTGATCTTGGAGTGTTAATGCTTTGTTCCGGATGCCTCGAAAGGGTCATCCTTAATATCTCTTAGTTTCTTTATGGCCCCAGTGAAATGGGAAGGTAGGACAAAAGATATTGGGCAAGTGTTTTTATAAGCATACACAACTATGTTTGATTGCATACCTACTTTCAACTGAGTTAGGATCAAGTATCTGTTGCGTTATATTGTATGTTATTATATAAATGATCTCATCCATACAATGTCCCCGTAATACCTTGTGGCTACATTTTTACCCCCCCCCCCCCACCCCCTGAAAGTTTCACTAAAAACTCTTCTGGTGAAAACTACAAATCTGCGGTCATAGTTTTAGTTTTATTTCATTGTTATTGTTTCAACTGTTGCTATTCACCACTTGTTCTCTTTGAGAATATTGATTCACATGTGTGGTTGAGAGTGATGTCTCAATTTCTAAACTCCTATTGGTATTCGTGTGCTCTCATCGTGTTGAACTGTAAATTAGGGTTAGTACTACCCAACCAAGATTTCAGCAACCCCTATACTTGTAGGTATCACACACCACTGCTAGGTTTTTCTTTACTAGTGGAGTTTCTCAAACTGAGCTCCACAGCTTCACGGATTCGACGAAGCGGAGGATCGAGTTTCGACCGGGCTCTAAAACACCTTACTCGTTTTCTATCAGGGTCAACTAAATGGTATAGAAATTCAACATATTAACCTTGATGATGGACAACCATAATTTCCAATAACTTCCATTCCGAATAGCTATCATTATTACAATGACTACCCTGCGACTCTATAGAAAACACTGCTATTTAATATTTGTCGTCTCATAATCACCGGCCCTCCTCCTGGCAATCCCATGCATTTCTATAAGGAAAGACAGACTAAAAGCACATATTTGTAGGCCAGCTTAGAAGCACATATATAGGCCAGCTTTGATTGAGCGGGAAGGGAGCCTTCGACTCACACAATGGTCAATTAACTCTATATTAATAATTCATTAATCAACCAACAACTATTTAAGGTTCTCCTGCTAATAGTAACGGTTGTATCAAATAAATGTGCCTTTTGATCCCTTGTCCGCCTTTGTATGGATATCAACAACATGGAACCCTAAATAGACCACCACCTAGAATTCATGATTAAACAAATACAAAAGCCAACCTTAGACAACATGATGAGATGTAATAAGCACAATAATTGATACATTTTACTAACGAAATTTATATCATGGTACGTTTTCGCACACGTGCTACGGGACGACTGAACGTCAACGTATAGATTTATTCAGCTTCGGTCGGATGCCATCTTTGATTTTTTTTCCTACCATGTATTGAGCTGCCATTACTGACCTATAATAATGATGACAATTTGTATCTATTGATGACGTGGTCGTGGTTTTGTCCCCTTTCAGAAAAAAAAACTATTCGATCGGAAATAATTAGTGTCAATGACTTTGTAATAGATTTGTATAAAGTTATACTAAGTCACCGACACTTATTTCACATCGAGGGAGTAGTATTTTATAAATTTTGTGTTTACACTCGATGATTGATGGTGTCGAATCAAAATTTCTTTGCCTTCTAAGAAATAGAAATTTTTTGTTTGACCCATTGGAATTTGCATTTTTGGTGACAAATCCCCAAATCTTAGAAACCCTAGAAATATTGATTCACCCAAATTACAATGTTGATTCTTGTTAATTTAGTCAATGTTGGCTTGTATGATGTGTATGAAGTATTTTAGTGTAGATTGGTAGGTTAGGGTTAGGGTTTTGTGAGGTTAGGGTTTCTTGTTATGTGAGGGTTAGGGTTAGGGTTAAGGTTTTCTTGTTATGTTAGGTGGTTGGGAAGTATGATGTGTTAGTTAATCTTGGTGACATGGATATGCCCTTTGGGTACCCGCGGATTAGTATACCGGGTCCGGCCCATTAAGGAGGTGGGCTAGCACAAGGACTCAAAGATTGACTTGGAGACGAAGAAGGAAGGTTCTAATCCGTATTCGACTAAGACACTTGTAAAACCTTAGCCTGGTTGCATATATAAAGCCAGGCAGGGGCGCCCCTAGAGGGACAACTTACAACTTAGATATCGAGAGATAGAACATACAAGAGAGATTAGATACACAACTCCGCCTACGGCGGCTCCATGTAAACACCATTGTGATCATATACTAGATTGCTAGAGGATGTAGCGATCCTCCACCGCGGGGACGTGAACCTGTGTACGTCGTGTGCCAATCTCGATCCCAGAATCTCTAGTCGTTGCTCTTGCCCCGATCCTAAGTCCTTCATCTAGGACATTTGTCGAGTTAACCCTCGTCAATTGGCATTGGTACTTATTGAACGTATTTACCTTATTGTTGTTATACCAAATATACGTATGGCAAGAATTGTTCATGTTCATCATGTTGACAAGGAAGTATATTTGAAAGGCAATATAGATCCCAACCCGGATGAGCTTGACTTGGTGTTCGAGCGTACTCCTACCTATGCCGAGGTCTTGGAACAAGTTAGGATAGAGTTGAATTGGAAGGACCCTAGTGATATTGTTGAGTTGGAGGGTAGGCACAACGTGGATTTGGAATGCATGTCCATTGGAAGATAATGCGTATCAACTCCGAGCAACGTTTGGGTGCATACAATGAGGTGGTGGCCAAATCTTTCGATAAGGCTCTTGAGTTATTTGCCACCAAAACGGTTGATGGTACTTTGCATTTGGACTTGAACCGGAGTGCCTCCTGGTTTGAGGAATCCTCCACCGAACCACCAAGAAGAAATGACGGATGCAAGCATTAAGCCAATTTTAAAGGAGGACGAAGCATTGGAAGAGGAGGATGATGAGTGCGGGGATGATGAGAATGATATTGGGCTTCATGACCACAATGTTGGGGATTTGGATATGTACTATACGCAAAAAACACATGGATCAGGACATCCCATACTCGCGATGCTATGCATCGGACTCAAGATGACAGTGTGTATCTATTGATGAAGTGGTCATAGTTTTGTCCCCTTTTAGAAAAAAAACTACTCCCTTTGATCGAAAATAAGTGTCACCGAAACTTATACTAAGTCACTGAAACTATGTACTAGCTTTGTATAACTTACTAAGTCACACGAAACTTATTTATAATCGGGGGAGTATTATTTATAAAACTTTAGTGTTTACACTCGATGATTGATGGTGTCGAATCAAAATTTCTTTGTCCTCTAAGATATAGCAAAACTCTAACCTTATGGTGGTTATGAATATGGCCATAGAATAGATGCATCAGAATGATAGGACTATGTTTTGGCTTTGTCCGTCATCAAGGTATACAATGGTAAAAATCTAAACAGTTTTTAAACTATTTTAAAAAAGTAAAAGTAGAAAAAGAGAAATAGACAAAGAAAAAAAGAGATAATTAAAGAAACCTTAAATGGGCCCAATGCGGCGGCGAGGGGGCGTGCGGGCCGATCCTCCCACGCAAGGCGGTGTATATTATCTTGCGGGCTCAAGCGTGGTCTCTTGTTCTTTTAGGGGATATTTTGTTTGCGGTCACCGAGTTCCTTGGCACAGGCTCACAGGTACCTTTCTTGCTTGTAATAGACGTCATTTGAAAAGTTGGATAGTTAATTCCTCAGAGGGCCCATTTTGAACGAATGTAGGTCAAACCAAATATTGCCGTGACTTCTCCCGTTCTAGCTACATTGCGGTCCTGCATGTCAATATTTCTCCGTTTCATGTTAGTTCTAGCGTGTCAATCTGCGTGGCAATTCGATGTAACCGAGTTCAGTACGCAGCGGTGTACGATCAAGATCTAGTTTTTTCCTCCGCCCTTAACCTTGCCTGAACCGTAGGACGGCGGCGGAGGCGGCGGTGACATAGACAGATAGAGCTGCTTAAAGCTCGCATGCCCGCGCCCGACGGCCCGCGGTGATGCCGAATGCCGAGCGAGCCGTTGCGCAGAGATAGATCGACATCGCCGGGAGACGAGCTGAGCAGCACAGAGGACGGAAGGGCCCGCAACTCAGGAATCACGTCTCACCCTGAGCAGCCGGATGAGGTGAGCTTGTCTTCTCTTATGTATTTAACCATTCTTCATCGTTATCTGCTAGCTGGATGTAGGAAATAAAGATATATTTTAGCGAGAGATGTTTGTTAGTCGAAAACTAAAAAGCATTTCTTATTTCCCCAACCTTGTGTCGAGAAGGATTTGCAAAGATTACAGCGTCACTCTACAAATTCATCAGTACGTTGGTATGCTTGACAATGGGAACTCCGTAGCTGTGGAGAGTTGTAAGGTAACCTTGCTCGTTGCAGAAAGAAGCTTCAAGTCTATATCTGGGATGGTTGAACTTCTTCGTGGAATTGTTCCAATGGGCTCCGCACAAACTGCAGAATTTGAATGGGTATCACCGCGGGGGGTTGTTACACCTGTGGACATGGAAAAGATTGAAGATCAATTGGAAAGGTTTGCAGACTCTCCTGGCCACATTTTGCATGCTAAAATTATTGGTGGAACACGAGATGGTGTTGTTGCCCGGGCATCCAAGAAATTTCCTGCTGGTAATCAAAGAAAATGTGCTGCTGGTGCTCAAGCTGCTACACATCCTAGCAGTAAATATTGGTAACCCTGCTCCTGGTAAACATCATCCAGCTGCTGAACCTCCTGCTGGTGTTGAAAAACCTGCTGCTGCTGGTGCTGAAAAACCTGCTGCTGCTGAACCTCCTCCTCTTTTGAAAATGGTGGCCACATTCGACCCCTACACTGCAGAACTGGATGATGGCTCAGATGTTCTCATTCCAAAACACGATGTTGATGTCTACGTCGATCGCCAGAAGGGGATACAAGTAGCTGAACTGATTGGAAAGTTTAGTGAGAACTTGCTGCTGGGATCTCACCAAAAAGTAAAATATATGTGGTGGAATAGAAGAATCCATGATTACATTGAGATTGGCGTTAACAGTCAACCTAATTTAGATGTGGCATTGGAGAAATATGGAACGGCCAACCATATACTGTTTCTCGGTTGCGTAGGCACCCGTGCTGATCCAGAGGGGGATGGTTTAACTGAAGGTAACAGGAACATTCCTAGTTCCATGAAGGATTGGATCAGCCCTAGTAAGGTTGGTACTGGAAATTTTAGTCCAAAGAATACTACAAAGGTTACTCCAACAGATAGTCTGAAGCAGAACTGCAAGCTCCTATGCAAGAGGACCTGTCCCAGAAAGAACACCTCCGCGCAGTCTACGGCAGAGTGGTTGATGACCACCGAGGGGGAGAACACCCGCAAGAAGTGAACCAGAAAGAAGACCACCGAGGAGAACACCCAGTCAACCACAAGAAAGACCACCGAGGAGAACACCCCCTTAACCACAAAGAAGACCACCGAGGAAACCACCCCCAAAAAGTCAACCACAAAGAAGACCACCGAGGAAACCACCCCCAAAAAGTCAACCACAAAGAAGACCACCGAGGATGAGACCCCCAAGATGTCAACCACAAAGAATACCACCGAGGAGAACACCCCAAAGAAGTCTACCACAAAGAAGACCAGTGAGGAAACCACCCCCAAGAAGTCAACCACAAAGAAGACCACCGAGGATAAGACCCCCAAGAAGTCAACCACAAAGAAGACCACCGAGGAGAACACCCCCAAGAAGTCAGCCGCAAAGAATTCCACTGAGGAGAACACCCCCAAGAAGTCAACCACAAAGAAAACAACAACAAAGGAGAACACCCCCAAGAAGTCAACAACAAAGAAGATCACCCCCAAGAAGTATACCAACAAGGAGTCCACCCCCACCGGAAACACTAACAAGGAGTCCACCCCCAAGAAGGACTGGACGTTAGCAGACTCAGATAACGATGATATTTGTGAATGGGAATGCCAATTGGAGCAAGATTTATGTGAACAAAGGGCAGAACCACCATCACTAGTACAGACAGATGTGGGAGAAAATTTCTCAGCACAGCAAGTAGATTGGCAGACTGTCAATGTCAAACCCATGGGAGGTGATGGCGTCGACGAACCCATGGCAGAGAAAACAATGTGTGATGTACTTGGCATCGCTAACGAACCTAGTGATGATGATGTAGAGGATGACAATGAAGGTCCTCCCGTTTCGGACATAGGGGAAGATGAGGACAGTGAAATAGAGGTGCTGGAACAAGAAACAGGTGATGATGTAATCGATGAATCACTAATGGAGGAAGCTGCCATCCCGGTAGATGATGAGGTCACTAGCGAGTTAGCGATAACATATGATCCAGTGGTACCTATAATTATGGTGGGCACATACTTCGCCAACATGGTAGAATTCAGGAAAGCATTTGTGCAATATTGTATCATCGGAGAGTTTGATGTCTTAAGAACTAGAAACACAAGGAAACGGTACGAGGCGAGGTGCAGATTAGACTACTACAATGGGGAGAGGGTGAAGGATCAATGCCCATGGAAGATCTCTGTTGGGGATATACCAAATAGGTAAACCAGCGACGTAGTCCTAAATCAGCAAGCCAGGGTGGCCCATCAGGGGTGGTATGGCGGATTTGCCATACCGGGCGGCCCAGTCGCTGAAGTTGCCACGGCGGTACTGGATGCAGGCGCTTATGGCAGATCCTTAGACAGGTCCATGGCGGATCCGGAAACAGGCCCATGGCAGGTTACTGACGACAGGCCCATAGCGGGTCCGGAGATGGCCCATGGCGGGTTACCTTGTAGTACACGCGTAGGACTTAGTCTAGGACTCCAAGTTGTATCCGCTCTGGTACCAATGTGTAGCCCACGCCAGGAGCCTTTATAAGCCCGGCGTGGAGCAGCCCTTGAGGCACGTTCTAGTCATACGGCCAATCGCATAGTGAAACAGCCAACCTCATCATTGTAATCGAGCACTTGATGCCATATAGTGAATTATAGCAGCACGTAGGATCTCGCCACCGTCGCGGGATCTGAAGCTGGGTAAACTCATGCTACCACCGTCCCAGATCGCTCCTCCGTGTTCACCCCCTTCCACAAACCGCCATACCCCTACCTCTATGGCAGATCTGTTGACGAAACCATGACAGTTGGTGCCCACCGTGGGGCTAAGCGCGTCTGGAGCGCGGATCCAGGCGGGATCCGCCTTTGCAGGCATCGGCGACACCGTCGCCATCGGGCACGTCCTCTACGATTCCGGCTTCCCCATCGTCCCAGCGGATAACCTCTGGGTGCCGGCTAGAGAAGACCCTGCTCGATTCACCGTCGTTCCGATTGGAGATATCCATATCTTCATTGGAGAGACAAACCCTACCCCCGCCACGGAAACCAATTTCTGGCGGATCGGTATGGCTGAAATCCCCAAACAGACCGCTTTTGAGCTGGAGACGAAGGAGGACTCATCTGACCTGGAACTTTCCAAGTTACCCAGATCGAATCTAAAAAATAATCCCACCCAGCCCGCCCTAGAGGTAGAGGAAGTGGTGGAAGACCGCTGTGAATCCGCCATGAGTAATCTGGCGTTAGAGACACCACGGTACTGCCTTGTTGCGTTCGCAGGCATCACTTCGGGATCTACCTCCAATGGAGGAGAAGATAGCCCAGGTGAATCCATCCTTGAGGCACTTAACGAAAGTAGTGAATCGGATGACTGGGACAGCAAGGGCTATGATTCTGACCATTACGACGCCGCCATGAGAAAAATCGAGGCGGAGTTGGCGCAGCAGGCACTTGAAGAACAGCAAGCAGCGGCCAAGCAGGTGTTCGTAACCAACAAAGGAGATGATGCTGGGCAGACAACCGGTGATCCGCCATCCCAGGCAGTCCACGACGGAGATGCCGGCAAAGAGCAGGGTAACCCGCCACCAGCCGCTGATCCCGCCACGGAGCAACTTCCTGAGATTCACGGCGGACCCAGACCTCTGCAACCCGCCATCCCCGAGGACCAGCACCCGGAAGACTTCACGACCCCGCTGGATAAGGTCGTCTACGGAACTCTAGCAGATCCAATCACCCCTGACTATGTCAGAGATGTGTACGATCTCGAGAAGAAGAGGCGAGCACTCCTCAAGGAAGCAAAGCGAGCCGAGAAGATGGGCCAGCAGCTTGATGGCGACATTGCTAAAGCTCAAGACACGCTGAAGCGCGCAAGGAACATGGAGGAGAAGTATGTTACTCTCATCCAGAACCAGATGACTGAGGGAGGCGACCCGCAACTGGTACGAAACATTGAGTTCACCGTGCCAACAGCGGAAACTCTGGCCAAGATGTATATCAAGAATCCGCCATACGTGGATAAAAACCGCGATGAAGTCAGGGCTACGCCCATTGAAAATATCGTGGCTGCAAAGGAGCTATCGGAGCATAATAAGAGCCCAGCAGCCCTAGAGACGGCGGTGAAACTAATGACCAAAGCATTAGTGCAGCAGGAGAAGGCCACGTCGCCACGACGGCTCAAATCTGATCCCGCGCTATGCAGGTCCAGCACTGCCTCTAAGGCTCGGGGGGCTGGCAACCATGGTACGCGCCCTGACAACGAATCTCATACCGGATCCTCAGAAATCCGAAGAAGAGAAGCTCGCAACCGGGCGAACGCCATCCCAATATCCTCCAATGACAAACCAAATGGCAAAGGCCCATAGAAAAATCCATCGCCACCCCACAAGAACTACCCCGCTTACGGATACCACCAAGACAATGCTGCTCCTCACCATAAGACCAACATGCCGCCACCAAAGTATAAGACATTCGAAGTCCCAAAGGAAGGGATCGTCATACGCGACAATGATGGCAAGCGAGGACAAAGCCGTGACGCTGGATGCAGAGACGATCCGCCACGACGGGAAACCAGCAGAGACGGCAGATCCAAGAGAAGGGACCGATCTCGCCATGACGACGGCGCGCACCGTGGAGGCGACAAAGACAAGCATCGCTCCACTCGCCACCATGATGACAAACGGCAAGGCTCCCGCCGCCATGACGACCATCCATCTCCACGAAGAACAGAAGGAAGCCGTCGTAGCTGCAAAGATCGGTCGCAGGACGGCGAGAGTAAACGACGATGTGACCCTTCACCATCCCCACCAGGTAGCCCCCATGGCGGCGGCGGTGGTGGTGGCAGACCAGCAAGGTCACGCAACTCGCGCAAGGATCCGCCGGACCAGAAGCCCTACGATGCCCGTACCCATCTAAACGAGATTGCCAAGTCTCAAACAGCCTTCTTCCTCGGCCCAAAGTGCTTTGGACAACGGATTCGTGATGAGCCCATCCCGCATGGGTTCAAAATCGAGAAAAATATCCGCCAGTACAATGGGGTCGATAGGCCTTTAACTTGGCTACAAGACTACTTCAACGCAGTGCAGTTCGCCGGGGGATCACCCAATGTTGTTGTCCGCTATTTGCCCCTGATGCTATCCAGCACTGCGCGGCAGTGGATCAACGACTTGGCAGAAAACTCCATCCAAACCTGGTTCGATATGCAAACTGCGTTCACCGAAAATTTCGAGGGGACTTACAAGAGACCCCATAACATTGGTGACCTCCAACGGTGCCGACTGGCCGACGACGAGACCTCCCGAACTTTCCTCGCGCGATGGCTAGATATGAAGAACTCCTGTGAAGGGGTTACTGACGAATCCGCCATCCTCGCGTTTATTGACAGTTTGGAGAGAGGCCAGCTGCTCCGCCATCGCCTATTGCGGGAAAGGAACGAAGGGAAACTAACCCTAAATTCCATGATCACCATTGCAAGCAACTACGCGGCCGCCACCGACGACGCCTGCGAATCTCTGAAGGCTTCCGCCATCCAGAACACTGGAAAGCGGAATAGCAGCAACAAGCGGAAGAATCCGCCAGAAGAGCAGCAGGCTCCGGACATGGTGGCCACAACCTTCGGTGGCAAGGGCCAAAGCGGCCAGTGCGGCAGAGGACGCGGTACTAGAAGTGGCCAGCCGCGGAGTTCCGCAACTCCCGCTTCGGCGCCATCCGCCCCCGTGTCTTACGACGAATACCGCGATATGCCATGTTTCGCCCATCGTGACGCTTCGGGAAAGTGCAATCACACCAACCGAAACTGCAAGTTTGTCAACGACCTTAAGGCGGATCAAGAGGCTGGCTTCAAGCGCAGCCGGTGACAACGGCCTCGTGGCAAAGGGAAAGCGGACAAAGACAAGGAGTCCAAGGATGGCAGTGACATGGACGAAGACCCTGCGCCCAAACCCGCCGAAAAGGCAGAGGGTGGCGCTGGCAAGGGCAACCCAATCAAGGACAAAAAATGTGCCTTTCAAACATTCCTTGGACCCCCCACGGCCAAGGCACAGAGAGCTCCTATGCGCTCCCTCAACGCCACCGTGCCAAAAATCCGCCAGTACGTCCGATGGTCCAAAGTACCGATGCACTGGAGCCGCGATGATCATCCAGAGCACATCCCAGATGGATATTACGCCATGGTGGTATGCCCTGTAATCCATGGCTATGAGTTCTCCAAATGCTTAATGGACGGCGGCAGCAGCCTGAACATCATGTACGTGGAAACTTTGACGAAGCTCGGCCTTACCAAGACCCAACTCCGCCATAGCGCGGTCACCTTTTATGGGGTGGTTCCTGGTCGCCAAGCCAAGTCCCTCGGGTCCATCACACTCAAGGTTGCCTTCGGTAGCGAGGAAAATTACCGTGAAGAGCCTATAACCTTTGAGGTAGTCCCATTCAAGAGCACATACCACGTGATCTTCGGTCGCCCTGCCTTCCACAGCTTCCATGCCAGGCCATGTTACATCTACAATCAGCTGAAGATGCCAGGCCCAGATGGCATAATTACCGTTTATGGCAGTTTCAGAAAGGCAAAGGAGTGCGAGGAAGGAGAAGCCGCCTTCGCGGAAGCAGTGTTCTTCGGTGAGGAGTTCAAAGAAATTCATGCCACTACGGACCCCGCGGAGATGCCGGCATCCAAGCAGGAGATTTCCGCCTCCCCGCCCACCTTCAAGCCTACGGTCGACACAAAATAGGTGGAACTTGTCGCTGGTGATGCCGCCAAGACCACCTCCATTGGGACAAACTTGTCCCCTAAATAGGAAAGCGCGCTCGTCGAGTTCCTCCATGAGAACCGGGACATCTTCGCATGGCAGCCATCTGACATGACGGGTGTACCCAGGGAACTCGCCGAGCATGCTCTGCAGATAATTCCTGGCTCCAAGCCAGTAAGACAAGCCATGAGACGCTTCGGAGATGAAAAGCGCCGCGCCATAGCAAAGAAAATTTCCAAGCTGTTGAAAGCAGGCTTCATCAAGGAAGTGATCCATACCAAGTGGGTGGCAAATCCGGTGCTAGTTCCTAAGAAAAACACAAAAGTTCTGCGCATGTGTGTAGATTACACTGGCCTGAACAAAGCATGTCCAAAAGACCCTTTTCCCTTGCCTCGCATTGACCAAGTCATTGACTCGACGGCGGGATCGGAGCTGCTGTGTTTCTTAGATGCCTACTCAGGATACCACCAGATCAAGATGAAAAAGTCCGATCAGCTCGCTACGTCGTTCGTAACACCTTATGGCACATATTTCTATGTCACAATGCCATTCGGTCTGAAAAACGCAGGAGCAACGTATCAGCGTACTATACAAAAGTGCCTGGCGGATCAAATTGGATGAAACATCCACGCATACGTGGACGACATCGCAGTTATGTCTAAAAAGCAAGATGGCCTTGTAGCGGATTTGCAAGAGACCTTTGACAATCTTAGGAAGTACAACATGATGCTTAACCCCACGAAGTGTGTCTTCGGGGTGCCAGCTGGACAACTTCTAGGATTCATCGTCTCCCACCACGGAATTGAGGTTAACCCGGAGAAGATCAAGGCAATCCTCGACATCTCCCAGCCCATAGATCTAAAAGATGTACAACGACTCACAGGCTGTGTGGCAGCAGTGAGCAGATTCATCAGTCGTCTTGGCGAGAAGGCTTTGCCACTCTACAAGCTGATGAAGAAATCAGACAAATTCGTCTGGACCGACGAGGCAGACGCTGCACTTAAGGATCTGAAGAGAGTGTTATCCACTGCACCAGTCCTAGCGGCTCCCGAAGACCAGGAACCCATGTTACTATACATGGCGGCAACTAACAGGGTGGTCAGCATCGTCATGGTGGTAGAGCGTAAGGAAGAAGCGTAGGAGTATGGCGTACAGCGACCAGTCTACTATGTCAGCGAGGTCCTGACGGAATCCAAGCAGCGCTACCCTCACTACCAAAAATTGGCATACGGAGTTTTCCTAGCTTCTCGTAAGTTGAGGCATTACTTCTATGACCATAAGATCACAGTGGTGAGCAAAGCCCCACTGAAGGACATCATCAACAACAGCGACGCAACAGGACGAGTTGTGAAGTGGGGCATTGAATTGGCCTCTTTCGACATCGACTATAAGCCTCGCACCGCCATCAAGCCTCAGGCTTTGGCAGAATTTATGACGGATTGGAAGGAAGCGCAGGAAACTACGCCCGTCCCAGAACCAGAGCATTGGGTGATGCACTTTGACGGCTCAAAGTTGCTACACGGCTCGGGGGAAGGAGTGACACTCAAATCTCCCAAGGGAGATGAGCTAAGCTATGTTCTCCAGATCCACTTCCCCACCACCAACAACATTGTGGAATATGAAGCTTTACTGCACGGGCTACGTGTCGCAAAGGAGATCGGTGTACAACACATCATGTGCTGTGGAGACTCTGACCTTGTGGCTCAGCAGGTGGCTGGCACATACAAAGCTCGGAACGAAGTTATGGCGGCATATAGAGACGAAGTGGATGAGATGGCCAAAAGTTTCCTCGGCTACGACATAAAACACGTACGACGAGAAGATAACATGGCGGCCGATACCTTGTCAAAACTAGGATCTAGCCGTAAGGCAGTTCCGCCAGGAGTATTCCTCAAGCATCTGCGCATACCATCGGTAAAGATGGTGGATCCAGCAAACCCGGAACTAGCAAGCTCCCCCGTCATGGCAGTTTTGCCCAGCAATCCGCCATGGGCAGAGCCCTACCTAGAATTTCTGACGAACAAGAAGCTACCCGAAGACGAAGTCCAAAAAAGACAAATCGAGCGTGGAGCCAAAGCGTACACCATCATAGATGGCCAGCTCTACAAACGAAGCACCTCGGGAGTTTTCATGAAGTGCATATCCCAAGTGGATGGAATCGAAATACTAAGAGAGATCCACGAAGGTGAATGCGGGCATCACGCCGCCGCTAGATCCCTAGTAGCTAAAGCATTTCGCCATGGATTCTACTAGCCAACAGCCAAGGCAGATGCAGACGATATTGTGGAGCTCTGCCACGGTTGCCAGATGTACTCCAAGCAGACCCATATGCCCGCCACAGCACTGCATACGATTCCTATAACTTGGCCCTTTGCAGTCTGGGGGCTGGACATGGTGGATCCGCTAAAAACAGCACCTTCGGGATTTACGCACCTCCTGGTAGCGGTAGACAAATTCACGAAGTGGGTGGAAGCTAAGCCCATCAGAAAACTTGATGGCAAAACTGCCCTCAAATTTGTCAAGGACATTGTGGTTAGATTCGGCATCCTACATAGCTTCATCACCGATAATGGCACTAATCTGTCTCAGGGAGAAGTTGAACAATACTACCATCACAACAGAATCCGCCTTGACCTAGCATCTGTGGCACATCCATAGTCTAATGGCCAAGTTGAGCGGACCAACGGACTAATCATGTCAGGGACCAAGCCACGCCTAGAAGCACCACTACATAGAGCAGCTGGAGCCTGGGCAGAGCAGTTGCCATCTGTGCTGTGGAGTCTACAGACCACACCAAACAGATCAACTGGCCTAACCCCTTTCTTCTTAGTCTACGGAGCAGAGGCAATCTTGCCAAGTGATGTTCAGTACGATTCTCCAAGAGTCGAGGCCTACAAGGAAGAAGATGCAGAAGCGTCCAGATAACTATCTGTGGACCTGCTGGAAGAAGAACGAGACCTAGCAGACCAGAGATCCGCCATCTACCAGCAGAATCTCCGCCGCTATCATAGCCGGCGAGTTCGCCAACGCTCGTTTAAAGAAGGCGACCTGGTGCTACGCCTCAAGCAGCAGAAGTCCCACAAGCTATCCCCGCCTTGGGAAGGACCCTTCGTCATCAGCAAAGCTCTATTGAATGGTTCCTACTACCTCGTTGATATTCGCGAGCTAGATAAGCAACCAAGTAAGAAGCGCAAACGAAGAGACCCTGACGATATCTACGACGAGACAGATCGTCCATGGAACATCGCACAGCTACGTCCTTTGTACACTTAGCACTTCTCTAGCTATGTAATAGGCACCTCTATATGATCAATGAAATAAAGCATTTGGTTCACTCTTGATTTTTTCTGAGTCTTTTGCCTCCTTTATTGTTCATTTAGATCGTATAGAACCTTTTTGCGCAATTGTGCTTTGCACTTGCGTCTCTTTTAAATCCGCCATAAGCGGTCCGCGTAGCTTTTTTATGTTTTGATCTTCATTCGATGTTTTCTGTGTGGATTCCAGAGTAGTGACTTTTTGACGATCTAAGCCGCCATCTGCTCAGGGTTTTGGATGGTTGCTATTAAGTATCGTCGCCCTAGCGGATTGTTCGCGCGAAGATTTCGCCATCTCACGAAAAGTTAAGCACAGAGAGCCGGATGGCGGATCGCATAATCTTACGCGTGAATTTTTTTTTCAAAGTGTTGTTTTTTGGGCATGTCAAAAACTGCAAGTTGCATAAAACTAGGCCTGACAGATCCTTCGCACAATAAAACCACTTCATAAAAAACAAGCTGCAAGAGTTCAAAAGCATTCCACTGATCCGCCACAAGCAGATCAGTCGCAGTGCAGAAACATTCACATGCAGTTTAAGTTTAAATTACAGACCCACTCAGGGGCCGAATTGATGCAAAGTATTTTTTCCTGCCACATTGCAGGGCACGTCCTAAGAAGACGGCGGAACCTTGGAGGACACCTCGTCACCGCCATCACCACCTGCAGTAGCCGCGGTGGCTGATGCCGAAGCCTGGCTTGGTGACCCTGGCAGCTCGTATGCTTCGTAGTATACGTTCAACTGAGTGCCAAGGGCACACAGTTGATCGTATCCAAGCACGCTTGGCTGGATGGCGGCCTCGTCCACAGGCGCACCGTCCTCGCCGCTCTCCGGGATGCCGAAGGTGAGCAGGTCCAGGTCCATCTCGGGATAGTGGGCCTTCGCCAAGGTCAGAGTAGTCCCGGCACCACCCCGAGTAGAGGACTGTTTCCAGTCCGCCATGAACCCTGGCAGTAGCAGCAGCTTCTGGGTAAGCGCAATGGCGGAGAGGTTGGACGAACCCGCTATCTATAGGCTCCCGCACGCTTGGCGACCAGCATTGCGAAGGCCATCAAGCTCCTTCTTTGCTGCGTCGGTAGCCATGCACAAGCCTTCGGCGGTATCCGCCTCGCCCTGCCCCAAAGCGACTGCATAGCGGAAAAAGAAGATGCGTCACGCACGGCATAGCAGAAATTGAAAAACTTTACGTTATAAGAAGAAATGGTACCCAGGAAGGTGTCCTGGAAGTGGTGGAGGAGCTCGTTAAAGCCTTCACGCCGCTTGTCAAAATCAGCAGCGGCTTTGCGGAGATCCTCTATCTCCTTGTATTTCCTCAGGCTCTGGCGCTCCTGGTCCTTCAGTTGCTCTTTGAGGAGGGTGTTGGCGGCCAGAGATTTCTGGAGCTGCTGCTGCAGCCCATCCATCGCAATGGTGTGGCCCTTCTCCACCCCCTCAAGTGTGGACTTGAGCTTGGCAACCTCTGCATGGCGGAAGTATTAGCACAACATTGATTGAATAAGCATAAGGGAATTAAAATTGGTTAAGTAAATTACCGCTATTCTCAAGCTGTTGCTGCAAATCCGCCACAAGAGCGCTTTTTGTTGCCAGCTCCTTCTCTTGCGAGCTGACAACCTGGACCAGGTCCTCTACCACCTTCTTGTAGTTCTGGCAAAATAATTTGAAGTGTTAGTCACTCTTAGAGCTTTATGCCGGATAAGTATCCGCCATAACGCTCGGGGGCTACTCACGATGATTTTTTAGTCACTCTTAGAGCATCATGATGGATAGAATCTGCCATGATGCTCGGGGGCTACTTATGCTGATTTTTTGTCTTCCTAATAGCTTTATGCCGGACAGTCATCCGCCATAACGCTCAGGGGCTACTCAGTATGAAATTTAAAAGTTCTCTATAGAGCACTGTGAACTATCAGCGCTCGAGGGCTGTTCTATTCAAAAACTTACAGAAGTCACTCTTGAAGCTCCATAGCGGATCGAATTTAGAAATCCGCCATGGTGCTCGGGGGCTACTGGGAGTACATACCTTCTTCATAGTGGCTGTTTTCTCAACAAAAGCGGCGATGCCGCTGGACAGCTGGTTGCTGGCATCTTCCTGGCTGGAAATAAGATTGACGACCTCAAGTTGCTTTTGTCTCCAAAATAAACTGCCCCCCGTCGGAGCATCCGCCACTTGACCCTGAAATGAGCTAGAAGCCTTTTCGCTTTGGATGACATCATTAGCCGTAGCTTCAGTCGTTGGGTTGGCTTCTGGCATTGGGTCAAACTGACCACCAGCATCCTCCATATCGATATCGATACGAGCGGAGGAGGGAGTTGGTACGTCAGGGGTGAGCGGAACAGCAGCAGGGGAGGGCTTGGCTCGCTTGGATGACGGCTCTTTGACAGTGGGCTTCTTTCTTCTGAGAAGAGGAGGATTAGAGATGGTAAGCAGCAACAATGAAGAAGGATGTCCAAAGATTACCTTGACTTGGGCAGGTTAATAGTAGCGGTATTCTCGGATGGCATTTCTAACTCCGCCCTGCGTTGAGCTTCGAAACGACGGGAATCAACAGATTTCCCGCCACCACCGCGAGTTTTCCTGCTACCAGCCCGTCTCTTGGGAACCGCCTTCTCTTGGGTCGTATGGGCTGTATCATCCACATTCCCCGCCATCTCCTCTTTGTTCCCGCTAGAGTGAACAACTTCCTCCTTAGCGGTGGATTTCATGTTGGAGCGGCGAAGGGGATGGGCAAAGTGTGCAGGATCAAGCGATTTGAGCTGATAAAAAAGAAAAATGTTGTCTTATGAAATATAAAGGTATCATACGGTACTATGGCGGAAAGGGAACTTACCAAAGGGCAGCTGCCATTCTCAAACATAGCCATACCAAACTTCAAAGGCTTCTTCCTGGGAGACTTCATCAGGGAATGAATGCGCTTCTCGACAACTTTAGGGTCCAGCTCCTGGTCCGAACAACGCATGCCATCATTTGCACAAGTATACTCGTGCATCAGGCTATTGCGGTGTTGAAGCGGCTGAATCCGCCGGGATATCCAGCAGTTGATGGTGTCGATTCCTTTCAAGCCATCCACAGATAGCTTGGCGATCCGTCGAGCCAAGAGCTTGACATAAGGAGTGGCAGATTCGTCGTTGACAGCCGTCCAGGAGTCGCGGGATTCAGCAGCAACGTTCTTAAAGGGAGGAAGGCCACGGGCTTGAGATGGCGCGGTCTTATCCGCCATATAGAACCAGGACCCTCTCCATCCTATGGCGGAATCCAGAGGCATGATGAAAGGGTATTCCTTCGACCTTCATGGAAGAAAGCAAACCGTTCCGCAGGTTCGAAGGGATCCATCATCTTCGTAATTGGCCCGCATAGAGAAGAAAAGGTGGAAGAGGTCTACCCTGGGGCGGATCCCAAGGTATCCCTCGCACAAAGCTGCATAGCCCGCCACAGACACCAAGCTGTTTGGTGATATGTGGTGGAGCTGCAGTCCATAGAATTTCAGAAGATTAGTAAAGAAAAGAGATGGAGGCATACTGAGACCCCTCTCCACGTGAGATTTGAGCATCACAATCTCGGAGGGGTTAGGAATTGGCACCGGGGCCTTGAAGTCGGTCCGCCATCCAGATTCAGCCTGGGGAGCCACGGTGCCCTCGCCTTCCATAGTTTGGACGTCAGATTCCTTAACATGGGATTTCTGCCAATACCCATGGAGGTTCTGAGGGATCTGCTCTTCTTCGTCTTCGGCATCTTCCTCCTCAGCTTCGCCCTCCGCTTCCTTGTCTGTGGGATCATCTGCGTTTGCTCCCGCCATCTCTTCTTCGGCTTCGGACATGATGTCCTCTGGATCTAAATCCGCCATCACGGGATGTGCCCCTTGAGCTGATTGCAGCAGGGGAGAATCTTCCTCCTCAGCCTCGGAATGATGATGGGAAGGTGATCCGGGGTTCATGGCGTTGAGCAGAAGATTCCGCTATGAAATCCTCGAAGTGCCTGAGCAAGCTATTCCGGCGGAAAACGTCGCCGGCGGTGAGGATTTTCCGCGGCGGCTCGTCGGAGACGATGGAGCTCTCGTGGCGGCGCGAAAGAGAGAGAATGCGACGGGAGCGAATGAGGGGTGACCGGCTGGGGGTGAGAGGCTCGGGTATATATAGACCCCGGGCCTCGAGATTCGTGCCCGCCATCACCACCACTCGTCCCGATAGCAGAAACCTTAATCCGGTGACACGTGTCCGGGGGTAAAAAAGTAACTTGGCGAAAACAGTGCATGCACTGTAAATCTTGCCCTAGAAGGAACTGCCTGCCAGAATTTATGGCGGATTTCCACGGTATGATCCAATGGATCCCGAAAATCTCGCTAAGATAACTACGTCGCTTGATCCGTTATTTACGGCGGGTTAATAGATGGAAGAAGGAACATTAAGATGACCGCCATCCCAGCACAGAGGGGAAGAAGAGCTATGGCCGAAGTAACTCACCAAGAACATGCATGGCGGATGAAGATGGCAATCTTGAAGTTCCCTGGGGGCTACTGTTGGGGATATACCAAATAGGTATACCAGCGACGTAGTCCTAAATCAGCAAGCCAGGGTGGCCCATCAGGGGTGGTATGGCGGATTTGCCATACCGGGCGGCCCAGTCGCTGAAGTTGCCACAGCGGTACTGGATGCAGGCGCTTATGGCGGATCCTTAGACAGGTCCATGGCGGATCCGGAAATAGGCCCATGGCGGGTTACTGACGACAGGCCCATAACGGGTCCGGAGATGGCCCATGGCGGGTTACCTTGTAGTACACGCGTAGGACTTAGTCTAGGACTCCAAGTTGTATCCGCTCCGGTACCAACGTGTAGCCCACGCCAGGCGCCTTTATAAGCCCGGCGTGGAGCAGCCCTTGAGGCACGTTCTAGTCATACGGCCAATCACATAGCGAAACAGCCAACCTCATCATTGTAATCGAGCACTTGTTGCCATATAGTGAATTATAGCAGCACGTAGGATCTTGCCACCGTCGCGGGATCTGAAGCTGGGTAAACTTGTGCTACCATCATCCCGGATCGCTCCTCCGTGTTCACCCCCTTCCACAAACCGCCATACCCCTACCTCTATGGCAGATCTGTTGACGAAACCACGACAATCTCCGTTAGGATACTTCCTGGTGGAGAAGCAGTTAGGGTACTGACAAGATTTCCTCGCACATAAATATCTATTTCTAACTGACGGGTTCGGGTTGTCATATGTGGAGCAAGTTTAGGAATTATTATGAAGCAACTAATGTATTAAATGAATGTTCCAATGCAGGTGAACAAGATGGGACCTGCACATAGGTGTCCAACAGGCTACAAACTAAGATCTTCTTGTGCAACTCAAGAATAGGTTGAGAAGCATGCTTTGGCCATTCTTAAGAAAACGCCCAATGAGACTGCCAAGGCGATTCAGGTAAAGCTTATGACTGATTACAACGTCGAGCTACCGTATCACATAGTTTAGAAAGGTAAAGAGAGAGCTTTGCAAACACTATACGGGGACTGGGAAAATAGTTTCAGGCTGTTGTACAGCTTCAAGGCTGAAATACAATCTAGGTCTCAAGGTAGTGTTGTCGAGATTGACACGAAAGAGGAGGAGGGGAACATATATTTTAACCTTTTTTTATGGCCCTTGGGCCCTGTATTCAAGGGTTCAAGGAGGGTTGTAGGCCATATTTGAGTATAGACTCCACTGTCCTCACTGGCAGATGGAATGGTTGTCTAGCATCAGCGACAACACTAGATGGGCACAACTGGATGTTCCCAGTGGCATTCGGCCTGTTTCAGTCAGAATCAGAGGCGAACTGGGAGTGGTTTATGAGGCAACTGCATAGATCAATAGGTGATGTTTCACCACTAGCCATAAGCACTGATGCATGCAAAGGATTGGCAAATGCAGTTCGGACAGTATTTCCACATGCTGAACAAAGAGAATGCCATGCTCATTTGATGTTGAACCCGTACAGGCACTACTCAGGCATTGTATATCGCTACATGTGGACTGCTGCTAGGACCTACAAGCCTGAGAGCTACAAATTCTTTATGGACAAGATACATGCTGAGAACTCTGATTTTGCTGTATACTTGGAAAGGAATCATAGCCTTTTATGGATGAGGAGTGCTTTTAATCCCGCAATAAAGTGTGATTACATAAACAACAACCTTGCTGAAACCGTAAGTAACTGGGTCAAAGACTCAAAAGACCTTCCAGTTCATATGTTGATGGACACCATACGAGGTATGATGATGAGGCTGATAAAAGTAAGAAGAGATATTGGGGACAGACTAAGAGGGCACATTCTACCCGCTGTTATTCAGCAAATAAACCAGAGAAGTCGAGGTCTTGGTTACCTTAGAGTTGGAGAGTCTAACGACCACAGCTGTGAGGTGAGAGATTTGAGCCGGAATGGCCTGAGGCATGTCATGAAGATTGACAGTAGAGAATGCAGCTGCTTAGAGTGGCAGCATACTGGGAAGCCATACCCACACGCGTTAATCTTCTTGGTTCACAAAAGAACTCTGCCACACCTTGATCAATATGTGAGTGAGTACTTCTCTTTGGCTAGATTTCGAGCTACCTACGCAGGTGCCGTCCCTCCTTGCATAGACCAGTCACAGTGGCATGTGGTTCAACTACCTTTCAAGCTGTGCCAGCCAAATGTTAAAAGAGGCAAAGGAAGACCTAGGATGAGTAGGTTCAAGAATTTCATGGAGAACCAGGGCATGCCTTTCAGTGGTAGCAAGAAAGGCAAAAATAGATATAAGCAATGTAAATGTATTGGACATAGAGCAGCGGGGTGTCCTTTGAACGGACCAAAGCCTAGGTATGAAGTATTTGCATGTATGATCTTTATTTATAATTAGGTAATATCTATGCTTAGCTGTGGCTTACCTGCTTTCTAACATTTGTCAGGAAGCGCAAGACAAGGTGCAAGACTGCTGATGCTATTTATGTGCTTCACGAGGAAGTTGAGTGGAGTGATGATGACATAGGATCTGATTCAGATTGGCCAGACATTCCAGAACCTTCTGATCCAACATACAAGAAGGCGACAAAACTGTCCACAAAGAGGAAGAAGACAACTAGGTGGGAGTAAGACTAATTCAGTCTTTTTTCTGAGTGCTCCGTCTCTGTAATATAGCAAAATTCTGAAAACTATTTTTTCCGGAACATGTGTGTTTGTGTGTGCATTGTAAAACAGGGGCCCTGGACCTGCCCGAAATTCTGTCCGAACTATATTTGTTATGGAATTTGTAATTTGTAAACTATGTACTCATTTTTAATAAGCCTTGTTTGACATTATGCATATGTTCTTATATTGGAGTTTTTGTTCAGAGGGACAGTCAGAAAAGGCAGAATAAATGGCACAGGATAACATTTCACATTACACAATATTTGGGTCCTTACAGTTCTGCTTTTCAGGTGCTAGACATCATAATGCCAACATAAACTGCAAATGCCATGGAACATATCCATATGAAAAGCAGATTGTTTCCACCATCTGCCCTAACCTTGATCTGCTCTATTTCGGCTGCTTGCTTCTGGAACTGAGTATGCACACCACCACTCTGCTCGAGCTTCCGAAGTTGGTCCAGAAGCTCCTTGTTTTCATCAAGCAGCGCACGGTTCTCCTCCATCTTGTCCCATACAGCATCACGAAGATCACGAACAAGCTCTCTCTGGAAAACTGGCAGCGGGTGATCCATCCACTCATACTTCTCACAGCCTCGTCCCTTGCCTTCCTGCCAAAAACATAGTAAAGGAAGAGGGAAGATGTGAGAATTAAAATAACTAAACTGGCAAACAAACATGATTAGTTTACAATAATACCGTGTGGATGCCGCAGTTGTAGAATCTTCTCCCAGCGTTTTCATCCGTCCACGCAATCCATCTCGGCATCTTTACTCCACAGTCACAGATTTTGTCCGGCGAATAGTCGTAGGGCTTACTCCGATACGGGATAGGGGAGCGTCGGCGAGCCGTCCCTGATTCCGCCCGCGAAGAACTGCAGTAGCTGCGAACCATTGCCTTGCACCCAAGGGAGAGCACAGCAGAGGGACTATGTGGGGAACTAGAATAGCAGATGTGAGCTAGCCCGGAAAATAATCGTAGGTGCAAGGGGGAGATGGGAATAAGGAAGAATCGGCCCCAGAATATGACCGTTTGAGTATGACAGGTGGGATCGGGCAACACAACTATGCCACCAATGAAATTGCCATCATGGACACTAAGAAAATGTATTGTTTACAAGCGTGGAAGCGATGCACAGTCGCTGGGGGCATGTGCTTCCATGGAGAGCTACCCTGTCAAAAAGATCTGTTTCCCTCTGGGCAGACACCACGAACACTAGCCTCCGCCTCTTGTTCTTCACACGAGCGAGCCCTCCCCGTAGTTTAGATGCCTCGCACCGGCCGCTACAACACCTCCCACGTACGACGCGGAAGCTCCACCCCAGGCCTCAGCCACGCCACAACAGGCCTCACCCACGGTGGTGGTACGTACTACCACAGCGGGAACTCCACGCCCGGTCGTGCACACCGCGGCAGGTCAAGCCGCCGCCGCATCAAATGGCCATGGTGGCTTGAACTGAGCAGCAATGCATCTACTCCAACTCCTACTTCTTCGACCTCGAGCAGGTCTGGCAGTGGCTCCAGCAGGCCTCGCAGTGTAGGCCTGTTCAAGACCGCCCTCAAACCCGTACCGTTCATCAATCTTGAATCGGATGATGAGGACGGCGGCGTCAACACTGAGCAGCCAAGATCCGCCGCCGCAAAGTTTGCACGAGACATGAAGACGGCCATGACCAGGTCATTGGAAACCCAGGGCAGGGGGAAGGGCAAGGCAACCACGATGGAGGATGAAGCAGAGGGCAAGGACAAGGCCCCAACGGAGGTTGACTCCGACGACTCCGACGACGTCATGTACTGGGTTTAGCTAGTGGTTAAGTTAGTAATCTATGAAGAAAATGCAAAAGCCATGCATATTAGCTAGCATTTTCTATTCAATGCAATTTATCTTGCGTAAGATTTGACCCTTCCATTTTCAGTTAATATATAAAATATAATGCATTTTATCTTCCGGCGTGTCCTGGCATGCCTTCTCGTGTCTAGCCAGGACCCTGGCACTGGCACGATGGGATGGGGCAGTAAGCGTCAGTTAATCGGCGCCACGTATCCACCCGCGTGCCGGGCGGGGGCTCTATTTTTTCAATTACGGAGCATATAGCTTGCATGAGAAGGCTAGAAGACAGAGAGCAGTGGTTGGACCACGGGCTGGGCTGTTTGACTATCTTGCCATATTATTCATTCACCTACTTCCTTCTCCATCCTCCTGCCCGGCCCCCCATCCGCTCTGTCTAGCCATGCCTCCAAAGAGAAACCGCCCCCTGACGACTTAGGAAGCGGAGAGAATGGAGAGAGCTCGCCGCCGGAAGGAACTTGCTCCATCCATTAGAGAAAGCCCTCACATAGAGGTGCAATCTTTGCTCTCCCTGATGGTGAAGGGAAAACTTGAATCAGGCGAGGGCTCATCCGGGTACTGGGACGAATTCTTCTTCATCATCATCATATTTTTGTTCTTCTTCTTCCTCCTCTATAACTCATTACCGTGGAATAAAATGTTCCAGAGCTGGCGGAGCCATGATGGTTTTGCAGGGTGTGCCTCTCTCCCAAAAAATGGCGGCAGCGATCCAGAACCCGATGCCCACATTTCCCCGGCTCAGCGAGGTAAGCACTCTCTAATTGTGTTGACATGCATTGGGGTTCTTGCGATTCTGACTTAGGTGAGTGTAGAGTGCTTTACCTGTAATGGGGTTTTTGCGAGGACGCCACTGCCACTTAATTGGCGTCGTTGGTAGAAATAACCCTATTTTTATTTTATACAGGAAAAGAAGGTGGGGCTGAACCCAGATATGGCGTCCTGGCTTAATGAATGGATAGCCAAACAAAGGGAGAAAAAATTGACCCAGGAAGTGGATATGGCTAAAGTCCTCTTAGTTGCCAAGTGCCTTGCTCGTGAGCGCAAGCAGCTTGTAAAGGAGAATCAACAGTGGTCGGAACTGCACAAGGAAGCCAGAGCCTCGGCACATAAGAATACAGCCAGGATCAAAGATCTATAGCAGGAAAATTTGAAGCTAACAAATAGTACTGTCACCCTGGAGATCACATGCAGGAACCTGCTGGCTGAAAATGAGAAAGCACTCAGGGAGCTCGTGGATTCCAAAATGAAATACCTCGCAAGCTCCCAACTCGTGGCGTCTCTTGAGAAGGAAAACGAGCAGCTATGCGCCCAGCTTGAACCCTGATGTGTCGTGCTTTCGCAATAAAATTATGTAATGAACTGAACACATTGAAGTACTTTGTGTTTATTATGTTATGAACTGTTATGAAACCATGTCATGCAATGTTTAGAAGCACCTCTCTGTGAGAGAGTCCACATGTGAACCCTTGGGATGGCATGTTTGGTATTTTTCCTAGGTGATGCATCACTCACCATGACTCCATGCAGTGTTTTTCCATTTTTTTGATTTTTTATGAATTCCCCAGGCCCCCCTCCGAGATCTAGGTCAGACTCGGCGGTGCCATTGATGTCCGCCAGGTGGGGTGGGAACCATGGTTTGGTCTTGGTTCTAGGGTCCCACACCCCCAGGGGACCTCCCTGTATTTTTCCCCAATTTTTCTGGTGTGCATTTCTTATAGCCCCAATGCAAAATTGGATTAAAAAGGATTTAGGGCAAAAATAATTCATTATATGGTAGCAGGCCGAGATAATTCCTAGCCTCCTGGATGTGGCATGCCTGGCAGGTCCCCCACCCATTAAAAATAGAGTGGTGATGTTCTGCACACTGCCCTTGGTGGCCCCTTCACAAAAAGCACCTGTTTCGACCCCTCTGGGCACCTGGAAAATGGGAAATGCATTTTTTATGTGGAAACTAGAAAAACACTAGTTGCAAAAGTGGTTGGGAATGCAAAGATGCACATCTCCACCAAAAATGGGACCATGGTTCTAAAGTTTGGTGTGGAACTTGCACAAACCATGGTCATCTGCCAAGGAAGACCAAGAGAACTCCTGCCTGGAAGCACCTCTCTGTGAGAGAGTCCACATGTGAACCCTTGGGATGGCATGTTTGGTATTTTTCCTAGGTGATGCATCACTCACCATGACTCCATGCAGTGTTTTTCCATTTTTTTGATTTTTTCTGAATTCACTAGGCCCCCCTCCGAGATCTAGGTCAGACTCTGCGGTGCCATCGATGTCTGTCAGGTGGGGTGGGAACCATGGTTTGGTCTTGGTTCTAGGGTCACACACCCCCAGGGGACCTCCCTGTATTTTTCCCCAATTTTTCTGGTGTGCATTTCTTATAGCCCCAGTGCAAAATTGGATTAAAAAGGATTTAGGGCAAAAATAATTCATTATATGGCAGCAGGTGATACGTCTCCAACGTATCTAGAATTTTTGATGCTCCATGCTTGTTTTTACACCATTTGCCTACTGTTTCGTAACACTTCGTGGCACTTTTATGCATTTTCCAAAACTAACCTACTAACAAGTCGCCACAGTGCCAGTTCCCTGTTTTCTGCTATTTTTGTGTTTCAGAAGTGCTACACAGGAAATATTCTCAGAATTGGACGAAACAAGTTCCTGAAGTCTTATTTTTCCCGGAAGCTTCCAGAGATCCGAAGAGGAGTTGGAGGGGGGCCACGAGGGCCACACACACCAGGGCGGCGCGGCGAGGCCCCTGGCCGCGCCCCCTATGTGTGAGAGCTCCTCGGTCCACCTCTGACGCTGCCCCTTCGCTTATAAAGACCCCCCGACAAAAAAACCTAAGTACCCGATCACTTTTCCAGAACACATCGCGATCCGCCACCGCCGTCGACCCGAAGATCGGGAGGGTCTAGAAGCTCTTCCCGGCACCCTGCCGGAGAGGGGAATCGCCACCGGAGGTCTTCTTCATCGCCATGCTTGCCTCCGGAGGGATGAGTGAGTAGTCTACCTTGGACTATGGGTCCATAGCAGTAGCTAGATGGTTGTCTCCTCCACCATGTGCTTCATGTTTAGATCTCATGAGCTGCCCTACATGATTGAGATCACCGTTATGTAATTCTACATGTTTGGTTTGTTGGGATCCGATGAATATAGGTGTTATGATTGAGTTGCTATACTAAAATATATCTTATGTTATCTCTATGTTGTTTATGATCTTGCATGCTCTCCGTTGTTAGTAGCTATCTTGGCCGAGTAGTTGCTAGTGACTCCAAGAGGGGGTATTTATGCTCGATAGTGGGTTCATGCCTCTATTTAACCTGGGGGAGTGACAGAAACCTCTAAGGTTGTAGATGTGCTATTGCTACTAGGGAGAAACCAATATTCATATGCTCAAGGGCATATGCTTTGTTTACATTACACACTTTGCTTAATGCAATTATCTGTTGTTTGCAACTTAATACTCATGGGGTGTTCGGATGATATCCCCGGGAGTGGATTATTAGTCATAGATGCAGTTGGATGGCGGTCTATGTATTTTGTTGTAATGCCCAGAGTAAATCGCAAAGTGATCTTCTTGACATATCACATTTATCTTTATTCTATCAATTGCCCAACTGTAATTTCTTTACCCAGCATGTGTTATTTATCTTATGGAGAGACACCACTAGTGAGATGTGGACCCCGGTCCTATTTCCATCATATTGCTATCACCTGTTTACTTTATTCGCACTGTTTACTTTACTCGCATACTTTCACTGCTTTCCACTCGATACGCTCATACCCTTTGTTTCAAGCAAACCGGTGAGATTGACAACCTCATCGCAAGTTGGGAACAAAGTATTTGGTTGTGTTGTGTGCAGGTTCCACGTTGCTGCTCGCAAAGCAAAGCTTGATTGAGGCGTCATATATAAATTGTCCGGAGCTGTCACGAAGCTTGCAAGCATCACCTTCAGTCGTTTGTCTCTCCTCTCCAAGAACGATAAACCTTGGTTTCTTAACTGAGGGAAAACCTTGCTGCTGTATTCATCACACCTTCCTCTTGGGGTTCCCAATGGGCTGGACATTAAACTAGGCACCAACTCTTTTCTGGTGCCATCAACCAGCAATCAAGCTCTTTTCTGGCGCCGTTGCCGGGGAGGAAGTAGAAGACTTCTGCGAGGGGAGTTTTCGCACGTACATCCTTTACTTTGTTATTGTTTTGCTTTATTTATTTTACTTGCATCGTTTTTTATCAAAAACCCAAAAAAATTAGAATCCTTGGTAGTTGTTTTTACTTGTCTGCTTTTAGTTTTGCTGAAATGGCTAATTCTGAAAACACCAGGCTGTGTGACTTTACTAGTACGAACAATAGTGATTTTATCTGCACTCCTATTGCGCCACCTGCTCTGGCTGCAAACTTTTATGAGATTAAGCCTGCTTTATTGAACCTTGTTATGAAAGAGCAATTCTCTGGTGCTAGTACTGAAGATGCTGCAGCTCATCTCAACAATTTTGTTGAGCTATGTGAGATTCAAAAGTATGAGAATGTTGATGGTGATATTATTAAGCTCAAGCTATTTCCTTTTTCTTTGAGAGTAAAAGCTAAAGATTGGTTGCTGTCTTTGACTAAGAATAGTATTGATTCATGGGCTAAGTGTAAGGATGCTTTTATTGGTAGATACTATCCTCCTGCTAAAATTATAGCTTTGCGTAGCAATATTATGAAGTTTAGTCTGTTTGATAATGAACATGTTGCTCAAGCGTGGGAAAGAATGAAATCTATGATAAAGAATTGCCCCACTCATGGACTGACTACTTGGATGATTGTCCAAACTTTTTATGCAGGACTGATTTTTTCTTCAAGGAACCTATTGGATTCAGCTGCTAGAGGAACTTTTATGTCCCTTACCTTGGGCGCCGCAACAAAGCTACTTGACAACATGATGATAAATTACTCCGAATGGCACACCGAGAGAGCTCCACAAGGTAAGAAGGTAAATTCTGTTGAGGAAACCTCTTCCTTGAGTGATAAGATTGATACCATTATGGCTATGCTTGCTAATGATAGGACTCATATTGATCCTAATTGTTGGGGATATACCAAATAGGTATACCAGCGACGTAGTCCTAATTCAGCAAGCCAGGGTGGCCCATCAGGGGTGGTATGGCGGATTCGCCATACCGGGCGGCCCAGTTGCTGAAGTTGGCACGGCGGTACTGGACGCAGGCGCTTATGGCGGATCCGGAGACAGGCCTATGGCGGGTTACTAGCGGCGAGCTAATGGCGGATCCGCAGGACGGCCCATGGCGGGTGACCTTGTAGCATACGTGCAAGACTTAGTCTAGGACTCCAAGTTGTATCCGCTCCGGTACCAACGTGTAGCCCACGCCAGGTGCCTTTATAAGCCCGGCGTGGAGCAGCCCTTGAGGCAAGAGGAATCAGACCAACCTTACGGCCAATCGCATAGCGAAACAGCCAACCTCATCATTGTAACCGAGCACTTGTTGCCTTATAGTGAATTATAGCAGCACGTAGGGTCTCGTCACCGTTGCGGGATCTGAAGCTGGGTAAACTCGTGCTACCACCGTCCTGGATCGCTCCTTCGTGTTCACCCCCTTCCACAAACCGCCATATCCCTACCCCTATGGCAGATCTGTTGACGAAACCACGACAGTTGGCGCCCACCGTGGGGCATAGCGCGTCTGGAGCGTGGATCCAGGCGGGATCCGCCTTTGCAGGCATCGGCGACACGGTCGCCATCGGGCGCGTCCTCTACGATTCCGGCTTCCCCATCGTCCCAGCGGATAACCTCTAGGTGCCGGCTAGAGGAGACCCTGCTCGATTCGCCGTCATCCCGATTGGAGATATCCATATCTTCATTGGAGAGACAAACCCTACCCCCGCTACGGAAACCAATTTCCGGCGGATTGGTATGGCTGAAATCCCCAAACGGACCGCTTTCGAGCTGGATACGGAGGAGGACTCATCTGATCTGGAAGTTTCCAAGATGCCCAGATCGGATCTGAAAAATAATCCCACCCAGCCCGCCCTAGAGGTAGAGGAAGTGGTGGAAGATCGCCGTGAATCCGCCATGAGCAATCTGGCGTTAGAGACACCGCGGTACTGCCTTGTTGCGTTCGCAGGTATCACTTCGGGATCTACCTCCAATGGAGAAGATAGCCCAGGTGAATCCATCCTAGAGGCACTTAACGAAAGTGGTGAATCAGATGACTGGGATAGCAAAGGCTATGATTCTGACCATTACGATGCCGCCATGAGGAAACTCGAGGCGGAATTGGCGCAGCAGGCACTTGAAGAGCAACAAGCAGCGGCCAAGCAGGTGTTTGTCACCAGCAAAGGAGATGATGCTGGGCAGACAACCGGTGATCCGCCATCTCAGGCAGTCCACGACGGAGATGCCGGCAATGAGCAGGGTAACCCGCCACCAGCCGCTGATCCCGCCGCGGAGCAACTTCCCGAGATTCATGGCGGACCCAGGCCGCTACCCGCCATCCCCGAGGACCAGCACCAAGAAGACTTCACGACCCCGCTGGACAAGGTCGTCTATGGAACTCTAGCAGATCCAATCACCCCTGACTATGTCAGAGATGTGAACGATCTCGAGAAGAAAAGGCGAGCACTCCTCAAGGAAGCAAAGCGAGTCGAGAAGATGGGCCAGCAGGTTGATGACGACATTGCTAAAGCTCAGGACACGCTGAAGCGCGCAAGGAACATGGAAGAGAAGTATGCCACTCTCATTCAGAACCAGATCAACGAGGGAGGCGACCCGCAGCTGGTACGAAACCTTGAGTTCACCGTACCAACAGCGGAAACTCTGGCCAGGATGTACATCAAGAATCCGCCATACGTGGACAAAAACCACGATGAAGTTAGGGCTACGCCCATCGAAAACATCGTGGCTGCAAAGGAGCTATTGGAGCATAATAAAAGCCCAGCAGCCCTAGAGACGGCAGTTAAACTGATGACCAAAGCATTAGTGCAGCAGGAGAAGGCTACGTCGTCACGGCGGCTCGAATCTGATCCTGCGCTATGCAGGTCCAGTACTGCGTCTAAAGCTCAGGGAGCTGGCAATAATGGTGGTCGTCCTGACAACGAATCTCATACGGGATCCTCGGAGATCCGAAGAAGGGAAGCTCGCAATCGGAGACACGCCATCCCAATATCCTCTGATGATGACAAACCACATGGTAAAGGCCCACAGAGAAATCCATCGCCACCCCGCAAGAATTACCCGGCTTACGGATACCAACAAACCACTGCTGCTCCCCGCCATAAGACCAACATGCCGCCACCAAAGTATAAGATGTTCGAAGTCCCTAAAGGAGGAATCGTCATACGCGACAATGATGGCAAACGAGGACGAAGCCGTGACGCTGGACGCAGAGACGATCCGCCATGACGGGAAAACAGCAGGGATGGTGGATCCAAGAGAAGGGACCGATCTCGCCATGACGACGGCGCGCATCGTGACGGTGACAAGGATAAGCATCGCTCCACTCGCCGCCACGATGACAAAGGGCAAGGCTCCCGCCGCCATGACAATGATCCATCCTCACGAAGAACGGACGGAAGTCGTAGCTGCAGAGAGCAGTCGCAGGACGGTGAGAGTAAGCGCAGACGCGACCCTTCGCCATCCCCACCAGGGAGCCCCCATGGTGGTGGTGGTGGTGGCGGCGGGCCAGCAAAGTCGCGCAACTCCCGCAAAGATCCGCCGGACCAGAAGCCCTACGATGCCCGTACCCATCTAAACGAGATTGCCAAGTCTCAAACGGCCTTCTTCCTCGGCCCAAAGTGCTTTGGACCACGGATTCGTGACGAGCCCATCCCGTATGGGTTCAAAATCGAGAAAAATATCCGCCAGTACAATGGAGTCGATAGGCCTTTGACCTGGCTACAAGACTACTTCAACGCAGTACAATTCGCCGGGGGATCTCCCAATGTCGCTGTCCGCTATTTGCCCCTGATGCTATCCGGCACTGCGAGGCAGTGGATCAATGACCTGGCAGAAAACTCCATCCAAACCTGGTTCGATATGCAAACTGCGTTCACGGAAAATTTCGAGGGGACTTACAAGAGACCCCACAACATTGGTGACCTCCAACGGTGCCGACGAGCCGACGACGAGACCTCCCGAACTTTCCTCGCGCGATGGCTAGATATGAAGAACTCCTGTGAAGGGGTTACTGACGAATCCGCCATCCTCGCGTTTATTGACAGTTTGGAGAGAGGCCAGCTGCTCCGCCATCGCCTGTTGCGGGAAAGGAACGAAGGGAAACTGACCCTAAATTCCATGATCACCATCGCAAGCAACTACGCGGCCGCCGACGACGACGCCCGCGAATCTCTGAAGGCTTCCGCCATCCAGAACGCTGGAAAGCGGAATAGCAGTAACAAACGGAAGAATCCGCCAGAAGAGCCGCAGGCCCCGGACATGGTCGCCACAACCTTCGCTGACAAGGGTCAAAGCAGCCAGCGCGGCAAGGGACGCGGAGGTGGCGGTGGCCAGCCGCGGAGTTCCGCAACTCCCGCTTCGGCGCCATCCGCCCCCGTGTCTTATGACGAATACCGCGATATGCCGTGTTTTGCCCATCGTGACGCCTCGGGAAAGTGCAACCACACCAACCGGAACTGCAAGTTTGTCAACGACCTCAAGGCGGATCAAGAAGCTGGCTTCAAGCGCAGCCGGCGACAACGGCCTCGTGGCAAAGGAAAAGCGGATAAAGACAAGGAGTCTAGGGATGGCAGTGATATGGATGAAGACCCTGTGCCCAAACCCGCCGAAAAGGCAGAGGGTGGTGCTGGCAAGGGTAACCCAATCAAGGACAAAAAAGGTGCCTTTCACACATTCCTTGGACCCCCCACGGCTAAGGCTCAGAGAGCTGCTATGCGCTCCCTTAATGCCACCGTGCCAAAAATCCGCCAGTACGTCCGATGGTCCGAAGTGCCGGTGCACTGGAGCCGCGATGATCATCCAGAGCACATCCCAGATGGCTATTACGCCATGGTGGTATGCCCTGTAATCCATGGCTACGAGTTCTCCAAATGCTTAATGGATGGCGGGAGCAGCCTGAACATCATGTACGTGGAAACGCTGACAAAGCTCGGCCTCACCAAAACCCAACTCCGCCATAGCGCGGTCACCTTTTATGGGGTGGTTCCTGGTCGCCAAGCTAAGTCCCTCGGGTCCATCACACTCAAGGTTGCCTTCGGTAGTGAGGAAAACTACAGAGAAGAGCCCATAACCTTTGAAGTAGTCCCGTTCAAAAGCACTTACCACGTGATCTTCGGGCGCCCCGCCTTCCACAGCTTCCATGCAAGGCCATGCTACATATACAACCAGCTGAAGATGCCGGGACCGGATGGCATAATCACCGTTTATGGCAGTTTCAGAAAGGCAAAGGAGTGCGAGGAAGGAGAAGCCGCCTTCGCGGAAGCAGTGTTCTTCGGCGAGGAGTTCAAAGAAATCCACGCTGCAACGGACCCCGTGGAGATGCCGGCATCCAAGCAAGACGTTTCCGCCACCCCGCCCACCTTCAAGCCTACAGTCAATACAAAACAGGTGGAACTTGTCGCTGGCGATGCCGCCAAGACTACCGCCATTGGGACGAATTTGTCCCCCGCATAGGAAAACGCGCTCGTCGAGTTCCTCCGTGAGAACCGGGACATCTTCGCATGGCAGCCATCTGACATGACGGGTGTACCCAGGGAACTCGCCGAGCACGCTCTGCAGATAATTCCTGGTTCAAAGCCAGTAAGACAAGCCATGAGACGCTTCGGAGATGAAAAGCGCCGCGCCATAGCAAAGGAGATTTCCAAGCTGTTGAAAGCAGGCTTCATCAAGGAAGTGATACATACCAAGTGGGTGGCAAATCCGGTACTAGTTCCTAAGAAAAACACAAAAGTTCTGCGCATGTGTGTAGATTACACTGGCCTGAACAAAGCATGTCCAAAAGACCCTTTTCCCTTGCCTCGCATTGACCAAGTCATTGACTCGACGGCGGGATCGGAGCTGCTGTGTTTCTTAGATGCCTATTCTGGATACCACCAGATCAAGATGAAAAAGTCCGATCAGCTCGCTACGTCGTTCGTAACACCTTATGGCACATATTGCTATGTCACAATGCCATTCGGTCTGAAAAACGCAGGAGCAACGTATCAGCGCACTATGCAAAAGTGCCTGGCGGACCAAATTGGACGAAACATCCACGCATACGTGGACGACATCGCAGTTATGTCCAAGAAGCAAGATGGCCTTATAGCGGATTTGCAAGAGACCTTTGACAATCTCAGGAAGTACAACATGATGCTTAACCCAACGAAGTGCGTCTTCGGGGTCCCAGTTGGACAACTCCTAGGATTCATCGTCTCCCACCGCGGAATTGAGGTTAACCCGGAGAAGATCAAGGCAATCCTCGACATCTCCCGGCCCATCGACCTAAAAGAAGTACAGCGACTCACAGGCTGCGTGGCAGCAGTGAGCAGATTCATCAGTCGTCTTGGCGAGAAGGCTTTGCCACTCTACAAGCTGATGAAGAAATCAGACGAATTCGTCTGGACCGACGAGGCAGACGCCGCACTCAAGGATCTGAAGAGAGTGTTATCCACTGCACCAGTCCTAGCGGCTCCCGAAGACCAGGAACCCATGTTACTATACATGGCGGCAACCAATAGGGTAGTCAGCATCGTCATGGTGGTAGAACGTAAGGAAGAAGCGCAGGAGTATGGCGTACAGCGACCAGTCTACTATGTCAGCGAGGTCCTGACGGAATCCAAGCAGCGCTACCCTCACTACCAAAAATTGGCATACGGAGTTTTCCTAGCTTCTCGTAAGTTAAGGCATTACTTCTATGACCATAAGATCACAGTGGTGAGCAAAGCCCCACTGAAGGACATCATCAACAACAGCGATGCAACAGGACGAGTTGCAAAGTGGGGCATTGAATTGGCCTCTTTCGACATCGACTACAAGCCTCGCACCGCCATTAAGTCTCAGGCTTTGGCGGAGTTTATGGCGGATTGGAAGGAAGCGCAGGAAACTACGCCCGTCCCAGAACCAGAGCATTGGGTGATGCACTTTGATGGCTCAAAGTTGCTACACGGCTCGGGGGCTGGAGTGACGCTCAAATCTCCTAAGGGAGATGAGCTAAGCTACGTTCTCCAGATTCACTTTCCCACCACCAACAACATCGCGGAATATGAAGCGCTACTACATGGGCTACGCGTCGCAAAGGAGATTGGCGTACAACACATTATGTGTTGTGGAGACTCTGACCTTGTGGCCCAGCAGGTGGCTGGCACATACAAAGCTCGGAATGAAGTAATGGCGGCATACAGGGACGAAGTGGACGAGATGGCCAAAAGTTTCCTCGGCTACGACATAAAGCACGTACGGCGAGAAGATAACATGGCGGCCGATACCTTGTCCAAACTGGGATCCAGCCGTAAGGCAGTTCCGCCAGGCGTGTTCCTCGAGCATCTGCGCGTACCATCAGTAAAGATGGTGGATCCAGAAAATCCGGAGATGGCGAGCTCCCCTGTAATGGCGGTTTTGCCTAGCAATCCGCCATGGGCAAAGCCCTTCCTGAAATATCTGACGAGCAAGAAGCTTCCCGAAGACGAAGTCGAGAAAAGACAGGTCGAGCGTAGAGTCAAAGCATATACCATCATAGATGGCCAACTCTACAAACGAAGCACCTCAGGAGTTTTCATGAAGTGCATATCCCAAGTGGATGGAATCGAAATACTAAGAGAGATCCATGAAGGCGAATGTGGGCATCACGCCGCCGCCAGATCCCTAGTAGCAAAAGCGTTCCGCCATGGGTTCTACTGGCCAACAGCCAAGGCAGATGCAGACCGCATTGTGGAGCTCTGCCATGGTTGCCAGATGTACTCCAAGCAAACCCATATGCCCGCCACAGCACTGCATACGATCCCTATAACTTGGCCTTTCGCAGTCTGGGGGCTGGACATGGTGGGTCCGCTAAAAACAGCACCTTCGGGATTTACGCACCTTTTGGTAGCGGTAGACAAATTCACGAAGTGGGTGGAAGCTAAGCCCATCAGAAAACTTGATGGCAAAACCGCCCTAAAATTCATCAAGGACATTGTGGTCAGATTCGGCATCCCACACAGCATCATCACCGATAATGGCACAAACTTGTCTCAGGGAGAAGTTGAGGAATACTGCCATCACAACGGAATCCGCCTTGACCTAGCATCTGTGGCACATCCACAGTCTAATGGCCAAGTTGAGCGGACCAACGGACTAATCATGTCAGGGATCAAGCCACGCCTAGAAGCACCGCTACATAGAGCAGCTGGAGCCTGGGCAGAGGAGTTGCCATCTGTACTGTGGAGTGTACGGACCACGCCAAACAGATCAACTGGCCTTACCCCTTTCTTCTTAGTCTACGGAGCAGAGGCAATCTTGCCGAGTGATGTTCAATACGATTCTCCAAGAGTCGAGGCCTACAAGGAAGAAGATGCAGAAACGTCCAGACAACTATCTGTGGACCTGCTGGAAGAAGAGCGTGACCTAGCAGCCCAGAGATCCGCCATCTACCAGCAAAATCTCCGCCGCTATCACAGCAGGCGAGTTCGCCAACGCTCGTTCAAAGAAGGTGACCTGGTGCTACGCCTGAAACAGCAGAAGTCCCACAAGCTATCCCCGCCTTGGGAAGGACCCTTCGTCATCAGCAAAGCTCTACTGAATGGTTCCTACTACCTCGTTGATATTTGCGAGCTAGATAAGCGACCAAGTAAGAAGCGCAAACGAAGAGACCCTGACGATATCTACGACGAGACGGATCGTCCATGGAACATCGCACAGCTACGTCCTTTCTACACTTAGCAATTTTCTCTCTTTGTAACAGGCACCTCTATATGATCAATGAAATAAAGCATTTGGTTCACTCTTGATTTTTTCTGAGTCTTTTACCTCCTTTATTGTTCATTTAGATCGTATAGAACCTTTTTGCGCAATTGTGCTCTGCACTTGCGTCTCTTTTAAATCCGCCATAAGCGGTCCGCGTAGCTTTTTTGTGTTTTGATCTTCATCCGATGTTTTCTGTGTGGATTCCAGAGTAGTGATTTTTTGGCGATCCAAGCCGCCATCTGCTCAGCGTTCTGGACGGTTGCTATTAAGTATCGTCGCCCTAGCGGATTGTTCGTGCGAAGATTTCGCCATCTCACGAAAAGTCAAGCACAGCGAGCCGGATGGCGGATCGCACAATCCTACGCGTGAAAAATTTTAAGTGTTGTTTTTTGGGCATGGCAAAAACTGCAAGTTGCATAAAACTAGGCCTGGCAGTTTCTTCGCGCAATTAAAACCACTTCATAAAAAACAAACTGCAAAAGTTCACAAGCATTCTACTGATCCGCCACAAGCAGATCAGTCACAGTGCAGACACATCACACGCAGTTTAAGTTTAAATTACAGACCCACTCAGGGGCCGAATTGATGCAAAGTATTTTTTTCCTGCCATCTTACAGGGCACATCTCAAGAGGATGGCGGAATCTTGGAGGACACCTCATCCCCGCCATCACCACCTGCAGTTGCCGCGGAGGCAGATGCCGAAGCTTGGCTAGGCGATCCTGGTAGCTCGTATGCTTCGTAGTATACGTTCAACTGCGTGCCAAGGGCGCACAGTTGATCATATCCAAGCACACTCTGCCGGATGGCGGCCTCGTCCACCGGCGCGCCGTCCTCGCCGCTCTCAGGGATGCCGGAGGTGAGCTGGTCCAGGTCCATCTCGGGATAGTGGGCCTTCGCCAAAGTCAGCGCTGTTCTGGCACCACCCCGAGCAGAGGATAGCTTCCAGTCCGCCACCAGCCCTGGCACCAGCAGCAGCTTCTGCGTGAGCGCGATGGCGGAAAGGTTGGAAGAACCCGCTATCTGCAGGCTCCCGCACGCTTGGCGACCAGCGCTGAGAAGGCCATCAAGCTCCTTCCTCGCTGCGTCGGTGGCCATGCGCAAGCCCTCAGCGGTGTCCACCTCGCTTTGCCCCAAGGAAGCTGCATGGCGGAAAAAAGAAGATGCGTCACGGACTGCATAGCAGAAATTGGAAATTTTACGCTATAAGAAGAAACGGTACCTAGCAAGTTGTTTTGGAAGTGATGGAGGAGCTCGTTAAAGCCTTCACGCCGCTTCTCAAAGTCAGCGGCGGCTTTGCGGAAATCCGCTATCTCCTTATCCTTCTTCTTGCCCTGGTTCTCCAGGTCCTTCAGCTGCCTCTCAAGGGTGGCGTTTTCAGCCAGCGATTTCCGGAGCTGTTGATTCAGCCCGTCCATCGCAATGGCATGGCCCTGCTCCATCCCCTCGATTGTGGACTTCAGCTTGGCAGCGTCTGCATGGCGGAATTTTGTCAGTTCAGCGTTTGATCGAATAAGCATAAAGGAAACTTAAGATAGGTTACCGCTATTCTCAAGCTGCTGCTGCAAATCTGCCACAAGAGCGCCTTTCTCCGCCAGCTCCTTCTCCTGCGAGCTGACGACCTGGACCAGGTCCTCCACCACCTTCTTGTAGTTCTGGCAAGATTTGAAGTGTTAGTCACTCTTTGAGCATCATAATGGATAGAATCCGCCATGACGCTCGGGGGCTACTCATGTTGATTTTTTAGTTACTCTTAGAGCATCATGATGGATGGAATCCGCCATGATGCTCGGGGGCTACTTATGCTGATTTTTTGTCTTCTAAGAGCTTTATGCTGGATAATTATCCGCCATAACGCTCGGGGGCTACTCAGTGTGAAAATTAAGTTCTCTATAGAGCACTGTGTGAACTACCAGTGCTCGAGGGCTAAGTTATTCAAAAACTTACAGAAGTCAACCTTGGAGCCCCATAGCGGATTAAATTTGCGAATCCGCCATGGCGCTCGGGGGCTACTGGGAGTACATACCTCCTTAACAATACTGGTTCTCTGAACGAACGCCGCCATTGCAGATGACACATGGTTACTGGCCTCCTCTTGCATATTGTCAAGGCGGAAAAGAGCAGTTGCTTTCTTCTTCCATTTTGAAGCTTCCTCAGCTCCCGTATCCGTTTGGATTGCTTTTCCGCTAAAACTCACCTTCTTAGCACCCTTAGCGGGGCGATCTGATGGTCCAGCACTTTTTCCTGGAGCATCCGCCACCTTGCTGGTATGAAGAGAAGAGGCGGAAGGCCCAGTTGGGCGAGCAGGAGCATCTGGTGTAGCTGGAATGGCAGCGGGAGATGGCTTGGCTAATGGAGGTTTCGGGCCAGAAACCTTTCTTCTTCTGTGTGCAAGAGACAGATTAGAAAAAGTTATGCATGGTATGAAGGCAAGTTATGAGTACTAGTCATTGACCCGTGCATCGCACGGGGTCTCACCATTGTGGAAATTTTAAAAAGCACATCCTTCCATATTATGTTCGAAAAAGGTCATGCTCATATGGTTTCCGGACATGAATACAGATAGAGAAGTCTCCAGCAAGATCCCCGTCTTATTTCAAAATGACCATAGCTTTCTTTATTGACAGAGAGTAGAAAATAACAGAATCAAAGTTGTATTTGTATATCCGAGATGTGACCCGGTAACAGCACACAAAGGACATCATCATGCCTTTCTCAGCCTGGTTTGCATAGGACAAATGGGATGGTTTTTACCAAGAAACACCAATACAGCTGTAACAAATAATTGCACACCAGATGGAGTTCATGTGAGCCGAAGTTCTGGCAGATGTTGATGTCTTAAGAGTTCTTTGGTGAACTCTCCGGCAATGCGATTCACAAAGTTAAAGGGAAGATGCATCATGGTTTTTTCCAGCTACCTCTTGCAGTTTGCCAAGTCCAAGTCACGGATATGAAGTCATATATAGCTAGAAAACGTGCTTATGTTTTATTGCCATATTTCAATTTGAGAATGCGTATATAAGAAATGATGTCCATGCTATGCTACAACAGATTATCTGTTAACACCTAGTCGTAGAGAACATGTCCAGAAAGAAGGAACTATTTTTGTTTCTTGTTTCCATCATCAGATATGCATCTAGCAAGTAGGTAAAATGGAGCTGAAAAACAGATGCAACTATTTCAGACGTCCAAGGACACTCTCGTAACTGCGCAAAATCAAGAACTTACTATTGCAAGGAGTGATTTAAATTGCCGCTAGACATACCATGTAATAGGCAGTATGACATGAAAATTATGAGCATTTTCACGTGGGCAAGCATGGTTTATGCATTTCTATATCGAATATAAAATTATATTTTTCAGAAAAATGAGAGTATAGAATGACTTGTATAAACAGAAGTTAGACTGTGTTGCAGGGAAATTTCATGCGAAGTCTTCTTTTGCATCCAAACATGCAGCCAGCCTAATTATTTTAAAGGAATATCTCTAAATTCTGAAACCATATGTACATGGGAACGATTATACACTATATTGACACTAATTTGAGTAATCTAGGCGAATTATATAAATATATAAATCACCCAAACTTAGGCATCATGCCTTCGCTTAGTGCTGAGATTTAGGATGCATGAAGAAATAATACAGAACATGCAAAACCTCTCCCTAAGAAACATCTACTAATTTCATTGGCTAAAACTGATAGGACTACAAAACTGAATATATGTTTTGTTCATACATCAGGCATAAGTCGATTTGCTAGATTTATTGATGAGTTCAACAAACATGAAAATAGAGCAGGAAATTAAGGGAATGGAGTTACTTGTCTAGGCACGTGTATAGTTGGCCCACTCCATCGCCTAGTCTGCTTCACATTGTCATCCGTACACCACTTAGTCTGCTATGCGCGGACTGGCCAATTGATTCACAGATTGTTTAAAAGAAATAGGGGATTCAAAGTTTGGAGACAAACGGGATCTGGAGAGTGGGGAGACTGGATTGGATCTTACCTATCGGAGTGATGGACGACACGGAGAGAGGACGACGCCGTGGTCGGCTCGCCTGAGGACTCGACATCTGGGATTGGAGACGCAAACTCATGGAGATGTTTTTTTTTTACCTGGTGGAGATGGTTTTTCAGCATCCAATCGCATGGCTCGCCCAAATAGACCAAAGCGGCTACGACTGCGGGAGACGAAGCGGTAAGCGGTAAGTTAATTCATCTGACGGCTGATGATATCTAACGTATGGATCGGACGGATGATTAGATGCGTTTTCTAGGATTAACGTGGAGCCTCCTACGGTGCCTCCAATTAGTAAATATAAGATACTAACTTCCGCTCTGGTAGATTTATAGTGGCGGAATGTTCTGGCACGGTGTCCAGATGGCCGCGAAGGGCAGGGGACGAATGGCGAGAGATGACTCTCTTGCCCATTCCGCGAATGCGCCCGCCAGCACCGCGAACGCCACGAGGAACCGCCACTACAGGTTCATCCACCACTACTTCTTCTTCCGCCACCTACTGTCTCTTGGGAGACGAGGATGTCTCGTCCTCATCGTCAGTAAGATCCTTCGTCCGAGGATAGCGGACGAGACCGCTCAGTTCAGAAGGTGGCAGGGAAGAGAGCTGCGAAGAAATGTGAAGTTACTCAAGGAAAATTAGCTGTTATGGCGGAATGAGGAGAAGCACTTACCTTTGGACAACTGCCATTCTCATACATAGGGATTCCTAGCTTCAGAGGTTCATCTCGCCCCACCTTAATGATGTTGCGGATTCGAAGCTCGATCTCCTCAGCAGATAGTTCCTCCTTGGAATAGCGTTGGAGATCGTCTATTCCGCTATACTCACACATAAGGGCTGGGCGGTATTGAAGAGGCTGAATCCGCCGTGAGATCCAGCAGTAAATGGTGTCAGCACCTGTCAGTCCGGAGAAGACAAGTTTCGAAATCCGCCGTGAGCATAATTGACATTCATCATCCATGGTGAAATCATCCATAACGCCCCAGCTATCCTGTTCCTCGGCGGGGCCATCAGTAAAAGACCGCAGGCCGAACTTCCTTTCAGGAGGGGCCTGGTTGGCCTGATAGAAGAAGGAACCCCGCCATCCCTTAGCAGAGTCATGAGGGACAATGTAGGGGTAGGATTTCCCGTGCCGAGGAACAAAGGAGATTGACCCGCAATTGCGAGGATTCCCGTTCGCGTCCCGGTTATGGCGGATATTAAAGTATAAGCGGAATAAGTCTCCGCGTGGGCTGATGCCTAGATAGCCTTCGCATAGCGCAACGAAACCTGCTAAGGCAGTGAAGCTATTCGGAGCAATGTGGTGTAGCTGTAACCTGTAATGGCGGAGAACTTCCCTCAGGAAGTAGGATGGCGGAAGGCTGAGGCCATGATCAATATGAGACTTCAGCATAGCGACCTCCTCATTTGAAGGAGTTGGCGCCGTTTCACCAGGCACAACCCGCCATCTGGAGGTTTCCCTAGCAACTATGCGGCCTTCCCGCTCCAAGGAAGATAGCATTTCTTCGCTTAAGCTGCAAGGGTCCCAATCCCCTCCTGAGGTTTCGGGCATGGCGGACTCCGTGTCAGAGGATCGCACAGAGCCCTCAGCAGCTTCAGACTTTGAAGTTTGGCGAGGAGATTCGGGCTCCATGGCGGCCAGTGGCGTGGCGGTAATGATTTCTAAAACTTCAAGCGAGGACGAGGAAGACGAGGCCAGCTTGTGGCGGAAAGTGCTGCCGGCGGCGAGGTTTTTCGCGGTGGCTCGCCGGAGATGGCGAGGCTCTCGTGGCGGCGCTGAAGAGAGAAAGTGACGGGGGAGAATGAAGGGGTGACCGGCCGGGGGTGAGAGGCCGGGGTATATATAGACCCCGGGCCTCGAGATTCGTGCCCGCCATCGCCACCGCTCGTCCCGATCACAGAAACCCTAATCTGGCGACACGTGTCCAAGGGTAAGAAAGTAACTTGGTGAATCTTGCCCTAGAAGGAACTGTGTGCCGAAATTTACGACGGATTTTAACGGTATGATCCATCGGATCCCGAAAATCTCGCTAAGATAACTACGTCGCTTGATCCGTTATTTACGGCGGATTGATAGATGGAAAAGGAACCTCAAGATAACCGCCATCCCAGCAAAGAAGAGCTATGGCGGAAATGACTTATCAAGGACAAGCATGGCGGATGTAGATGGTGATCTTGAAGTTCCCTGGGGGCTACTGTTGGGGATATACCAAATAGGTATACCAGCGACGTAGTCCTAATTCAGCAAGCCAGGGTGGCCCATCAGGGGTGGTATGGCGGATTCGCCATACCGGGCGGCCCAGTTGCTGAAGTTGGCACGGCGGTACTGGACGCAGGCGCTTATGGCGGATCCGGAGACAGGCCTATGGCGGGTTACTAGCGGCGAGCTAATGGCGGATCCGCAGGACGGCCCATGGCGGGTGACCTTGTAGCATACGTGCAAGACTTAGTCTAGGACTCCAAGTTGTATCCGCTCCGGTACCAACGTGTAGCCCACGCCAGGTGCCTTTATAAGCCCGGCGTGGAGCAGCCCTTGAGGCAAGAGGAATCAGACCAACCTTATGGCCAATCGCATAGCGAAACAGCCAACCTCATCATTGTAACCGAGCACTTGTTGCCTTATAGTGAATTATAGCAGCACGTAGGGTCTCGCCACCGTTGCGGGATCTGAAGCTGGGTAAACTCGTGCTACCACCGTCCTGGATCGCTCCTTCGTGATCACCCCCTTCCACAAACCGCCATATCCCTACCCCTATGGCAGATCTGTTGACGAAACCACGACACTAATAATGTTCCTTTAGCCTCTTTGGTTGCTCAAGAAGTGCATGTTGATGTGAATTTCATTAGAAGCAATAATTTCAACAACAATGCTCATAGGAACAATTTTGCTAGTAACAATTATAGGCCGTATCCTTCTACCAATGGTAATGGTTATGGTAATTCTTATGGTAATTCCTCCAACAACACTAGGGCCGTGCCCTCCGAGCTTGAGGTAATGCTCAAGGACTTCATCGGTAAGCAAACTGCTTTTAACAAGTCCGTTGAGGAAAAGTTAGGCAAAATTGATATTCTTGCTTCTAAAGTTGATAGCCTTGCTCATGATGTTGAACTTCTGAAATTAAAGGTGTTGCCTAATGATGTGAAAGAGAACAATGTTTTTGCTACTGCTAATGCTATTCAAGTTGGAATTGATGAAAATCTTAGATTGTTAGCAGAATTGCATGCTAGATGGGAAAGAGAGGATGAGATTGCTAGGAATATGAAAGTTTGTTCTATTACTACCTCTGATGATGTTGTTCCTAATGCTAGCAATCCTCTCACTTTGATTGGTGTAGAGAAAACTCCCACTCCTTGTGTTAAAAAGCCTAAAACTGCCAAAACTTTTTCTCAAAAGAGTATTGAATTTTTTTAGAGTGTAGGAGATGATAGCTCTATTTCTTTTAATGATTTTGATGTTGATGGCTGCAATATATCTGAAGTTATTTTGTTCTTGCAAAAGCTTGCTTTGACTCCCAATGCTAGTTCTTTAAATGTTGCTTTTACTAAGCATATTACCAATGCTCTCATGAAAATTAGGGATGAAAAGTTGCAGCAAAAAGCTTCTGTTCCCAAGAAGTTAGAAGATGGTTGGGAACCCATCATTGATATGCATGTTAATGGTTTTGATTGCCATGCTTTATGTGATCTAGGTGCTAGTATTTCTATCATGCCTAGAAAAATTTATGACATGCTTGATTTACCACCGCTTGAAAAATGTTATTATGATGTTCCTATTGCTGATGTTCCTAAGAAGAAACCTTTGGGAAGGATTAATGATGTCCTTATTGTGGTTAACAATAACCTTGTTCCTGTTGATTTTCTTGTTATGGACATTGAATGCCATGCTTCATGTCCTATTATTTTGGGAAGACCCTTTCTTCGAACTGTAGGTGCCATCATTGATATGAGAGAAGGCACCATCAAATATCAATTTCCACTCAACAAAGCTATGGAACACTTCCCTAGGAAAAGGAAGAAATTACTTTTTGACTCAATTCTTAGAGCAAATTATGAGCTTGATGCTTCATCACTTGATGTTACTTGATTCACAATTTTCTGCGCCTAGCTCAAAGGCATTAAAGAAAAGCACTCTTGGGAGATAACCCAATGTTTTATTTTCAGTACTTTTTCTTTTATTTGAGTCTTGGAAGTCATTAATACTGTAATGACCGCTGCTTATCCTTTTTATTTCATTGTTGTGCCAAGAGAAGCCTCTAATTTGAGTGAGGTAAGATTTGGGGATGTTGCTGTCCTGAAACTGTTTTCAGTGCTGCACCGTAAAAATTCGTATAAATTCTCTGTATATCTTTTGGACCTGAAATTTCTTGTGCATATGCCCCAGGTTATATCCAAACTTTCATTGGTAGAACACTTTTAGTTTTGAGCAACAGAAAACCCCTCAAAAATTCGGCCTTTGTCAGCTGTTCTGTTTTGACAGATTTCTGCCAATATTTGTGTTTGCCGCTTTATCGCTTTCTTTTGATCACGGAACTTTTGGAGAAGTTGCTACAGTAGTATATGCTATATATGTGGTGGTTTTGGGTTGAAACCTGAAGCAAAAAGAGGTTAATTATATGTTATGTTACACTAATGTTGCTAATAGATTTGTGTTTTGTTTTGTATGAAGGAAGTTTTCAAGTGTAGGGATTGGAGAATGATGAGATGAGTTGAAGAATGGACAAAAGCTCAAGCTTGGGGATGCCCATGCATCCCCCAAGAAATATCCAAGAAGTACAAGCGTCAAAGCTTGGGGATGCCCCCGAGGCACCCCTTCTTCATCGGCAAAAATCAGGTCACCTTTCAAGAAACTATATTTTTATTGCTTCATGCACTATGTGTTTTTCTTGGAGCGTCAGTTGTTTTAGTTTTCTTAGTTAGTTTAGTTTTGTTTGCTGCAATAAATGGTTGGACCCCAACAAATTTCTTTTGGATAAATTGCCTTGCTTTTCATTTGCCAAGAACGCTCTAGTTTTCACTCTTATAAAAAACTGAGTGTTCTTCTTTTTCTGCTACTGCTTTCGGTTTTCGTTTTTGCCTTGATTTGCGTTCAGACCTTGTCATATCTATTTATCAAGGTGTATTTTTGCCTCTGATCTTTATTGGTTTTCATCAAAAGAGGTGTCTATAAAATTTTCAAATGGTGTTGGAAAAGAGAAAAAGCTTTATGCAAAAAAGTGGTACAAGAAGGAGCTTGTGTAGACTGCGGCTTAGGCTTTTTCATGTCATGCTTGATGTATTTTTGATAGTATGCTTAGTGGTTTTGCTGTAGCATGACATGTCTCAAATAACTGAGATTGCTTAATGAGCCTTTGAAAAAATCATGTGTTGTTTTTAATTATATGGACGCATTATTTTGGTTTTCCCCTTGATGCTTTATTTGGGTTGACTTGGCGCATGCTCACACATGTTAGACTCTTACAAAGTCGCCAATAGCCTCTATGATCATTTATTTTTTGAGTTTTGATGCCATCTTATGCTTCTTTTAATGTCGCTTTGCATGATTATGGCCATTATTGCTCTCTTAGTTGGTCGCTCCCAGTCTTTTGCTAGCCCTCACCTTGTACTGAGTATGAGCTCTACTCGTCCATCCAACTCCTAAAAACCAAGTTTGCCAAAGTGTCCACCATACATACCTATTAGCAATTTGCTATTCCAAGTAAATTTGACTTGCTTTTATTTTCTCTTTAAATTAAACTCTTACCAGTGTTATGTGAAAATTGGTCAGTAAAGCTCTCACGAACCAGAAGGCACACTTTACTTTTTGTTGTTCTTAAAAATTTGACATTGTGGTCTCTTATGTTGAGTTGTTATGCTTGCAAGTTGTAAGTTGGATACTAGCCCATCCATGCTGTCATGGGGCAAGCTTTCAACATTGCACTTCTTATTTGAGTTGATATCGTGATCTTTTGTTTATGGATGCCCGCGGTGTGAAATGAATTGGGAATCTTGCGGGGATCATTGAGTTTTTATATGTGTTAGGGAAACGCCTGGGCCGCCAATCTAATCCAGGCATAATTCATGGTGGAAATTTGCAGCATACCCATGGTGGACATTCGATGACGCATCTCACAATAAAAAGCTAAACAAATGGCAAATAAAAGAGATGTCGAGGTGTTCGTTGTCTGCTTGTCCTGTCATTTTGATGTGGGCTTGTTCCATGTCATCGGGCACGGAGGTACCCCGTTGGCGGTTCTCGATGATACATATATACTTACAATGACAAGAGCCTTGCTTGGGACTCTAAGTTGAGTAGCATGAGGTTTGGGTACTCGTATTCACGGGACACGAGGTTTTCAACTTATGATTTGTCAAGCATATGCATCATAATTGTTCTCGCATTAATTTTAACCACTCAAGATGCTTATGATGGGGGCAATGAGAGCTCAAAGCCAGTAAGTACTATAATTTTTGAAGGTTATAAAACTTGCAATCACTGCTTCCCTCCGCGAAGGGCCTTTCTTCTACTTTTATGTTGAGTCACCACCTTCTATCTTTATGCACCATTAAGAGAGCCTAGTTGTCATTCTTAGTATAATATGCATTGTCCCAAAGTTTTCATTGATTGATTCATATTGTTGGTTTCACTTGTTCTCAAATTATTTGTATCTAGTCGCCCTCTTAAACTTGAAGGTGTCCTATGCATTTATGTGTTGCTCTCTATGAAGGACAAGCTGAAAACCATTTGTATGTTTTTCCTTATGATTTGAACACACGTTTGACTTTCATTGTTTCATTTTCATGATCTTTTGTTTGTGTTCATTTGCATGTTTACAACATGGTTGCTAAGTTCTTATTGTCAAGATTATATCTGTCATGCCCATGTTTTAAGTTCTTATGATCCCAGCTCACAAATGCTTACATATATGATCAAGATTGTGTAGGTGCATGTCACCTCAAAAATTATTCTTTTGTTATCACTTACCTACTCGAGGACGAGCAGGAGTTAAGCTTGGGGATGCTTGATACGTCTCCAACATATCTATAATTTTTTATGCTCCATGCTTATTTTTACACCATTTGCCTACTGTTTCGTTACACTTCGTGGCACTTTTATGCATTTTCCGGAACTAACCTAACAAGTCGCCACAGTGCCAGTTCCCTGTTTTCTGCTGTTTTTGTGTTTCAGAAGTGCTACACAGGAAATATTCTCGAAATTGGACGAAACAAGTTCCCGAAGTCTTATTTTTCCCGGAAGCTTCCAGAGATCCAAAGAGGAGTTCGAGGGGGGCCACGAGGGCCCCACACACCAGGTGTAACAACTCAGAATTTGTAAACCACTTCTTATTAAATAAAGTACCAAATTTTGGACCCAGATAAAACTTTTTATCTATTATTTTATGCATACATGTATTTTCTTTTATATGTATTCTATGATTTCATGTGTGTTATTTTTGATTGTGCATTGGTTAGTTAATTCTAAGTTAACCAACAGAAGCAATTGAGAAGAATTATGGAAACCAAATAAACCAGAAATGAAAATGTTAAAGAAAAAGAGAAGAATAAGAGGATCTAGGAAATCTGTTTGATTACCCTACTTTGAGCCCTTAGAATAAGAAGTCTACAACTCACCTCAGTGTTTGGCCAATTAGTTGAGCTTCACCAAGTCACATACTACCTCAACCAACAAGTATCTACCCAAAATTCAAATCAGAGCTTGACTCAATCATCTGCTAAACTTTGAATCTGAATCGTATGACAACCCCAAATTCAAAATAGCCCTGGAGCAAAACACCACCTCTTGACCTAACAAAAATTGTTTTAGAGTCCCTATCCAATATAATGACCAACCCAATTGGAAATTTTCAAAAATTCAAATTTTGATTTCATGCGGGCATTTCGTCGAACACGTTCTGGGCAAAAATCACACAAAATCGAAACAACTGTTTGCAACAGTGGTTGGCAGCCCTAGCCCTAGTCCCTGACCTCCAAGCAGTGCCCTGGACTCTCCTTTGTCGATCCCTTGTCTCCCCTGCCCAAACCACGGCCATGAGACATGGAAGGCATGGAGGAAGAACACACCGGACCCCTCCCATGTCCCCCTCTGAACCAGACCGCCTCGACACCTCCCATCGCGCCAGGACACTCCTACAACACGCCGCAGCCCGCCGCCCACGCCAGAACCAAGCCTTGCCCCTCCCACGGCCGACACACACGGTGTACTGGCCGCCACTGGACCTCGCCGGTGCTCCCTCTCCCGCCTATAAAAGGGCCCCCGTTCTTGGCTGAAAAGAACCACACCATCACCAGGAACCTCCTAGACATAATCTCCTCGCTAGTTGCTCGCCGGTTCGAGCTCGCCGGAGCACGCCGAGCTCCAGGACGTGCAGCCGTTCCCGGCGTTCCTGGCCACCTCTCGGGATTCCGCTGGTACCAGGCGGAGGAGGAGGAGACCTGCGATCTTTTCTGCTACCTCATCGTCAAGCTCTTCTTCCCCTGCGCCGCTCCCCGTCGCCATCTTCTTCGCTGCTGACCGCCGGTGAGCTCCGCTCGTTCCCAGGAAGAAGATACGTACCGCTTCGGTTTTAAGTTATGACGGCTGGGCCCCCTTCGTCAGGCCGTTTGTGTTTTTTTTCCTTGCCCCGCCAGCGTGAGCCTATTGGGCCGGCCCGTTCGGGAATCCTTAGGTGCGGCCCAGTTTCCGTTAGAAGGCGATCCGCTTTTATTTTTATTTTCCCGCCGTTCGTAATTAGTTTCAGATATGAATTTCAGATTTAATTTCCCGGAGATTTAGAAATCCATTTCTCACAAATAAATATGCGTTGGAAAGCTTAGGAAATTATCTAGCCTCTGAAACTAATTAGAATCCAATTTGGGATAGTGACTTAATTCCATAAGAATACTTCGACCATAGCTTTATGAATCTTAGGAAAATTCTAGAAAATAGTTTAAACCTCCAAAAATCTTAAAACTTGATTTGTGAACTTACTAATCAACTTGTCTACAGTTTAGTCAACCCTAATCAACTCAAACCTTGTTAGTGGTATCAATTAGACCCTAACCCAATCCTATCTTGTAGCATAAAATGATAGATCCCTATAGTACACTTAGAATTAATTTTCCCCATTACCCCTTTACTTAATTAGTCAACCTCCACTTGAACTAGCCCAAATAACCATCGTTACTTACCCATACTCCAAAAAGTAAACAACACTTGACACATAGTAGAAAATTTAACTTGCACACTCAATGCAAACTTGGAAGAAAACTTACAAACCAATTCAATAAAATCCAACATGAAGGCTATTGTTTGGAAACAAGTATGTGTGCTTGGTATGCTGCTAAGATTGTGTAGTGATTGTGTGTATTGTGTTTATTTCGTTATTAGACGCTAGTGTTGCTGCGGAGGATATTGAGGGTGATTATTATTATCAAGAAGAAGAAGAAGAATATCCCGGACACTTTGCCAACCAAGGCAAGCCATCTTTTGAATCATACTCCCACTGCCTAGCTTTACCATTGCATTCTACCTGTTTTAAATAAATTGCATGATTGAATTGCTAGAGTAGAATGATAGATGTGTAGTAATACCTTGCTTAGCAAGAGCATCAAGCTGAGTTTATCCAACCATACTTAGTGGTATCATCACTCATAGTAGTTGCTTAGTCGCTAATAAAATTGAGGCCATCGATAAAAGGAACTCTACTTGAAGTTGGTGACTTGAACTTGAAAGTTTGAATTGGAGACTTCTCCTACAATGATGGTTTTATGAAGGAAAAATAACCTTGACTAAGAACTATGGAATGTATTTGGGAAATGACAACAAGTGATGTACTATGTGAGCCAGCCATACAGTACGACCACATTATCCCGGTATGGGACGGGGCTTAGTGGAGTAGTTTGTTTCGCCTTAGTGTAGACCCTACAAATGTGAATGGAGGTCCGACCAAGGACTCCTTTTCCAGGGCACCCTTGGCGGTTGCCGAGTTTCGCCTTGTCCTCCTCTTCATAGGTGGTTGGGGTACAAGCCGAAGAGCCCTCATTGAAAATGTACTGCCGGGGTAGGACTCTATTTCGGTTAGTGGCATTCCGGAGACCAATTGGCTGGGAACCTTGCACCTTCCGGACAGCTTCTTGGAGACTCCGGTGTTGAGGGGTACATCTCTAGGCGGTAGTGTTTATGCTAAGGCGGGCAGGTGAAACATTATGGTCGGCTACTTGTCGTGGCATATGTTGTTATGCGGGGAAGTTGCCCACACGATGAGTAGTCGGATGGTGTGGGCAAAGTGTACAACCTATGCAGAGTGTAAAACTATTCGAATAGCCGCGTCCGCGGTCATGGATAGTTGGCAAGCTGTGCCTGGCTTTTGTCAATAATGAAAACAACTTGGTGAACTTGGTGAATGACATGAATTGAATCGACTTGACTTGACCATGATATTGACACACTTGAAGTTCCTCTTTAGATTGACTTAGAGAACTAAACTTCTTTTCTACCAATGGACATTCTTGGGAAATAAAACTAGCTTTTGCAAATAAACTTAGTGCTTAGTCCACCATATCAACCTTGCATATCTACTTCATCATTTCATTTATAAGATGGTTTGCGAGTGCATCCAATGTACTCACGGTTGTGTCCCTGGCTATCAACTTGGCCAGACTATGGGGAAGAGTATCCGGAGGAAGGGTATGAAGAAGAGTACCAAAACTAAGATCGTCTCCGTGAGTCGCCATTGCCTGTAGGGAGAAGGCATGGGCCGAAGACATTATTTCCGCTGCTATATTGTGTTGTAATATGAACTTGGTCACTATGACCATTGTATTTGAACTACCGTATTGTAATGTCTATGGAACTGGTTATCAACTACGTTATGTATATCGCAACATTGGTCCTGGGATTGCGGTGGAATACATAACGGGCACTTCGAATTTGTTATCAAATTTGAGGTCGTCACACCAGGGCGGCGCGGCCAGGCCCCTGGCCGCGCCCCCTATGTGTGAGAGCTCCTCAGTCCACCTCTGACGCTGCCCCTTCGCCTAAAAAGACCCCCCGACGGAAAAAACATAAGTACCTGATCACTTTTCCAGAACACATCGCGATCCGCCGCCGCCATTGACCCGAAGATTGGGAGGGTCAAGAAGCTCTTCCCGGTACCCTGCCGGAGAGGGGAATCGCCACCGGAGGTCTTCTTCATCGCCATGCTTGCCTCCGGAGCGATGAGTGAGTAGTCTACCTTGGACTATGGGTCCATAGCAGTAGCTAGATGGTTGTCTCCTCCACCATGTGCTTCATGTTTAGATCTCATGAGCTGCCCTACATGATTGAGATCACCGTTATGTAATTCTACATGTTTGGTTTGTTGGGATCCGATGAATATTGGTGTTATGATTGAGTTGCTATACTGAAATATATCTTATGTTATCTCTATGTTGTTTATGATCTTGCATGCTCTCCGTTGTTAGTAGCTATCTTGGCCGAGTAGTTGCTAGTGACTCCAAGAGGGGGTATTTATGCTCGATAGTGGGTTCATGCCTCTATTTAACCTGGGGGAGTGACAGAAACCTCTAAGGTTGTAGATGTGCTGTTGCTACTAGGGAGAAAACAACATTCATATGCTTAAGGGCATATGCTTTGTTTACATTACACACTTTGCTTAATGCAATTATCTGTTGTTCGCAACTTAATACTCATGGGGTGTTCGGATGATATCCCCGGGAGTGGATTATTAGTCATAGATGCAGTTGGATGGCGGTCTATGTATTTTGTTGTAATGCCCAGAGTAAATCGCATAGTGATCTTCTTGACATATCACGTTTATCTTTATTTTATCAATTGCCCAACTATAATTTGTTTACCCAGCATGTGTTATTTATCTTAGGAGAGACACCACTAGTGAACTGTGGACCCCGATCCTATTTCCATCATATTGCTATCACCTGTTTACTTTATTCGCACTGTTTACTTTACTCGCATACTTTCACTGCTTTCTACTCGATACGCTCATACCCTTTGTTTCAAGCAAACCGGTGAGATTGAATACCTCATCGCAAGTTGGGAACAAAGTATTTGGTTGTATTGTGTGCAGGTTCCACGTTGCTCCTCGCAAAGCAAAGCTTGGACGAGGCGCCATATATAAATTATCCGGAGCTATCGCGAAGCTTGCAAGCATCACCTTCAGTCGTTTGTCTCTCCTCTCCAAGAACGATAAACCTTGGTTTCTTAACTAAGGGAAAACCTTGCTGCTGTATTCATCACACCTTCCTCTTGGGGTTCCCAACGGGCTGGACATTAAACTAGGCACCAACTCTTTTCTGGCGCCATCAACCAGCAATAAGCAGGCCGAGATAATTCCTAGCCTCCTGGATGTGGCACCCCCGGCAGGTCCCCCACCCATGAAAAATAGAGTGGTGATGTTCTGCACACTGCCCTTGGTGGCCCCTTCACAAAAAAGCACCTGTTTCGACCCCTCCGGGCACCTAAAAAATGGGAAATGCATTTTTATGTGGAAACTGGAAAAACACTAGTTGCAGAAGTGGTTGGGAATGATAAGATGCACATCTCCACCAAAAATGGGACCATGGTTCCAAAGTTTGGTGTGGAACTTGCACAAACCATGGTCATCTGCCAAGGAAGACCAAGAGAACTCCTACCTGGAAGCACCTCTCTGTGAGAGAGTCCACATGTGAACCCTTGGGATGGCATGTTTGGTATTTTTCCTAGGTGATGCATCACTCTCCATGACTCCATGCAGTGTTTTTCCATTTTATTGATTTTTTCTGAATTCCCCAGGCCCCCCTCCGAGATCTAGGTCAGATTCGGCGGTGCCATCAATGTCTGCCAGGTGGGGTGGGAACCATGGTTTGGTCTTGGTTCTAGGGTCCCACACCCCCAAGGGACCTCCCTGTATTTTTCCCCAATTTTTCTGGTGTGCATTTCTTGTAGCCCCAGTGCAAAATTGGATTAAATAGGATTTAGGGCAAAAATAATTCATTATATGGCAGCAGGCCGAGATAATTCCTAGCCTCCTGGATGTGGCACCCCTGGCAGGACCCCCACCCATAAAAAATAGAGTGGTGATGTTCTGCTCACTGCCCTTGGTGGCCCCTTCACAAAAAAGCACCAGTTTTGACCCCTCCGGGCACCTGAAAAATGGGAAATGCATTTTTTATGTGGAAACTGGAAAAACACTAGTTGCAAAAGTGGTTGGGAATGCAAATATGCACATCTCCACCAAAAATGGGACCATGGTTCCAAAGTTTGGTGTGGAACTTGTACAAACCATGGTCATCTGCCAAGGAAGACCAAGAGAACTCCTGCCTGGAGGCACCTCTCTGTGAGAGAGTCCACATGTGAACCCTTGGGATGGCATTTTGGTATTTTTCCTAGGTGATGCATCACTCACCATGACTCCATGCAGTGTTTTTCCATTTTTTTGATTTTTTTCTGAATTCCCGAGGCCCCCTCCGAGATCTAGATCAGACACGGCGGTGCCATCGATGCCTGCCAGGTGGGTTGGGAACCACGGTTTGGTCTTGGTTCTAGGGTCCCACACCCCCAGGGGACCTCCCTGTATTTTTCCCCAATTTTTCTGGTGTGCATTTCTTGTAGCCCCAGTGCAAAATTGGATTAAAAAGGATTTACGGCAAAAATAATTCATTATATGGCTGCAGGCCGAGATAATTCCTAGCCTCCAGGATGTGGCAACCGTGGCAGGTCCCCCACCCATTAAAAATAGAGTGGTGTTGTTCTGCACACTGCCCTTGGTGGCCCCTTCACAAAAAAGCACCTGTTTCGACCCCTCCGGGCATGTGAAAAATGGGAAATGCATTTTTTATGTGGAAACTGGAAAAACACTAGTTGCAAAAGTGGTTGGGAATGCAAAGATGCACATCTCTACCAAAAATGGGACCATGGTTCCAAAGTTTGGTGTGGAACTTGCACAAACTATGGTCATCTGCCAAGGAAGACCAAGAGAACTCCTGCCTGGAAGCACCTCTCTGTGAGAGAGTCCACATGTGAACCCTTGGGATGGCATGTTTGATATTTTTCCTAGGTGATGCATCACTCACCTTGACTCCATGCAGTGTTTTTCCATTTTTTTTGATTTTTTTCTGAATTCCTCAGGCCCCCCTCCGGGATCTAGGTCAGACTCGGTGGTGCCATCGATGTCTGCCAGGTGGGGTGGGAACCATGGTTTGGTCTTGGTTCTAGGGTCCCACACTCCCAGGGGACCTCCCTGTATTTTTCCCCAATTTTTCTGGTGTGCATTTCTTGTAGCCCTAGTGCAAAATTGGATTAAAAAGGATTTAGGGCAAAAATAATTCATTATATGGCAGCAGGCCGAGATAATTCCTAGCCTCTTGGATGTGGCACCCCTGGGTCCCCCACCCACGAAAAATAGAGTGGTGATGTTCTGCACACTGCCCTTGGTGGCCCCTTCACAAAAAAGCACCTGTTTCGACCACTCCGGGCACCTGAAAAATGGGAAATGCATTTTTTATGTGGAAACTGGAAAAACACTAGTTGCAAAAGTGGTTGGGAATGCAAAGATGCACATCTCCACCAAAAATGGGACCATGGTTCCAAAGTTTGGTGTGGAACTTGCACAAACCATGGTCATCTGCCAAGGAAGACCAAGAGAACTCCTGCCTGGAAGCACCTCTCTGTGAGAGAGTCCACATGTGAACCCTTGGGATGGCATGTTTGGTATTTTTCCTAGGTGATGCATCACTCACCATGACTCCATGCAGTGTTTTTCCATTTTTTTGATTTTTTATGAATTCCCCAGGCCCCCTCCGAGATCGAGGTCAGACTCAGCGGTGCCATCGATGTCTGCCAGGTGGGGTGGGAACCATGGTTTGGTCTTGGTTCTAGGATCCCACACCCCCAGGGGACCTCCCTGTATTTTTCCCCAATTTTTCTGGTGTGCATTTCTTGTAGCCCAAGTGCAAAATTGGATTAAAAAGGATTTAGGGCAAAAATAATTCATTATATGGCAGCAGGCCAAGATAATTCCTAGCCTCCTGGATGTGGCAACCCTGGCAGGTCCCCCACCCATGAAAAATAGAGTGGTGATGTTCTGCACACTGCCCTTGGTGGCCCCTTCACAAAAAGCACCTGTTTTGACCCCTCCAGGCACCTGAAAAATGGGAAATGCATTTTTTTATGTGGGAACTGGAAAAACACTAGTTGCAAAAGTGGTTGGGAATGCCAAGATGCACATCTCCACCAAAAATGGGACCATGGTTCCAAAGTTTGGTGTGGAACTTGCACAAACCATGGTCATCTGCCAAGGAAGACCAAGAGAACTCCTGCCTAGAAGCACCTCTCTGTGAGAGACTCCACATGTGTACCCTTGGGATGGCATGTTTGGTATTTTTCCTAGGTGATGCATCACTCACCATGACTCCATGCAGTGTTTTTTCAATTTTTCAATTTTTTCTTAATTCCCCAGGCCCCCCTCCGAGATCTAGGTCAGACTCGGCTTTGCCATCGATGTCTGCCAGGTGGGGTGGGAACCATGGTTGGGTCTTGGTTCTAGGGTCCCACACCCCCAGGGGACCTCCCTGTAGTTTTCCCCAATTTTTCTGGTGTGCATTTCTTGTAGCCCCGGTGTAAAATTGGATTAAAAAGGATTTAGGGCAAAAATAATTCATTATATGGCAGCAGGCCGAGATAATTCCTAGCCTCCTGGATGTGGCACCCCTGGCATGTCCCCCACCCATGAAAAATAGAGTGGTGATGTTCTGCACACTGCCCTTGGTGGCCCCTTCACAAAAAAGCACCTATTTCGACGCCTCCGGGCACCTGAAAATGGGAAATGCATTTTTTATGTGGAAACTGGAAAAACACTAGTTGCAAAAGTGGTTGGGAATGCAAAGATGCACATCTCTACCAAAAATGGGACCATGGTTCCAAAGTTTGGTGTGGAACTTGCACAAACCATGGTCATCTGCCAAGGAAGACCAAGAGAACTCCTGCCTGGAAGCACCTCTCTGTGAGAGAGTCCACATGTGAACCCTTGGGATGGCATGTTTGATATTTTTCCTAGGTGATGCATCACTCACCTTGACTCCATGCAGTGTTTTTCCATTTTTTTTTTGATTTTTTTCTGAATTCCTCAGGCCCCCCTCCGAGATCTAGGTCAGACTCGGTGGTGCCATCGATGTCTGCCAGGTGGGGTGGGAACCATGGTTTGGTCTTGCTTCTTGGGTCCCACACCCCCAGGGGACCTCCCTGTATTTTTCCCCAATTTTTCTGGTGTGCATTTCTTGTAGCCCAAGTGCAAAATTGGATTAAAAAGGATTTAGGGCAAAAATAATTCATTATATGGCAGCAGGCCAAGATAATTCCTAGCCTCCTGGATGTGGCAACCCTGGCAGGTCCCCCACCCATGAAAAATAGAGTGGTGATGTTCTGCACACTGCCCTTGGTGGCCCCTTCACAAAAAGCACCTGTTTTGACCCCTCCAGGCACCTGAAAAATGGGAAATGAATTTTTTTATGTGGGAACTGGAAAAACACTAGTTGCAAAAGTGGTTGGGAATGCCAAGATGCACATCTCCACCAAAAATGGGACCATGGTTCCAAAGTTTGGTGTGGAACTTGCACAAACCATGGTCATCTGCCAAGGAAGACCAAGAGAACTCCTGCCTAGAAGCACCTCTCTGTGAGAGACTCCACATGTGTACCCTTGGGATGGCATGTTTGGTATTTTTCCTAGGTGATGCATCACTCACCATGACTCCATGCAGTGTTTTTTCAATTTTTCAATTTTTTCTTAATTCCCCAGGCCCCCTCCGAGATCTAGGTCAGACTCGGCTTTGCCATCGATGTCTGCCAGGTGGGGTGGGAACCATGGTTGGGTCTTGGTTCTAGGGTCCCACACCCCCAGGGGACCTCCCTGTAGTTTTCCCCAATTTTTCTCGTGTGCATTTCTTGTAGCCCCGGTGTAAAATTGGATTAAAAAGGATTTAGGGCAAAAATAATTCATTATATGGCAGCAGGCCGAGATAATTCCTAGCCTCCTGGATGTGGCACCCCTGGCATGTCCCCCACCCATGAAAAATAGAGTGGTGATGTTCTGCACACTGCCCTTGGTGGCCCCTTCACAAAAAAGCACATATTTCGACGCCTCCGGGCACCTGAAAATGGGAAATGCATTTTTTATGTGGAAACTGGAAAAACACTAGTTGCAAAAGTGGTTGGGAATGCAAAGATGCACATCTCTACCAAAAATGGGACCATGGTTCCAAATTTTGGTGTGGAACTTGCACAAACCATGGTCATCTGCCAAGGAAGACCAAGAGAACTCCTGCCTGGAAGCACCTCTCTGTGAGAGAGTCCACATGTGAACCCTTGGGATGGCATGTTTGATATTTTTCCTAGGTGATGCATCACTCACCTTGACTCCATGCAGTGTTTTTCCATTTTTTTTTGATTTTTTTCTGAATTCCTCAGGCCCCCCTCCGAGATCTAGGTCAGACTCGGTGGTGCCATCGATGTCTGCCAGGTGGGGTGGGAACCATGGTTTGGTCTTGGTTCTTGGGTCCCACACCCCCAGGGGACCTCCCTGTATTTTTCCCCAATTTTTCTGGTGTGCATTTCTTGTAGCCCTAGTGCAAAATTGGATTAAAAAGGATTTAGGGCAAAAATAATTCATTATATGGCAGCAGGCCGAGATAATTCCTAGCCTCATGGATGTGGCACCCCTGGGTCCCCCACCGACGAAAAATAGAGTGGTGATGTTCTGCACACTGCCCTTGGTGGCCCCTTCACAAAAAAGCACCTATTTCGACGCCTCCGGGCACCTGAAAATGGGAAATGCATTTTTTATGTGGAAACTGGAAAAACACTAGTTGCAAAAGTGGTTGGGAATGCAAAGATGCACATCTCCACCAAAAATGGGACCATGGTTCCAAAGTTTGGTGTGGAACTTGCACAAACCATGGTCATCTGCCAAGGAAGACCAAGAGAACTCCTGCCTGGAAGCACCTCTCTGTGAGAGAGTCCACATGTGAACCCTTGGGATGGCATGTTTGGTATTTTTCCTACGTGATGCATCACTCACCATGACTCCATACAGTGTTTTTCCAAAAAAAATTGATTTTTTCTGAATGCCCCAGGCCCCCCTCCGAGATCTAGGTCAGACTTGGCGGTGCCATCGATGTCTGCCAGGTGGGGTGGGAACCATGGTTTGGTCTTGGTTCTAGGGTCCCACACCCCCAGGGGACCTCCTTGTATTTTTCCCCAATTTTTCTGGTGTGCATTTCTTGTAGCCCAGTGCAAAATTGGATTAAAAAGGATTTAGGACAAAAATAATTCATCATATCGCAGCAGGCCGAGATAATTCCTAGCCTCCTGGATGTGGCAACCCTGGCAGGTCCCCCACCCATGAAAAATAGAGTGGTGATGTTCTGCACACTGCCCTTGGTGGCCCCTTCACAAAAAAGCACCTATTTCGACGCCTCCGGGCACCTAAAAAATGGGAAATGCATTTTTTATGTGGAAACTGGAAAAACACTAGTTGCAAAAGTGGTTGGGAATGCAAAGATGCACATCTCCACCAAAAATGGGACTATGGTTCCAAAGTTTGGTGTGGAACTTGCACAAACCATGGTCATCTGCCAAGGAAGACCAAGAGAACTCCTGCCTGGAAGCACCTCTCTGTGAGAGAGTCCACATGTGAACCCTTGGGATGGCATGTTTGGTATTTTTCCTACGTGATGCGTCACTCACAATGACTCCATGCAGTGTTTTTCCATTTTTTTTGATTTTTTCTGAATTCCCCAGGCCCCCCTCCGAGATCTAGGTCAGACTCGGCGGTGCCATCGATGTCTGCCAGGTGGGGTGGGAACCATGGTTTGGTCTTGGTTCTAGGGTCCCACACTCCCAGGGGACCTCCCTGCATTTTTCCCCAATTTTTCTGGTGTGCATTTCTTGTAGCCCTAGTGCAAAATTGGATTAAAAAGGATTTAGGACAAAAATAATTCATCATATCGCAGCAGGCCGAGATAATTCCTAGCCTCCTGGATGTGGCAACCCTGGCAGGTCCCCCACCCATGAAAAATAGAGTGGTGATGTTCTGCACACTGCCCTTGGTGGCCCCTTCACAAAAAAGCAACTATTTCGACGCCTCTGGGCACCTAAAAAATGGGAAATGCATTTTTTTATGTGGAAACTGGAAAAACACTAGTTGCAAAAGTGGTTGGGAATGCAAAGATGCACATCTCCACCAAAAATGGGACCATGGTTCCAAAGTTTGGTGTGGAACTTGCACAAACCATGGTCATCTGCCAAGGAAGACCAAGAGAACTCCTGACTGGAAGCACCTCTTTGTGAGAGAGTCCACATGTGAACCCTTGGGATGGCATGTTTGGTATTTTTCCTAGGTGATGCATCACTCACCATGACTCCATGCAGTGTTTTTCCATTTTTTTGATTTTTTCTGAATTCCCCAGGCCCCCCTCTGAGATCTAGGTTAGACTCGGCGGTGCCATCGATGTCTGCCAGGTGGGCAAGGAACCATGGTTTGGTCTTGGTTCTAGGGTCCCACACCCCCAGGGGACCTCCCTATATTTTCCCCAATTTTTCTGGTGCGCATTTCTTGTAGCCCCAGTGCAAAATTGGATTAAAAAGGATTTAGGACAAAAATAATTCATTATATGGCAGCAGGCCGAGATAATTCCTAGCCTCCTGGATGTGGCAACCCTGGCAGGTCCCCCACCTATGAAAAATAGAGTGGTGATGTTCTGCACACTGCCCTTTGTGGCCCCTTCACAAAAAAGCACCTGTTTCGACCCCTCTGGGCACCTGAAAAATGGGAAATGCATTTTTTTATGTGGAAACTGGAAAAACACTAGTTGCAAAAGTGGTTGGGAATGCAAAGATGCACATCTCCACCAAAAATGGGACCATGGTTCCAAAGTTTGGTGTGGAACTTGCACAAACCATGGTCATCTGCCAAGGAAGACCAAGAGAACTCCTGCCTGGAAGCACCTCTCTATGAGAGAGTCCACATGTGAACCCTTGGGATGGCTTGTTTGGTATTTTTTCCTAGGTGATGCATCACTCACCATGACTCCATGCAGTGTTTTGCTGTTTTTTTGATTTTTTCTGAATTCCCCAGGCCCCCCTCCGAGATCTATGTCAGACTCAGCGGTGACATTTAGTAGAAGTTGGTGAAATTTTGAACTTAGAAAAAATTCAAGAATTGGATGCAATATGAACTAGCTAATCTGAAAACATTTGAAATAGTTTGGACTAGCTATTCCAAAGTTTCATTAATTTCTATGAGATTCAGTCAAAATGTGTGAAATTTTCAAATTTTTCATAAAGATCGAGACACGCTAAATGATGTCATGTGTACATGCAATGCCACATCAGCACTGACTAGTGGGCCCCTTGCGTTAGATGTCTTGTTAATCCGCTTAAGTTGTGATTTAGACCTAGTCGCAAGCTATTACCCATGGAAGGGAACTCCTCCATCTACTGAACTAGTCGCCAGAGTAGAGTGAGCGATGATGATGCTACTAAGATCTCTTGAGCACGCCTTGTCAGACTGCGGCGTGTCTCGTCAATTTACTTTCCTTTGAAATCTCGCTGCCCTGTCAATTCTCATCCCGCTGCTACGCACAACTTGCTACCACGCGTTAGTTGTTTGGGTTTTCCACTGGCCACGAATCCTAACCCTTATGACATGTGGCGCCACAAAGGCCCTGAACACTATGACAAGTGGGGCCCTAGACACACGTCGGACCAAACCTTACCCAGACAAGTGGGTCCCCACACGCTTCGGATGCTAAACCTGGACTAGTTTGTCTCACTCGTTTGGCTCATGGAGCAGGTGACCTCGATGAGAAGCATTTCAATGGTAAGATTTTGTTCTCTATTCCTTCCGCGTGTCAGACGAGAATGGATTTATTCCCCCCTTGCACGCTATCTCCTTTTTTAGACTATCGCTCTGCTGCATGTATTCAAACAATGAGGGGACCCAACAACGAGACCCTCTAATTGCTGCCTGGCGGTAAACGTACGTACATCCTTACCCACGATAGCAGCCTCTCACTTACAAGTGGGCCGGAGTACCGGGGCCCGCGGTGACACGTCGGTCTAGCGCTCTCTCAGAAACGAAACGAAGCGACTGGTTCAATTTCCAAAGCGCTAGACTGGCATTTACCGCGGCGTGCCTGCAAAACAATTGCTTCCCCAACTTCCTCTTCTCTCATAAACAAAGCGAAGGGGGCTCGCGTGGGGGGTTCAACTTCCAAAGCACCCCCTAAGCGCTACACTGCATTTACTTACACGGTGTGCCAGCGACCCGTCGTGCACTATTTATCCCACTATCTCGTGGCCTAGAAAACAATTGGATCCCCAACTTCATGTTCTCCAGAGATAACCCCCTCCCCCCTCCACTCCCAATCCTTGCGCCGTGATACGTCGCCAACGTATCTATAATTTTTTATGCTCCATGCTTGTTTTTACACCATTTGCCTATTGTTTCGTTACACTTAGTGGCACTTTTATGCATTTTCCGGAACTAACCTATTAACAAGTTGCCACAGTGCCAGTTTCCTGTTTTCTGCTGTTTTTGTGTTTCAGAAGTGATACACAGGAAATATTCTCGGAATTGGACGAAACAAGTTCCTGAAGTCTTATTTTACCCGGAAGCTTCCAGAGATCCGAAGAGAAGTACGAGGGGGGCCACCAGGGCCCCACACACAGGGGCGGCGTGGCCAGGCCCCTGGCCGCGCGGGCCCCGTGTGAGGGCGCCTGGCCCCTCCTCTGACATCGACAATTCGCCTATAAAGACCCCCCGACGGAAAAAACCTAAGTACCCGATCAGATTTCCAGAACACATCGCGATCCGCCGCCACCGTCGACCCGAAGATCGGGAGGGTCCAGAAGCTCTTCCCGGCACCCTGCTGGAGAGGGGAATCGCCACCGGAGGTCTTCTTCATCGCCATTCTTGCCTCCGGAGCGATGAGTGAGTAGTCTACCTTGGACTATGGGTCCATAGCACTAGCTAGATGGTTGTCTTCTCCACCATGTACTTCATGTTTAGATCTCATGAGCTGCCCTACATGATTGAGATCACCGTTATGTAATTCTACATGTTTGGTTTGTTGGGATCCGATGAATATTGGTGTTTATGATTAAGTTGCTGAACTGAATTATATCTTTTGTTATCTCTATGTTGTTTATGATCTTGCATGCTCTCCGTTGTTAGTAGCTATCTTGGCCGAGTAGTTGCTAGTGACTCCAAGAGGGGGTATTTATGCTCGATAGTGGGTTCATGCCTCTATTTCACCTGGGGGAGTGACAGAAACCTCTAAGGTGGTAGATGTGTTGTTGCTACTAGGGAGAAAACAACATTCATATGCTCAAGGGCATATGCTTTATTTACATTACACACTTTGCTTAATGCAATTATCTGTTGTTCGCAACTTAATACTACCGGGGTGTTCGGATTGATATCCCCGGGAGTGAATTATTAGTCATAGATGCAGTTGGATGGCGGTCTATGTATTTTGTTGTAATGCCCAGAGTAAATCTCATAGTGATCTTCTTGACATATCACGTTATCTTTATTCTATCAATTGCCCAACTGTAATTTGTTTACCTAGCATGTGTTATTTTATCTATGGAGAGACACCACTAGTGAACTGTGGACCCCGGTCCTATTTACATCATATTGCTATCACCTGTTTACTTTACTCGCACTGTTTACTTTACTCGCATACTATATTGTTTTCCACTCGATACGCTCATAATATTTGTTTCAATTAAACCGGTGAGATTGACAACCTCATCGCAAGTTGGGAACAAAGTACTTGGTTGTGTGTGTGCAGGTTCCGCATTACCTTCAGTCGTCGCCGTCTCTCCTCTCCTGACCGACATTAAACCTTGGTTTCTTAACTGAGGGAAAACTAGCTGCTATACTCATCATACCTTCCTCTTGGGGTTCCCAACGGGCTGGTCATTCACCACGCACAAGGACTTACTGCTCCACGTCAACTACACTCCAGCAGCCTCTTTTCTGGCGCCATCAACAAGTAGCAGCTCCTTTTCTGGCGCCGTTGCCAGGGAGGAAGAGAAGACTTCTGCGAGTGGAGTTTTTCGCACACACATCCTTTACTTTGTTTTATTGTTTTGCTTTACTTTATTTATTTTTACCTGCATTGCTTTATAACAAAAACCCAAAAAAATTAGAATCCTTCATAGTTGTTTTACTTGTTTACTTTAGTTTTGCTGAAATGGCCAATCCTGAAAACACCAAGTTGTGTGACCTTACTAGCGCAAACAATAGTGATTTTATCTGCACTCCTATTAAGCCTCCTGTTCCTGCTGCAAACTTTTATGAGAATAAGCCTGCTTTATGTGATCTAGGTGCTAGTATTTCTATCATGCCTAGAAAGATTTATGACATGCTTGATTTACCACTGCTTGAAAAATGTTATTTTGATGTTCCTATTGCTGATGTTGCTAAGAAGAAACCTTTGGGAAGGATTAATGATGTTCTTATTGTGGTTAACAATAACCTTGTTCCCGTTGATTTTCTTGTTATGGACGTTGAATGCCATGCTTCATGTCCTATTATTTTGGGAAGACCCTTTCTTCGAACTGTAGGTGCTATCATTGATATGAGGGAAGGCACTATCAAGTATCAATTCCCACTAAAGAAAGGTATGGAACACTTCCCTAGGAAAAGAAATAAATTACTTTTTGACTCTATTCTTAGAGCAAATTATGAGCTTGATGCTTCATCACTTGATGTTACTTGATTCACAATTTTCTGCGCCTAGCTCAAAGGCGTTAAAGAAAAGCACTCTTGGGAGATAACTCAATGTTTTCTTTTCAGTACTTTTTCTTTTATTTGAGTCTGGGAAGTCATTACTACTGTAATGACCGCTCCTTATCTTGTTTATTTTGTTTTTGTGCCAAGAGAAGCCTCTAATTTGAGTGAGGTAAAGATTTGGGGATGTTGCTGTCCTGAAACTGTTTTCGGTGCTGCACCGTAAAAATTCGTGAAAATTTTCTGTTTATCTTTTGGACCTGCGATTTCTTGTGCATATTCCCCAGGTTATATCCAAACTTTTGTTAGTTGAACACTTTTTGATTTGAGCAACAGAAAATCCCTCAAAAATTCGACCTTTGTCAGCTGTTCAGTTTTGACAGATTTCTGCCAATATTTGTGTTTGCCACTTTATCGCTTTCTTTTGAGTTCTTTTGATCATGGAACTTTTTGGGAGGTTGCTACAGTAGTATTTGCTATATATTTGGTGGTTTTGAGTTGAAACCTGAAGCAAATAGAGGATTGATTATATGTTATGCTTACACTAATGTTGCTAATAGAATTGTGTTTAGTTTTGTATGAAGGAAGTTTTTAAGTGTAGGGATTGGAGAATGATGAGATGAGTTGAGGAATGGACAAAAGGTCAAGCTTGGGGATGCCCATGCATCACCCCAAGAAATATCCAAGAAGTACAAGCGTCAAAGCTTGGGGATGCCGCCGAGGCACCCCTTCTTCGTCGGCAAAAATCAGGTCACCTTTCAAGACACTATTTTTATTGCTTCATGCACTATGTGTTTTTCTTGGAGCGTCAGTTGTTTTAGTTTTCTTAGTTGGTTTAGTTTGTTTGTTTGCTGCAATAAATGGTTGGACCCCAACAAATTTCCTTTGGAGGAGAAGTACTCGTTTTCATTGCAAAGAACGCTCTAGTTTTCATTCTTATTAAAAATCGAGCGTTCTTCTTTTTCTGCTACTGCTTTTGGTTTTTGTTTTCGCCTTGATTTGCGTTCAGACTTTGTCATATCTTTTCATCAAGGTGTATTTTTGCCTCTGATCTTTATTGGTTTTCATAAAAAGAGGTGTTTATAAAAATTTCAAATGGTGTTGGAAAAAAGAGAAAAAGCTTTGTGCAAAATAGTGGTACAAGAAGGAGCTTGTGTAGACTGCGGCTTAGGCTTTTTCATGTCATGCTTGATGTCTTTTTGATGGTATGCTTAGTGGTTTTGCTGTAGCATGACTTGTCTCAAATAACTGAGATTGCTTAATGAGCCTTTGAAAAATCATGCGTTGTTTTTATTGTATGGAAGCATTATTTTGGTTTTCTCCTTGATGCTTTATTTGGGTTGACTTGGCGCATGCTCACACATGTTAGACTCTTACAAAGTCGCCAATAGCCTTCATGATCATTTAGTTTTTGACTTTTGATGCCATCTTATGCTTCTTTTAATGTCGCTTTGTCGCTTTGCATGATTATGGCCATTACTGCTCTCTTAGTTGGTCACTCCCAATCTTTTGCTAGCCCTCACCTTGTACTGAGTATGAGCTCTACTCGTGCATCCAACTCCTAAAAGCCAAAGTTTTCCAAAGTGTCCACCATACATACCTACTAGCAATTTGCTATTCCAAGTAAATTTGACTTGCTTTTATTTTCTCTTCAAATTAAACTCTTACCAGTGTTATGCGAAATTCGGTCAGTAAAGCTCTCACGAACCGGAAGGCGCACTTTACTTTTTCCTGTTCTTAAAATTTTGACATTGTGGTCTCTTATGTTGAGTTGTTATGCTTGCAAGTTGTAAGTTGGATTTTAGCCCATCCATGCTGTCATGGGGCAAGCTTTCAACATTGCACTTCCTATTTGAGTTGATATCGTGATCTTTTGTTTATGGATGCCCACGGTGTGAAATGAATTGGGAATCTTGTAGGGATCATGGAGTTTGTATATGTGTTAGGGAAACGCCGGGCCGCCAATCTAAGCCATGCATAATTCATGGTGGAAATTTGCAGCATACCCATGGTGAACATACGACGACGCATCTCGCAATAAAAAGCTAAACAAAAGGCAAATAAAAGAGATGTCGAGGTGTTCATTGTCTGCTTGTCCTGTCATTTTGGTGTGGGCTTGTTCCATGTCATCGGGCACGGAGGTACCCCATTGGCGGTTCTCAATGATATGCATATACTTACAATGACAAGAGCCTTGCTTGGGACTCTAAGTAAAGTAGCATGAGGTTTGGGTACTCGTATTCACGGGGCATGAGGTTTTCAACTTATGATTTGTCAAGCATATGCATCATAATTGTTCTCGCATTAACTTTAACCATTCAAGATGCTTATGATGGGGGCAATGAGAGCTCAAAGCCGGTAAGTACCATAATTTTTGAAGGTTATAAAACTTGCAATCACTGCTTCCCTCTGCGAAGGACCTTTCTTCTACTTTTATGTTGAGTCACCACCTTCTTTCTTTATGCACCATTAAGAGAGCATAGTTGTCATTCTTAGTGTGATATGCATTGTCCCAAAGTTCATTGATTGATTCATATTGTTGGTTTCACTTGTTCTTAAATTATTTGTATCTAGTCGCCCTCTTAAACTTGAAGGTCTCCTATGCATTTATGTTTTGCTCTCTTTGAAGGACAAGCTGAAAACCATTTGTATGTTTTTTCTTATGATTTGAACACACATTTGACTTTCATCGTTTCATTATCATGATCTTTTGTTTGTGTTCATTTGCATGTTTACAACATGGTTGCTAAGTTCTTATTGTCATGATTATATCTTCATGCCCATGTTTTAAGTTCTTTTGATCCCAGCTCACAAATGCTTACATATATGATCAAGATTGTGTAGGTGCATGTCACCTCAAAAATTATTCTTTGTTATCACTTACCTACTCGAGGACGAGCAGGAGAGAAGCTTGGGGATGCTTGATACGTCTCCAACGTATCTATAATTTTTGATGCTCCATGCTTGTTTTTACACCATTTGCCTATTGTTTCGTTACACTTAGTGGCACTTTGATGCATTTTCCGGAACTAACCTATTAACAAGTTGCCACAGTGCCAGTTTCCTATTTTCTGCTGTTTTTGTGTTTCAGAAGTGATACACAGGAAATATTCTCGGAATTGGACGAAACAAGTTCCTGAAGTCTTATTTTACCCGGAAGCTTCCAGAGATCCGAAGAGAAGTAGGAGGGGGCCACCAGGGCCCCACACACAGGGGCGGCGCGGCCAGGCCCCTGGCCGCGCGGGCCCCGTGTGAGGGCGCCTGGCCCCTCCTCTGACATCGACCCTTCGCCTATAAAGACCCCCCGACGGAAAAAACCTAAGTACCCGATCAGATTTCCAGAACACATCGCGATCCGCCGCCGCCGTCGACCTGAAGATCGGGAGGGTCCAGATGCTCTTCCCGGCACCCTGCCGGAGAGGGGAATCGCCACCGGAGGTCTTCTTCATCGCCATGCTTGCCTCCGGAGCGATGAGTGAGTAGTCTACCTTGGACTATGGGTCCATAGCAGTAGCTAGATGGTTGTCTTCTCCACCATGTGCTTCATGTTTAGATCTCATGAGCTACCCTACATGATTGAGATCACCGTTATGTAATTCCACATGTTTGGTTTGTTGGGATCCGATGAATATTGGTGTTTATGATTAAGTTGCTGAACTGAATTATATCTTTTGTTATCTCTATGTTGTTTATGATCTTGCATGCTCTCCGTTGTTAGTAGCTATCTTGGCCGAGTAGTTGCTAGTGACTCCAAGAGGGGGTATTTATGCTCGATAGTGGGTTCATGCCTCTATTTCACCTGGGGGAGTGACAGAAACCTCTAAGGTGGTAGATGTGCTGTTGCTACTAGGGAGAAAACAACATTCATATGCTCAAGGGCATATGCTTTGTTTACATTACACACTTCGCTTAATGCAATTATCTGTTGTTCGCAACTTAATACTACTGGGGTGTTCGGATTGATATCCCCGGGAGTGGATTATTAGTCATAGATGCAGTTGGATGGCGGTCTATGTATTTTGTCGTAATGCCCAGAGTAAATCTCATAGTGATCTTCTTGACATATCACGTTATCTTTATTCTATCAATTGCCCAACTGTAATTTGTTTACCCAGCATGTGTTATTTTATCTATGGAGAGACACCACTAGTGAACTGTGGACCCCGGTCCTATTTATATCATATTGCTATCACCTGTTTACTTTACTCGCACTGTTTACTTTACTTGCATACTATATTGTTTTCCACTCGATACGCTCATAATCTTTGTTTCAAGCAAACCGGTGAGATTGACAACCTCATCGCAAGTTGGGAACAAAGTACTTGGTTGTGTGTGTAGGTTCCGCATTACCTTCAGTCGTCGCCGTGTCTCCTCTCCTAACCGACATTAAACCTTGGTTTCTTAACTGAGGGAAAACTAGCTGCTATACTCATCATACCTTCCTCTTGGGGTTCCCAACGGGCTGGTCATTCACCACGCACAAGGACTTACTACTCCACGTCAACTACATGCCAGCAACCTCTTTTCTGGCGCCATCAACAAGTAGCACGCCGCGACCGTCATGGAGATCTATGGCAATGTCTTCACCGACTACCACAAGGTCCCTGCTCATGGTGACACCGTCCTCATGGTGATGCACACAACCGACCCGAGAGAGGCGGCCAAGTTCATCGCCATGTTTGAGCGTTGGCTCGGCGAAGGGAACGAAGAGCGGATCGTCGGCCTCGACCTCGAGTACACCATCACCAAGCCTCCCCGCGCCGCCCTCCTGCAACTTTGCATGCGTGATCACTGCCTACTCTGGCATGAAGCCGTGGCAACAAGGAACTGTCCTGAACTCATACAGTTCCTCAACCGCCCCGACATTTCCTTCGCATCTGTGGACAAGCGCCAAGACACCCCCAAGCTTGAAGCCCTGGGTGCCCGCATACCAGACCACGTGGACTTACAAGATCACTTCAACATCCCGTTCCAAGCCAGGACCGACTTGGCCAACATGGCGAAACTAATCATCGACCGCAAGTTCAAAGACTACAAGGAGGATTTCCGCAAGCTAAAGCTGCACAACACCTGGCATCTTCGAGAACTACAGCCGGAGCATATCCACTATGCAGCAAAGGATGCGTATGTATGCTACAAGGCGTATTGGAGAATTACTATCATGAGAAGATGCCTTCTTTCTCCCCCTCCATACTAGATTTATGTACTGTTCGTTCCACCTATATATGTAAGTGTCCGAGCGAGGACCATCCTTATATATGATTTAGTAAGTGTGTTTTCCCTATGTACTGAAGTGTATCTGTATAAGGGGTCGGAGATGCCCAGAGCGCGGTCATGCCTTCCGTAGATGTCCAGAGCGCGCTCTATGCGTGCTCTGCCGGAGATGCCCAGACATGCCGCATGAGGGAGTGTCGTTGATGTCCAGAGCGAGGCCCTGACTTGCCCACTCTAACTTATCTCTGACTTGCCCTCACTGCACGCGGGCCCCATCACATGGGGGACCCATCTGTCAATGACTCTCAAGTCACGCTTCGCAAGTCAGAGCGCCCGTCGTGTGCACCTTGTAAAATAATATACTCCCAACACTTTCAGAATTTTGAAAAGTTCATAAAAGCTGTATCATTGGATTCGACAAGGGATTTGGTGCAAATGGGCACTGATGCTCCATACACTTTCAGAATTTTTCAAAGTTCAAATTCTCAAACTTCTATGTTTTCAAAAAAATTGGCGTTAAATACATATAAAGATATGTTGAATTTTGAAAGATATAAGAAGATAAATTTGTGAATGTAAATAGTATTAAAATACTAATAAGAAAGTACATCTTTTTCTTAGGAATTTGTCTTTTTTTGTGATAGGAAATGTTGAATGCTACAAACCGGTACTAATTTTAATATGAAATTCTTTATATTCTAGGCTACACAAATATGGTAAAATCTAATAAAATTATATACTATTCAATCATGTACTATTCACTATATAATATGTCAGATTTTGTCTTTTTTGTGTAGAATAGAATATAAAGTATTTCATATTGAGATTTGTACCGGTTTATAGCATTCAACAATGCCTATCACAAGAATTTTGTTTCGAAATTTTTTGAAACTTTAAAATACAAATTTCATGGCATAATTTGTTGGAGAAAGATGGATGTCAAACTAATTTTTGAACTGCGTGCGCATGCCTTGTACGGGGATTGCACTGATGGGCAGGAAGCCTGCTGCAATGAGGGCCCACGGTGGAGAAAAAAATATTATTTCCACTCCTTGTAAAGTGAACCGCCGCCGCCCCCCTCCCCTTCCCAACGCCAACTTCCACTTATTACCCTGCGCTAGGCAGTTCATCGCTTCATTCCCCATCTTCTCCACAACACCGCTACGCCCTCTCATTTCCATTCCATCACATCGCTGCTTCTCTTTCCATCACGTCGCCGCCGCCCGCATTTGCCGGCACAGGTCATGTCTGGGTCTGGGTGGGATGAACCCCCGGGGGGGGGAAGCGTCAGCGTTCGACTCCAAAAGAGCCCATTGCTGATCGTTACCACGAATCCATGGGGTGGGGTAATCTCCACTACCCATCGGTTGAGAACATAGTCGAGCGGGTCGATATCTTAAGCGCTGCTCGCCTTGCTGTCGGCATGGTTGGCATGCGTCGTGCCATTAGAGGGACCCCGAATTTACCGCTTGATGCACCGGGCCTGCTCCACGCCGACGAATCCTCGTGGCCATATGATACCGATGTACAAGTAAGAGTAACTAGATTCAGTATTCTGTTATATATATATATATATTGATCTCCTGTCTGTTTATGTTCTTGCGATCCACCGATCTCTCTGTCGAACACCTTGCATGCATCGACTTTTTAGATAGAATATTTCCGAAAAATGAAGTTACTCCGCCCATGACGCCTTTTAGGGTATCGGTTTACGGACTTAGTTTTCCATCTTGTATGTGTTTATGATATATTCAAGCATAGTTCTCCTTCTGTCGAACATGTAGTAGGCACAGTATTTTTTGGCATTTTTTTACCAAACAATGTTCTTGCAATCCAGTGAGCATTCTGTCGAATACCACGCAATGACTTTTTCAATACCAAAAATTGGAATGGAAAAGTTTTGTCTAAGCATGGTCTCACCTACACTCCCATACTTTTTTGAATTTGTCTTTTTTATATCTCTCAAACTATGGGACATACAGATATCAAACTTTGCAGATCGCTGTAATATTACAACTAGAATGTGGGAAAAATATTTTTGATATATTTTGTGAAATTTAACTTATTCAAATAATTAAAATTCAAGAAAAATTGTTTTAAAAAGTATATTTGTAGTATAATAAAAATCCCGAACTATTTTTCCCACATTCTATCTCAAATGTTTGAGTAAACTGCAAAGTTTCAGATTCAAATGTTATATAGAGTGAGAGATACAAAAAAGAGAAGTTGTTTGAGAGGGAAAAAAAAGACTAGCACGTACCTTGATGCACCTATTAATAGTTCAGATAGAGGGTACAGCTGAGGCAGTGCTTAGAAAATCCAATCTCGGATTGGAATAATGCTGTACAACTGTTACTCTACCCACGACCGCTCTTTTTGTAACGGTTTACCTAGATAGTTTTCCATCTATTCTAGCAAACTATTCCTTCTGTGGAACACCTTAATTTTTACAAAGTTTCCAAACAAATTCAATTGTAGGGCATTGGCACCCTCTTTATGCCATTAAACAAGAAGACGCTTAAAGCACACGTGCATTGCAATGACTCCGATGGAAAAGGGCATTGATACGTCTCCAACGTATCTATAATTTTTGATGCTCCATGCTTGTTTTTACACCATTTGCCTAATATTTCCTTACACTTTGTGGCACTTTTATGCATTTTCCGGAACTAACCTACTAATAAGTTGCCACAGTGCGAGTTCCCTGTTTTCTGCTGTTTTTGTGTTTCAGAAAAGCTACACAGGAAATATTCTCGGAATTGGACGAAACCAAAGCCAGTCGTCCAGAAATCCACCGGAGCTTCCAGAGAACCGAAGAGGAGACAGAGTGGGGCCACGAGGGCCCCACACACCAAGGCGGTGCGGCCCAGCCCCTGGCCGCGCCCCCTATGTGTGAGGGGGCCTTGGTCCACTCCTGACGATGCCCCTTCGCCTATAAAGACCTCCCGATAGGAAAAACCTAAGAACCCGATTAATTTTCCAGAACACATCGCGATCCGCCGCCGCCATCGACCCGAAGATCGGGAGGGTCCAGAAGCTCTTCCCGGCACCCTGCCGGAGAGGGGAATCGCCACCGGAGGTCTTCTTCATCGCTATGCTTGCCTCCGGAGCGATGAGTGAGTAGTCTACCTTGGACTATGGGTCCATAGCAGTAGCTAGATGGTTGTCTTCTCCACCATGTGCTTCATGTTTAGATCTTATGTTATCTCTATGTTGTTTATGATCTTGCATGCTCTCCGTTGTTAGTAGCTATCTTGGCCGAGTAGTTGCTAGTGACTCCAAGAGGGGGTATTTATGCTCGATAGTGGGTTCATGCCTCTATTTAACCTGGGAGAGTGACAGAAACCTCTAAGGTTGTAGATGTGCTGTTGCTACTAGGGAGAAAACAACATTCATATGCTCAAGGGCATATGCTTTGTTTACATTACACACATTGCTTAATGCAATTATCTGTTGTTCGCAACTTAATACTCATGGGGTGTTCGGATGATATCCCCGTGAGTGGATTATTAGTCATAGATGCAGTTGGATGGCTGTCGTGGGGATGACTTAGGGGGCGTACCACAGGCCAGGCAGTATGCCGGCTGGCGTCCCGGGGAATCCCACGGCCTCGGCGCAAGAATACCGGCTCCAGCCGGAAGGGCCGGCTGTGCCAGCGGCCGGCTGACGACTCCACCGAGGATGGCTAGAGCCGGGCGAAGGAGACAAACCCCTCAGCGGTTGTCTGGCCAAAAGCCGGATGGCCCCGACAAGAGCGACAGAGGCGCAGGACAGACGTGACGAACGCCACGACCACGACCGACCAATGAGGAGACGAAGACTCTTCCCCACGGCGGGATCCTAGGCGAAGGAGAGGGGATATGCTCTCCAGATGCCGGCCTGGGGAAAAGGCACTTTATAAAGTGCCTTTGCCAGAGCGCAGCCAGGGGAGATCAGGCCAAGGACGCCACCGCCAAGGAGCCGGCAGCCGGCCGAAGCGTTACCGAAACCTGTAACCAGGCCCCCGCCTATATAAGGGGGCCTGGACCCTTAGCATAGGGGATCCGATCTTCTTCTTCCTCCTCTAGCCGAACAGCTCGAGGAGCACTGTAATCGCTACTATCCAATCAATACGAAGCAGGCAGGAAGTAGGGGTTTACCTCCAACCGGGAGGGCCCTGAACCTGGGTAAACCGAGGTGTCTCTGTAGGCACAATCCCGAGCCGGACCCATCGTCACCAACGTCGAGCCCCTCCGATAAGCCTCCCCATGGCTACTGTCTCCAAATTCCCACGACAGTTGGCGCCCACCGTGGGGCAAAGCGCGGTGGCGAGCGGAGTCAAGTTCCGGCCGGGACCCTCCGCCGAGAAGGTCGCCTCCGGCCTCGTCTGGAGGTTCGGCACCTTCGACTGCGTCGACGACAACTTGGCCCACTTCAAGAACGGCCTCGGCAACGGCGGCTCCTTCCTCGACGTCGGCAGCCACCGCTTCTACGTCGCCAAGCCCTTCCCGGAAGAGGTAACCGATGTGTTTGACCCACTCTGTGACACAGACTCCGACGACGGCGAAAGCAGTGACTTTTGCAACATGGTCGAGGTGCGAGCCCTGGAGGAGGACGGTGGCGGCGGCCTACCGCGCTCCGCGCGCCCGCCGCTCGAACGCCCACTTCCACCGGAACAAGATCTTCCACCTCCAGAGCGGGACGTGCTGGACGCAGCCATCACGGACCTGCGCGCTCCGCTCGACATTTCTGCGGATCCGGTCAAGGCCTCCGAGGATCTGGAACGGACGCGCCTCAACCTCCTCAAGGAAGCGGTCGACGACGACGACACCCGCCGGCGTGTCCTCTCCATGATCAACGAGTACAACGTCGCCCACGGCTTCACCCCAGCCGGAGATGGCCCAAGCCGGGCGGGACAAGTTCGTCAGCGAGGCCGCGACCTGGGCGCGGAGCTGAACCAGGCGGCGCCCTCGGCAAAACTGCCTCCGATCATCAACAAGCCCACCTACAGCACGCCTACGAAGAACCTCCGCGCCGCGCGCTACATCACCTCCGAGCTGGATGGACTACAAGGCGAGGACTTGCGGGAGAAGCAAGCCCGGATCCGGGAACTCCTGGATGCCGCCGATCTGCAGCAGCAAGCGATGGAACCACACGGAGAGGCAAGCGGCACTCGAGGCGAGAACCGTATCGTCGTGGCCGGCCAGAACAAGTCGCATGGAGAAGCCTCGTCGCCAAACCACGGCCCGGCGGAGCACAGCCGGAGCGATCGAGCTCCAGGCAAAGGCGGTGGAAACCACCGCACCCAACACTCCGGCCACCACAGCCGGCAACCTCGAGATCCTGCCGCGGTCACCAGCAAGCCGCGTCACCCTCCTCGGGTGGACGTGGTGGACCCGGCGCGCGGCAAGTCTGTGGCGCCAGCCCAGCCGGCTCAGGGAGCTGGCCAGGGCACTCAGGGACATCATCCGGCTCGCTCGCATGAGAGCCAGAGGATCGGAGAACGCGTTGATCCGCCGAAGGACGACGCGCGCCATCGGCTCAACCTGCTGGCAGATTCCAAGTTCGACGAGGAGGAGTCCTCAGCAGGACCGGTCTGTTTCGGCCCTCGCATCCGCAACGAACCTTTCCCAGCCAAGTTCGCGCTCCCGCGAGACATGCCCAAATATACTGGAGCAGTGAAGCCGGAGGACTGGCTGTCAGACTACGTCACAGCCGTCGACATCGCGGGCGGCAACAAGAGGACAGCGGTGCGCTACGCGCCGCTCATGCTGACAGGATCGGCCCGGACGTGGCTCAACAGCCTGCCGGCTCTACAGATCAACACTTGGCATGACTTCCAAGAGGCATTCATCAAGAACTTCACGGGAACCTACAAGCGTCCGCCCCGCCCACGACAGCTGGCCCTCTGCAAGCAAGGCCCCGACGAGCCAGACCGTGATTACCTCACGAGATGGTCCGAGCTGCGCAACTCATGCGAAGGAGTAGGCGAGGAGCAAGCCATTGGCTACTTCACGGACGGATGCAGAGAAGGGACCTTGCTAAAACACAAGCTCCACAGAGCCGAGCCGAAGTCAATGGCGGACTTCATGGCGATAGCGGACAAGTAAGCCTCTGCCGATTCCGCAGCAAGAGTGCAATGTGTTGAGCCTGCGCCGGCTGGAAACCAGTCTCAGCCGGCCGCCGGCTCAGGGGGACATCACAACCGTGATCGACATGGCAAGAGGAAAGACGAGCGCCGTGACAACAAGTATGGCTCCCAGCAAGTAGCCGCCGTTCAGGGAAGCCCGGGGGCTACGGATGGAAGCCAGAAGCGCAAAGGAGACAAGTTCAGCAAGGACAAGTACACCATCGAGGTGATGCTGGATCAACCTTGCAAGTTCCATAGCGTTTCTGGCAAGCCGGCAGCGCATACCACACGCCAATGCAGCTTCACCAGGGATCTGGAGCAGGGAAACCACCAACTGCCCGGGCCACCGCCGGGCCCGCCGGCTGAAGCACATGGAAACAAGAATCGGCAGCCGGCCAAGGCAGCAGGGGACTACCCCGAGGAAGCAAATGTGGAACAATACCACGTGTTCACTTCCCAGGTGGAGGAGCCAAAGGATGAGCCGTGGTTTGGTGTCGAGGTGAATGCAATCATGCAAGTTGGACCTCAGTACATGCATTGGTCTGACGCGTCGATCACCTGGGGGCGTGAAGACCATCCACCACTCATGCCGAGGCCCGGGGGCTATGCGCTAGTCTTGAATCCAATCGTGTTCTCTAAGACGCGCACCTGCCGATTCTCGCGCGTACTCATTGATGGAGGCAGCAGCATCAACCTTCTCTATCGCACTTCGATGGAGAAGCTTGGAATCCCAGAGATCCAACTGAAGCCAACCAAGCTCACCTTCCATGGGATCGTTCCAGGGCACTCGTGTACGCCGATGGGAAGGATTGAGTTGGAGGTGCTGTTTGGCGAGAAGGACAATCATCGTCACGAGCCAATCTGGTTCGAGGTGGTGGACCTCAACAGCCCCTACCACGCGCTGCTGGGACGACCAGCCCTGGCAAAGTTCATGGCAGTCCCACACTACGCCTACTTGAAGATGAAGCTCCCAGGCCCCCGTGGGGTGATCACCGTCACTGGGTGCTACAAGAAGTCGATAGAGTGCGCAAGAGCCAGCTCCAAGCTGGCAGAAGCCTTGGTCATTGCTGAAGAGAAGCGACAACTGATGCAAAGGGTGGCGGCAGTCCAGCCGGGCAGCCTGGCGTCGGGACTGCCAGCTCCACACCTCAAGCCGGCAAGCCCGTCCAAGGAAGACCCGCCCGAAGCGGGCAAGAAGTCAGAAGCTCTTGTCTCGGGGGCTCGCTCCTCCTCGAGGTAGGAGGAAGCGTTTCGCAGCTTCGCCTGAGACAAGTCCGAAACCGCTTAAGACCTTCGGTAAAGCCAAGGCAAAAAATCTTGTATTTCGAACAAGTCGTTGAATAAAAGAAAGTTGGGCGGCATACGGCCGACCCCTAGAAAAAGTGCTTTGAAGTACCTTTTTACCTTTCAAAACGATTATTCACGGGGGCTGGAGGTCGGCTCTAGTCGGGAGCCGGCAGCTCCAACCTAACGAAGGGATCCTCTTGTCAGCCGGATGAGTACTGCGTGCGGACCGGACCCCGAGCCTAACCTCCACCCTGCGGCGTGTGGGATGGAGCCGGCAGGTCGCCCACCTAGGAAAACCGCTAAGAGGAAACGCCCACAACCCGACGAATCGAATCCCTTGTCAGACGAACGAGTACCGTGTGCGAACCAGACCCCGAGCCTAACCTCCAGCCCAAGCCGAGGGCGATGGAGCCGGCAGGTCATTCACACTGGAAAATCGCTAAGAGGACAGAACGCGGAGCCGCTGACAAGCGCTCATCCCTAAACCACGCGCGCTGGTTAATAGTTGTGCGTAGACTGGAGTAAGCCAGATCTCTTGTACGCCGAAGTACTACTTCCCATCCCGCGGCACGCTCCCACCCTAGACTGGCATTCGGCTGCCGGTCCAAGGGAGACCAGCCGGCACCAGGCTGCCGGCTGGGGGTAGAAGGGCCGAAGGATGGGGAGATAAAGGAAAAAGCTGAAAGGGGTCAGGACAAATCCAGTTCACAAACAACTAGAGGCTAATGCGCAGGAAATTCAGGGTGAAGCGTCATCAGTACATGCGAACGAAATGTTGCCAGGGCACGACATGAGTTCGGTGTACATAAAAACGAATAAGAAAATCCTGACACAGTCAGGAGGCGCTCGGCGAGCCATCCGGCTCCAGCGGAGCAATGTCGCCAGCGCGAGAGGCCAAGACGAAATCGTCACCGCTGGGGGATGGTGGGATGGAGCGACCAGCGAGATCCTCGGGGGCTTTCCGAGGCTCTTCCGCAGAGCCGGGTTCCTCGAAGTCCATGCCACCCAAAGACTCGTCGCTATCCCCAGCGTCGAAAAGCGCGTCGGTTTCGGCACACGCAGCAATGGCACAGGCGCGACGGCGGAGCTTGGTTCGGTCAAGGCCTGCTAGTCCGCCTTCGCGAAGATTCTCCAGCTGGTCTAGGTTGACGCCTGGGTACCAGGAGAGCACGAACTCCAGAGCCTGTTCAGCGCCGGCTCGAGCCGCGGACTCCTTCCAGATATCGAGCCGGTTGGACGCAAGAGGGATCCACTGGAGGAGGGCCTGGATCTCGTCAGGCACCGCCATTCCCGGCCACAAGGTTTCGAAGATAGAAATAATGGCTTCGTGGAGATCCTTGCCAAGCTTGGCAACCGGATGGAGTCGGCCTTTGGCCAGCGCTACCAACTCCCCTGAGGTAAGCTCGGCCTTAGGATCACTGCTGGAGACGATCTTTTGGTCGGCCATGTATTCCTCCAGCGCCGCCATAGCGGTTTCGTTGGAATCGGGGAAGGCTCCTGCGAAAGCAATCAGAGAGTGAGGAGGTGGCGCGAAAGGACAAGAACTGGGAAGCGGGAAGGAAAGGTTACCACGAAGAGCTTCCTCCAGTCCCAGCAGGCTGGATTGAACCTTACGGTCGCGGGCGCGCCAAACGCCGATCTCCTTTTCAAAACGCTCGCTGTCGAGCCCCCGAAGAGTCTGCAGCTCGGCGATCTGGGCGTCGCGGTTCTTGACCTCGCTCCCCAAAGTTCCGTGAAGCTCTTTCACCTTGCTGTCAAACTCCGCGGAGAGGATTTTCTTCTCTTCGGCCAGCCGACGATCAAACTCCAGCTGCAGCGACGACTCCGCCTCCCGAGCTTTCGCCAGATCAGCTTCCAGCCCCTGAACCCGGACGGCCTGGGTTTGCAGACCCTGAAGCTCCTCGGCATGCTCTCGCTTGAGCGACTCAATAGCGGCGGCCGACACCGAGTCGGCCAACTGGGACTCAAGCGAGGCTATGAGCGAGGCAGAATCTGAAAGTGGAGGAGTTAGAGCAGGAAGGACAACAGCAGGGTTTTCGAAATAAGGGGTCCCGAGCTCACCTGATAGTTTTTCCAGTTCTTTCTTCAAGTCCTGGTACTGGACCTTGCCGGCACGATACTTTGCCAGCACCTTCTGAAAGACACTGGCATGAAGCGCGTTCAGTTCCTGCGAAGAACGGAAAGACGGCGACTCTTAGCAAAATCCATTTTCAAGCTAGCTGTCTCTACAGCTACCTCGAAACTCGGGGGCTAGGATGTATAGCAGGAGTCAGGGCTAAAGGCGCAGCGCTCACGTTGGTCGCCTGTATAGCGTCAAGGAGTTGGAGGCCGGCGTTCTGAAGCGACCCCTTGGTAGCAGTAAACTGCTTATCCAACTCCGCCAGAGTCGGCTTGCTGCCCTGCACCTTGAGCTTCTCTCCGACATCAGCGCTCGAGGCAGTATCCGCCCACTCCTGCTGAAGGCGACTGGCGGAGCTCAGACTGCCAATGTGGGATTCAGCCGCGGCGACAAAAGCTTTCCCACTAAAGGCGCCTTTGGTCACCACCTCAGGGGCTGGCGAGCTGTCATCACGTTCGCTCCTTGCCACCCGAGTGGCGAGGAGCCCTGGCGAAGCCCCGCCAGAGCCGAAGGCCAGCCCAAAGAGCGGGGGATCAGCAATCGCGCCAACCCTCGACCCGGCCGCAGGCACCATAGCTTGCACGCTCGGTACAAGCTCAAGATTGGAAAGAGCCTCGGCAGCCGGTACCGAGGCCCTTTCCGTTTCCCCCGCCACAGCCTCGCGCGTGCTTCCCCGGCTGGGTGAGTCGGGGGAGATGCAGATGGCGGCGGCATTCCCCGCCGCGGCGTCGTCGGCAGCAGGAGGCGGAGACAGATCAGCCCCAGCTGGAGCAACTTCCTTGGCGGGCGTGGGGCCAGCCTCAGGCGAGGCGACTAGGTGGGGAACAGCGTCCACGGGCACCTCCGGACGTGCAGAATCCTCCGCCCCAGTGTCGCCCGCCACAAGCTTCAGCCGCGGGGAGCGACGAACGTCCTCAGCGCGACCCATTTCTTCCCCGCACGTCCTCTTGCGGCAGGAAGGCTCGGGAGTCGGGGTCACGATCTCCTTGGAAGCAACGGCAGGAGGAGGCTGGGTAGCCGGATCGACAGAAAGAGGTGACCTGCGAAGAAAACATCCCACGACCAAGTCAATCGGGACCGCGACGGAAAAATGAAGATGAGAAGCGAGGAAGCGGAAGCTCACCCGGCTATGGCAATAGCCCGCCGCTTGGCCACCTTCTTCATCAGGGGACGGCGCAGGTCCCACGCTGCCGGCTCCGTCTTCTTGCGTTTGTCAGCCGGCTCGGAGAAGGCCGGCTGGGCTTTCCTCTTGATGCCGACCAGATCACCTCCAGCCTCTTCAAGGTCTGCCGGCTCCGGAACGGCAGAGCGTCGCCCGGGAGATTTTGGCAGATCCACGATCGGGGGAGCCTGGGCCCCAGCAGCGGCTGCGGCGACTACGTGGAGAGCTACGCCCCCGAGGGTGGTAGCCGACCCTGCGTCGTCATCGCCGTCATCGGACCAATCCCTTAGGAGAGAAGGGCTGGGGAACTTACCGGAGTGGTCGAGGAGTTCACCCGAGTCTTCGAGCTCGTCGTTTCCCTCATCACCTTGGGTGGTGCCGGAGCTCTCAACGGCGGCCTGAGAACTGGCATCCTCCACCTCCTCAGCTTCGTCCCAGACAACTTTGTCATCCGATTCGGCTCTGTCAGCGGCAAAGCCGGCTTGGCGCTGAGTCAAATTCTCTGCCGCCTGCAGAGCGAACAAATTCTGCCCAAGCCAAGCAACCCGGGGTCAGTAGACCAGAGTTGCAAAGGAGGAGGAGGCTTAAAGCTAGGACCGACAAGCTCACCTCAGCAATTGGGTTGTCCCGGTCGTGAGGTTCCAGTCCCCACGTCCACGAGGCTTGAAGCTTCACGTCGGCGATGCGGTTCGCCTTCCGAGCCACCTCCAGTGCTGACAGTGCCTTGGAAGAATGGCGAGTAGGGTCTCTAGCAGATCCCAGGAAGCACATCTTGTGTGGGCGGCGTTGAAGCGGAGACACGCGGGCAACCAGGAAGGCAAGGAGAAGGTCAGTCGGCTCCAGGCCGCCCTCCGTTTGCAGCGTGGCAACCCGCTGAAGGATCTTCTCAATGTCCGGCGACGGGCGAGGAGGAGCGGCGCTCCAGTTCTCCCGCTCAGGCCCGCCTGCCTCAAAGGGCGGCAAGTTGACATGGTCTTCACCTCCCTTCAAGTTCTTCACATAGAAGAAGGAGCGCTGCCACTTCTTGCAGGACTCTTTCCCCTTTATGCCGGGGAAGCTTGCAGACTTGCGGGCGTAGAAGGAGGCCGTGCCGCATATCACCGGAACAGTGTCTGCCGTCTGGGTCTTGAAGAAGATCAGCCGGCGGAACAGCTCGATGTTGGGCCAGATGCCCAAGTACGCCTCGCAAAGGGTTGCGAACGCGGACAACACCATCATCGCATTCGCTCCGATGTGATGCGGTTGCAAGTGGAAGTAGTCCAGGAATTGGCGCATGAAGCTGCTCACGGGCAGCGCGAAACCCCGGGGGAAATGGTCATAGAAGACCACCGTCTCCCCAGGCGCGGGAGCAGGGACCAGTTCGTCGCCGGCGGAGCGGCAGCTCACGAGATCCGCGGAAGGTAGCACTCGGCCCCGGCGCAGCAGCTCGATCTCTTTGTCTTTCACCCAAGAGCCTTCCCAGGATCCCTTCGGCAAGGCAGGTGGGGCGGCGCCCTAACCCGCCGCCGAGCCCTTCCCCTTTTGCCGGGAAGTTTTGGGAGCCATCCGGGTGCGGATCTGGATGAACGGAATGGCGGCGGAACAAGCGAGGAACCCTAACCCCTTGAGGGCGAAGCTCGGGAGCCGAGGATTCTAAGTGGAGCGAATGCGGAAGGAAGAAGAGAAGTGAGCAACCGATGCTCTGTTTCCGGAACGGTCCCTGGTTTAAAAGTAAGGGGACGGGTCAGCCGCTTATTTCAGCCACGATGGGATGGCAACTGACTCCTCCCATCACGACCCATGATCGCGCAAAGATCGGGCAACCGCCATGGTAGCCGCAAAGGATCGTGGGCCGGGGTCGATTGGACATGACGTGATAACGGGCGGACAAGTGGAGCCTCGGTACAGCCCCCGAGGCAGCACAATTTCCCAAGAGGTAGCGCGCCGGTTCGCGGTCGCCAGCTGGGTCACCACCGAAGCCGGTCCGTCCCGAGACAGCCGGGAAAACTCCGCAAGGCCCAGCCTCGATGACTAGATCGACTAAGTCAAGCCAGAGGCCCTGGGACCTCGATGAAGACGAGCAAAACTTCGGCGAAAAGAAGAACCCGCCGAAGCCCCATGCTAGCCCATGAGACTTCGCCAGTTTCGGGGGCTAGTGTCGTGGGGATGACTTAGGGGGCGTACCACAGGCCAGGCAGTATGCCGGCTGGCGTCCCGGGGAATCCCACGGCCTCGGCGCAAGAATACCGGCTCCAGCCGGAAGGGCCGGCTGTGCCAGCGGCCGGCTGACGACTCCACCGAGGAGGGCTGGAGCCGGGCGAAGGAGACAAACCCCTCAGCGGTTGTCTGGCCAAAAGCCGGATGGCCCCGACAAGAGCGACAGAGGCGCAGGACAGACGTGACGAACGCCACGACCACGACCGACCAATGAGGAGACGAAGACTCTTCCCCACGGCGGGATCCTAGGCGAAGGAGAGGGGATATGCTCTCCAGATGCCGGCCTGGGGAAAAGGCACTTTATAAAGTGCCTTTGCCAGAGCGCAGCCAGGGGAGATCAGGCCAAGGACGCCACCGCCAAGGAGCCGGCAGCCGACCGAAGCGTTACCGAAACCTGTAACCAGGCCCCCGCCTATATAAGGGGGCCTGGACCCTTAGCATAGGGGATCCGATCTTCTTCTTCCTCCTCTAGCCGAACAGCTCGAGGAGCACTGTAATCGCTACTATCCAATCAATACGAAGCAGGCAGGAAGTAGGGGTTTACCTCCAACCGGGAGGGCCCTGAACCTGGGTAAACCGAGGTGTCTCTGTAGGCACAATCCCGAGCCAGACCCATCGTCACCAACGTCGAGCCCCTCCGATAAGCCTCCCCATGGCTACTGTCTCCAAATTCCCACGACAATGGCGGTCTATGTATTTTGTTGTAATGCCCAGAGTAAATCGCATAGTGATCTTCTTGACATATCATGTTATCTTTATTCTATCAATTGCCCAACTATAATTTGTTTACCCAGCATGTGTTATTTATCTTATGGAGAGACACCACTAGTGAACTGTCGACCCCGGTCCTATTTCCATCATATTGCTATCACCTATTTACTTTACTCGCACTGTTTACTTTACTCGCATACTATTATCACTTTCCACTCGATACGCTCATACCCTTTGTTACAAGCAAACCGGTGAGATTGACAACCTCATCGCAAGTTGGGAACAAAGTATTTGGTTGTGTTGTGTGCAGGTTCCACGTTGCTATTGGCTGAAGATGAGTCAACAAGTGTCGTAAACGGCGTCTTGTTGGAGTGTTATTAGGCCAGTCAGCATCACCTTCAGTCGTTTGTCTGCTCCTCTCCTGAACGATAAACCTTGATTTCTAACTGAGGGAAAAGCTTGCTGTTGTGCTCATCACACCTTCCGCTTGGGGTTCCCCAACTGACTGGTTATAATCATCATCATCAACTACACGCCAGCCATCAAGCCCTTTTCTGGCGCCGTTGCCGGGGAGGAAGTAGAAGACTTCTGCGAGGGGAGTTTTTTGCACGCACATCCTTTACTTTGTTTTATTGTTTTGCTTTACTTGCATTGTTTTATATCAAAAACCCAAAAAAATTAGAATCCTTGATAGTTGTTTTTACTTGTATACTTTTAGTTTTGCTGAAATGGCTAATCCTGAAAACACCAAGTTGTGTGACTTTACTAGCACGAACAATAGTGATTTTATCTGCACTCCTATTGCGCCACCTGCTGCTGCTGCAAACTTTTATGAGATTAAGCCTGCTTTATTGAACCTTATTATGAAAGAGCAATTTTCTGGTGCTAGTACTGAAGATGCTGCAGCTCATCTCAACAATTTTGTTGAGCTATGTGAGATGCAGAAATATAAGGATGTAGAAAGTGATATTATTAAGCTCAAGTTGTTTCCTTTTTCTTTGAGAGGAAAAGCTAAAGATTGGTTGCTATCTTTGACTAAGAGTAGTATTGATTCATGGGCTAAGTGTAAGGATGCTTTTATTGGTAGATATTATCCTCCTGCTAAAATTATATCTTTGCGTAGCAATATTATGAAGTTTTAGTCAATTTGATAATGAACATGTTGCTCAAGCTTGGGAAAGAATGAAATCTATGATAAAGAATTGCCCCACTCATGGACTGACTACTTGGATGATTGTCCAAACTTTTTATGTAGGACTGAATTTTTCTTCGAGGAACCTATTGGATTCAGCTGCTGGAGGAACTTTTATGTCCCTTACCTTGGGCACCGCAACAAAGCTACTTGACAACATGATGGTAAATTATTCTGAATAGCACACCGAGAGAGCTCCACAAGGTAAGAAGGTAAATTCTGTTGAGGAAACCTCTTCCTTGAGTGATAAGATTGATACCATTATGGCTATGCTTACCAATGATAGGACTCGTGTTGATCCTAATAATGTTCCTTTAGCCTCTTTGGTTGCTCAAGAAGAGCATGTTGATGTGAACTTCATTAGAAACAATAATTTTAACAACAATGCTTATAGGAACAATTTTGCTAGTAACAACTATAGGCTGTTTCCCTCTAATGTTGAAAATGGCTATCTTGGTAGACCTAAAATGCCTAGTGAAGAGAGGTTTTTAGAACTTGAAAAGGCTACCAAGAATTTTATGCAAATGCAATATGAGCAAAATAAGTTGTTCACTAAGACTATGGAGGAGCAATCAGCTCTGTTGAGGACTATTAGTCATCAACTTGAAAATTTAAACAAGGCTATTCCTGAATTACAAGCTAAGGTTTCCAGAGCTGAAACCGATATTTCATCTTTGTCTAATGTGCAATCCTCTTTGGTTAACAGAATGTCCGCTAAGCCTGACCCTTTTGCTACTGCTAATGCTATCCAAGTTGGAATTGATGAAAATGTTAGATTGTTAGCAGAATTGCATGCTAGATGGGAAAAAGAGGATGAGATTGCTAGGAATATGAAAGTTTGTACTATTACTACCTCTAATGATGTTGTTCCTAATGCTAGCAATCCTCTTACTTTCATTGGTGTAGAGAAAACTCCCACTCCTTGTGTTAAAAAGCCTAAAACTGCCAAAACTTTTTCTCAAAAGAGTGCTAAAATTTTTCGGAGTATAGGAGATGATAGCTCTATTTCCTTTAATGATTTTGATGTTGATGGCTGCAATATATCTGAAGTAATTTTGTTCTTGCAAAAGCTTGCTTTGACTCCCAATGCTAGTTCTTTAAATATTGCTTTTACTAAGCATATTACCAATGCTCTCATGAAAATTAGGGATGAAAAATTGCAACAAAAAGCTTCTGTTCCCAAGAAGTTAGAAGATGGTTGGGAACCCATCATTGATATGCATGTTAATAGTTTTGATTGCCATGCTTTATGTGATCTAGGTGCTAGTATTTCTATCATGCCTACAAAAATTTATGATATGCTTGATTTACCACCGCTTGAAAAGTGTTATTATGATGTTCCTATTGCTGATGTTGCTAAGAAGAAACCTTTGGGAAGGATTAATGATGTTCTTATTATGGTTAACAATAACCTTGTTCCCGTTGATTTTCTCGTCATGGATGTTGAATGCCATGCTTCATGTCCTATTATTTTGGGAAGACCCTTTCTTCGAACTGTAGGTGCCATCATTGATATGAGAGAAGGCACCATCAAATATCAATTCCCACTAAAGAAAGGTATGGAACACGTCCCTAGGAAAAGAAAGAAATTACTTTTTGACTCTATTCTTAGAGCAAATTATGAGCTTGATGCTTCATCTCTTGATGTTACTTGATTCGCAATTTTCTGCGCCTAGCTCAAAGGCGTTAAAGAAAAGCACTCTTGGGAGATAACCCAATGTTTTCTTTTCAGTACTTTTTCTTTTATTTGAGTCTTGGAAGTCATTACTACTGTAATGACCTCTCCTTATCATTTTTATTTCATTGTTGAGCCAAGATAAGCCTCTAATTTGAGTGAGGTAAAGATTTGGGGATGTTGCTGTCCTGAAACTGTTTTCGGTGCTGCACCGTAAAAATTTGTGAAAATTCTCTGTATATCTTTTGGACCTGAGATTTATTGTGCATATGCCCCAGGTTATATCCAAACTTTCCTTAGTTGAACACTTTTTGATTTGAGCAACAGAAAACCCCTTAAAAAATCGGCCTTTATCAGCTGTTCTGTTTTGACAGATTTCTGCCACTATTCATTTTTGCCGCTTTATCACTTTCTTTTCGAGTTCTTTTGATCACGAAACTTTTGGGGAAGTTGCTACAGTAGTATATACTTTATATGTGGTGGTTTTGGGTTGAAACCTGAAGCAAAAGAGGTTGATTATATGTTATGCTTACACTAATGTTGCTAATAGATTTGCGTTTAGTTTTGTATAAAGGAAGTTTTCAAGTGTAGGGATTGGAGAATGATGAGATGAGTTGAAGAATGGATAAAAGCTCAAGCTTGGGGATGCCCATGCATCACCCCAAGAAATATCCAAGAAGTACAAGCGTCAAAGCTTGGGGATGCCCCCGAGGCACCCCTTCTTCATCGGTAAAAATCAGGTCACCTTTCAAGACAGTATATTTTTATTGCTTCATGCACTATGTGTTTTTCTTGGAGCGTCAGTTGTTTTAGTTTTCATTATTAGTTTTGTTTTGTTTGCTGCAATAAATGGTTGGACCCCAACAAATTTCTTTTGGAGAAGTTGCCTTGCTTTTCATTTGCCAAGAACGCTCTAGTTTTCACTCTTATCAAAAACCGAGTGTTCTTCTTTTTCTGCTACTGCTTTTGGTTTTCGTTTTCGCCTTGATTTGCATTCAGATCTTCTTATATTTATTTATCAAGGTGTATTTTTTCCTCTGGACCATGTTGGTTTACCTCAAAAGAGTTGGATTTAAAAAAGTTCAAATGGTGTTGGAAAAGAGAAAAAGCTTTATGCAAAAAAGTGGTACAAGAAGGAGCTTGTGTAGACTGCGGCTTAGGCTTTTTCATGTCATGCTTGATGCCTTTTTGATAGTTTGCTTAGTGGTTTTTCTGTAGCATGACTTGTCTCAAATAACTGAGATTGCTTAATGAGCCTTTGAAAAAATCATGCGTTGTTTTAATTATTTGGAAGCAGTATTTTGGTTTTCTCCTTGATGCTTTATTTGGGTTGACTTGGCGCATGCTCACACATGTTAGACTCTTACAAAGTCGCCAATAGCCTCTATGATCATTTAGTTTTTGACTTTTGATGCCATCTTATGCTTCTTTTAACGTTGCTTTGTCGCTTTGCATGATTATGGCCATTATTGCTCTCTTAGTTGGTCGCTCCCAGTCTTTTGCTAGCCCTCGCCTTGTAGTGAGTATGAGCTCTACTCGTGTATCCAACTCCTAAAAACCAAGTTTTGCAAAGTGTCCACCATACATACCTATTAGCAATTTGCTATTCCAAGTAAATTTGACTTTCTTTTATTTTCTCTTCAAATTAAACTCTTACCAGTGTTATGCGAAAATTGGTTAGTAAAGCTCTCACGAACCGGAAGGCACACTTTACTTTTTCTTGTTCTTAAAATTTTGATATTGTGGTCTCTTATGTTGAGTTGTTATGCTTGCAAGTTGTAAGTTGGATACTAGCCCAACCATGCTGTCATGGGGCAAGCTTTCAACATTGCACTTCTTATTTGAGTTGATATCGTGATCTTTTGTTTATGGATGCCCGCGGTGTGAAATGAATTGGGAATCTTGCGGGGATCATGGAGTTTGTATATGTGTTAGGGAAACGCCTGGACCGCCAATCTAAGCCATACATAATTCATGGTGGAAATTTGCAGCATACCCATAGTGGACATTCGACGACGCATCTCAAAATAAAAAGCTAAACAAATGGCAAATAAAAGAGATGTCGAGGTGTTCATTGTCTGCTTGTCCTGTCATTTTGATGTGGGCTTGTTCCATGTCATCGGGCATGGAGATACCCCGTTGGCGGTTCTCGATGATACATATATACTTACAATGACAAGAGCCTTGCTTGGGACTCTAAGTAAAGTACCATGAGGTTTGGGTACTCGTATTCACGGGGCACGAGGTTTTTGACTTATGATTTGTCAAGCATATGCATCATAATTTTTCTCGCATTAACTTTAACCATTCAAGATGCTTATGATGGGAGCAATGAGAGCTCAAAGCCGGTAAGTACCATAATTTTTGAAGGTCTATAAAACTTGCAATCACTGCTTCCCTCCGCGAAGAGCCTTTCTTTCACTTTTATGTTGAGTCACCACCTTCTATCTTTATGCACCATTAAGAGAGCAAAGTTGTCATTCTTAGTATAATGTGCATTGTCTCAACGTTTTCATTGATTGATTCATATTGTTGGTTTCACTTGTTCTTAAATTATTTGTATCTAGTCGCCCTCTTAAACTTGAAGGTGTCCTATGCATTTATGTTTTGCTCTCCATGAAGGACAAGCTGAAAACCATTTGTATGTTTTTCCTTATGATTTGAACACACATTTGACTTTCATTGTTTCATTTTCATGATCTTTTGTTTGTGTTCATTTTCATGTTTATAACATGGTTGCTAAGTTTTTATTGTCAAGATTATATCTTTCATGCCCATGTTTTAAGTTCTTTTGATCCCAGCTCACAAATGCTTACATATATGATCAAGATTGTGTAGGTGCATGTCACCTCAAAAGTTATTTCTTTTGTTATCACTTACCTACTCGAGGACGAGCAGGAGTTAAGCTTGGAGATGCTTGATACGTCTCCAACGTATCTATAATTTTTGATGCTCCATGCTTGTTTTTACACCATTTGCCTAATGTTTCGTTACACTTCGTGGCACTTTTATGCATTTTCCGGAACTAACCTACTAACAAGTCGCCACAGTGCCAGTTCCCTGTTTTCTGCTATTTTTGTGTTTCAGAAAAGCTACACAGGAAATATTCTCGGAATTGGACGAAACCAAAGCCAGTCATCCAGAAATCCACCGGAGCTTCCAGAGAACCGAAGAGGAGACGGAGTGGGGCTACGAGGGGCCCACACACCAGGGCGGCGCGGCCCAGCCCCTGGCCGCGCCCCCTATGTGTGAGGGCGCCTCGGTCCACTACTGACGATGCCCCTTCTCCTATAAAGACCCCCCGATGGGAAAAACCTAAGAACCCGATCAATTCTCCAGAACACATCACGATCCGCCGCCGCCGTTGACCCGAAGACCGGGAGGGTCCAGAAGCTCTTTCCGGCACCTTGCCGGAGAGGGGAATCGCCACCGGAGGTCTTCTTCATCGCCATGCTTGCCTCCGGAGCGATGAGTGAGTAGTCTACCTTGGACTATGGGTCCATAGCAGTAGCTAGATGGTTGTCTTCTCCACCATGTGCTTCATGTTTAGATCTCATGAGCTGCCCTACATGATTGAGATCACCGTTATGTAATTCTACATGTTTGGTTTGTTGGGATCCGATGAATATTGGTGTTATGATTGAGTTGCTATACTGAAATATATCTTATGTTATCTCTATGTTGTTTATGATCTTGCATGCTCTCCGTTGTTAGTAGCTATCTTGGCCGAGTAGTTGCTAGTGACTCCAAGAGGGGGTATTTATGCTCGATAGTGGGTTCATGCCTCTATTTAACCTGGGGGAGTGACAGAAACCTCTAAGGTTGTAGATGTGCTGTTGCTACTAGGGAGAAAACAACATTCATATGCTCGAGGGCATATGCTTTGTTTACATTAAACACATTGCTTAATGCAATTATCTGTTGTTCGCAACTTAATACTCATGGGGTGTTCGGATGATATCCCCGTAAGTGGATTATTAGTCATAGATGCAGTTGGATGGCGGTCTATGTATTTTGTTGTAATGCCCAGAGTAAATCGCATAGTGATCTTCTTGACATATCACATTACCTTTATTCTATCAATTGCCCAACTGTAATTTGTTTACCCAGCATGTGTTATTTATCTTATGGAGAGACACCACTAGTGAACTGTGGACCCCGGTCCTATTTCCATCATATTGCTATCACCTGTTTACTTTACTCGCACTGTTTACTTTACTCGCATACTATTGTCACTTTCCACTCGATACGCTCATACCCTTTGTTTCAAGCAAACCGGTGAGATTGACAATCTCATCGCAAGTTGGGAACAAAGTATTTGGTTGTGTTATGTGCAGGTTCCGCGTTGCTATTGGCTGAAGACGAGTCAACAAGTGTCGTAAACGGCGCCCTTGTTGGAGTGTTATTAGGCCAGTCAGCATCACCTTGAGTCGTTTGTCTGCTCCTCTCCTGAATGGTAAACCTTGGTTTCTAATTGAGGGAAAAGCTTGCTGCTGTGCTCATCACACCTTCCGCTTGGGGTTCCCCAACTGACTGGTTATAATCATCATCATCAACTACACGCCAGCCATCAGGCATTGGGTAGGAAGTCACGGTGACTGGATGGCATTAGTCACGGATAACGGCCTCCTGAAGATCCGCCACATGTATAGAGAAGTGACTCTGCCTCTCCCATTACTGGCTCATATTGGAGTTTTCGCCAGGTTTCAAACATGCATCTTTTCGTACAAGAAGTGTGAGTTACAGCTACTGAAGATACAGATTACAAAGACCCCTTACAAGGAAAAATGCAGTGATCAGTGGCATTATGAAGCAATCGTGATCTTTGACAAACTGATCGCCTATGTAGACAGTCAGCAAGACAACGGCTGGGTCATCCTGAAAAATTACCACCTTGCACCTTGCAGGTATGTCGACGCCTATGCAATTCATCTATTCGGTGATCGGACAGATTTGTTCCGCGTGTACGCGGTTACAGAACCATGAGGAGATGTTCTGGTTTGGGAACCACATACTTGGGGTGAGTTATGCCCTCTTCCTATCTGAATTTATAGGTAGTTCTACCTGCTTACTATTACTGTGAAGATCTATTGTGCGACAATAGTGACAACATGATTTTAGCTAAAGGAACTAAGGTCTCACCAAAGGACCAAATTTATACCCAACTATCTTATTTGAGAATGAGTGATGCGTAGAGACGCAAAGACATGCAAATACACACAGAACTGAAAATGTCAGATCTGGAGATCAGATTAACCACTGCAACGCGTACGGATAACACGTGAAAGCCATAAGTGTTATATACACTAGTGGGGACGGGGCCTCCAGTCCCGGCCCGTAAGGGGCTTTAGTCCCGGTTTGCAAACCGGGACCCCAGCCGCGGGACTAAAGGCTGAACCTTTAGTCCCGGCCCGCTTACCAGCCGGGACTGGAGGGTGTCCACGTGGGCACCTCGGAGCGAATCAGGGCCAGGACCTTTAGTCCCGGTTTGTAACACAGACCGGGACTAAAGGTCATCTGCAGATTTTTGTTTTTTGCTGTAGGGTTTTAGGGTTTAGGGGTTTTAGGGTTTTAGGTGGGGGATTAACGTGATGCCTCGTTTGGTGCCTTGGTGTTCGGGAATTAGTTTATGCATATATATAAGATTAACTTATCTTACAAGCGAGCATATATATACAATTATATGGAGATCAGAATTATCGGGACAAGAGCCCGTCTATTCGATTACATGGACCAACATTAGTAATGGCCCCTAGCTACACTAAATCGTCCTTTGTCGTCTATAGCTTCTATTCTCAGAAAGGTCGCCAGCTCCTCTGCAACAGCAATCGCGCGTTGCTCTGGTAGGTACTTCTCCCGCATGGCCGTGTACTATATAAGAAGAGGAGATGAATATGAATATCAATCATGATAACAAAGAATGACGAGTAAAAATAGAGGTGTGAATGTTTATTGCTTACATCGTATCTGTAATCCTTGTGCTCAGAGGTAAACGTGCGAATGGTCTCGCAAACATAGTATCCACATAGATGCGTCCCCCGTGGCTGCTGGTCGCACTTTACGAGAATAGAATATATATAATCAAAATAATAATCTAGCATTACAAAAGTATTGAAAATAGAAGTATATCATACTACTACTTACCTGAGCCGCTCTAAAGGTCAGCTTCTCATGCCGGATACCGGGAGTCACGCACTTGAACCGCTTCCAAACCCTGCCCGACAAGGAAAATGATTTGCTAAGTTTTTCATTAATTGATATATCAGAAAATCATCGAAAGAGACCGATAGAGCGCAAGAATGATTGAAATTACCCTTGGAGCATGTCCTGCAGGCTTTGGAACTGTTCCAAGGGTCTCGATAATGGGTCGAAGGCATCAACTCTTCCCTTATCAATTTGAATGTCCAACAGAATCCAGTGGTAGCTGCACATGTATATATATATGTGTCAGTAACTTATCAATTACACTTATAAGTGAATGGACACAACAGAGTAAGACCCTCACCTGAAGTTGTATGGAAACAGTATGTGGTCACAGAAATTTTGATCTGTTAGAAACCTTAGAAGGTTTTCCTCTGTCTCCTTGGGGTTATCAGTTAGCGTCTTTATATGTATTTTATCTGGGTCAATAAACCCAATATTTAGGATGTTCCTACTTTTACATTCCAGAATCTTCATTCTGTATAATAGAGTACAAGTCAGAACGGAACAAGTTATATGTAGACAATGAATTGAAATAACTGAACAAGTTATATGTAGACAACAAATTTAAAAACTTACAGACAATAGCAACTCATAAGCGATTTGTCGAGGGCGTCGGCATTGTACATCTGGAAGAGTTCATCAAAGTCGATATGGATGTCTTCGGGGCGGCCGTAGTACTCCCGTGGGACACGCGCCACGATCATCGTTCTCCCATTCTTTGATTCACTTAAGTACCATGTATGCAAGTAACGCATATTTGTTGGGAGATCATCAAACTTATCTTTGCTGACCAAAGGCGCTCCCATGACAAACTGTGGCTTAGGGGCTACCACAGCCTTGGGTACCACGTCGTCTTGGGAAGCCAGAATGACTTCAACCGGGATACCCCATTCATCCGCCCACTTCTTTGCTAATCCCAAATCTTGCCCCTGCACCAGAGAGGGAACATTCTCGGGTAACACCCTGAGGGGTGGGATCGACTGTTTGGCCTGTTGTCCAAGCTGAGGAACGTCTGATCTTATTTTGCTTGTAGTTGAACTTGATTTGCTCCCACTTGCACTTGCACTTGCACGTGACTTGCTCTTTTGCCCTTCCTTCTGCAATGTGTGTGTATAGTCGTCAGGCTTATGGTGTAAGTCATACTGTGATGGAAGGGTCATGAAGTATTTTGCATATGCTATTTGCTTCTCGGTGTATTCCGGGCGGGGCTCGGGTTCCTTCTTTTTCATCTGCGCCTCATAATGTTCCTTTGCTATCCTGGCGTTTTCCTCGTCGGTACGATCATAAGGTCTGATAGGAAGATTAGCATGAGGTACCTTTGGGAGGGGCGACAGTTTGCGCTTTGGGGAGCTCCGTCGCTTAGAACTCATGGACGGAGCGTTCTTGCTAGCACGCTTCCGCTTAGTATCCTTAGCGGGCGGCGGCGGAGACGGCCGACCCAAGTCCGGCGGCGGTGATCGAGATGGACTCGTGTTGTGGTGGCCGTCGTCATGTGGAGGGCTTGGAGGTGATGGAGGTGTAGGTGACCTGCGACGACTCGGAGGCGGTGTTGTCCTTGGGGCCGAGCCTGGAAGCTTGATGTAGTTCTTGTCCCATAGGATGACTCCACCCAGTACTTCTCCGAGTGTCCTCTCATCTTCGGGTCCAGCCATGTCGAGCTCCATATCATGAAACCCCGCCATGATTTCATCCACCCCGACTTTAGCAAAGCCAGCTGGAATCTCACGGCCATGCCAGCGTGCATCAGGGCCAGAAGGTAAAGCTTGTCCGACGGCCACCTTCATGGATATGTTCTTGAATTTCGGCGACATAGTCACTATCGGCTGCCCCTTTGCGCTTGTTCCACTCCCGAACGCTGATCGGGACGTGATCCCTAACGAGAACTCCGCATTGCTTCTTGAATGTGTCAGCAGCATTCTTAGGAAGCTTTGGTTCGCCCGTAGGCAATATCACCTCAAAGGTGTAATGCGTCCGTGCGTCCAACTTTTTAGTCGGGCCTCGTTTCGTAGCTTTGCTCGATGTGGAGGCCTAAGAGGGAGAAACATTCGTCAAATGAATGTATATGTATACAATATAGAGCTATCTCCAATATTTTTCACATATTACAAGTGATTGTCGAACTTCATATGTATACCTCGCCGGACTTTATTATTTCTCCACCGGCTTCTCCACCGGCTTCTCCATCAGTGGAGCTATCACCTTCTCCGTCATTGGAGCTATCTCCGGCCCCATCGGCTTCATCTTCGGGTCGATCAACCTCCATTCCATCTCCGGAGGGGTTTAGATATGACGACGGAGATTCAGCAGGTTCAACGTCGGGGGCGTCTTTGATTATATCTTCGAGAAGTTCTTCCTCTTCGAGGTTCCTGCTATGTGGATCCATAGTTCTGCAAAAAACGAAATAAATTCTAACTAAATAATTCTATTTCTATTTGCAATAATTCTAACTAATAATTCTATTCTATTGCAATAATTCTAACTAAATAATTCTATTTCTATTTGCAAATAAATTCTAACTAAATAATTCTATTTCTATTTGCAAATAAATTCTAACTAAATAATTCTATTTCTATTTGCAAATAAATTCTAACTAAATAATTCTAACCCTAATATCTAACCCTAACACTAACTAATTCTAACCCTAATATCTAACTCTAATAGCTAACAAATAGGAAATTAAACTAACTAACAAATACTAACAAATTAACTAACAAATAACTAACAAATACTAATAAATTAAACTAACTAACAAAAACAAATAGCTAGCTAACAAATACTAAATTAAACTAACTAACAAATACTAAATTAAACTAACTAACAAATTTACTAACAAATAACTAACAAATCTATTCTTTTTTTTCTAACTAAATTAAACTAACTAACCCTAAAACTAACTAACAACTAAATTAAACTAACTAACCCTAAAACTAACCCTAACACTAACCCTAAAACTAACCCTAACACTAACCTAAAACTAACCCTAACCTAAAACTAATTAACCCTAACATACCTGCAGGTCGGCGGTGACGGGAGGCGTCGGGCGGCGGTGGCGTTGGGCGGCCGGTGGCGTCGGGCACCTCGGGACGGTCGGCGGCGGCAGTGGGAGGCGTCCGGCGGCGGTGGGCGCCTCGGGCTCGAGCCGCGGTGGGCGCGTCGGGCGGCGGTAGGCGTCGGGCTCGGGGGCCTCGGCGGCGGCGGCGCGTCAGGCTCGAGGACGTCAGCGGAGGCGGTGCGTCGGGCGGCGGTGGCGTCGGGCGTTGGGCGGCGGTGGCGTCGGGCAGCCTGGCGGCGTCTCTGCTTGCTCCTCGCGCGCGAAAATCCTAAGTCCCCGGTCGGTCCACCGACCGGGGACGAAGGACTAGCTTTTATACCCCGGGACCTTTAGTCCCGGGCGGTGGCTCAGGCCGGGACTAAAGGGGGGCCTTTAGTCCCGGTTTGAGCCACCGCCCGGGACTAAAGGCCTCGGGCGGGGGTTTCCAGCATAAGGGCCTTTAGTCCCGGTCTGTAGCACGGACCGGGACTAAAGGCCTATTTTCTGTTTTTTCTTTAATTTGTTTTATAAATAGTTATCTGTTTGCATATTTGAGAATTTAACAAAACTATAAAAATGACAAGTGTTTGAAATTGAATAGATAATTCAAAACTATTTTCTATTTTAAAAATTAATTATTTTAACTATCCTAAGTATTAACTATTTTGCCATTTTTAATTAAAAACTATGTTTATTAATATTCTTTTTGCATATTTGAGAATTTGACAAAACTATAAAAATAAAAAGTGTTTGAAATTGAATAGATAATTCAAAACTATTTTCTATTTTAAAAATTAATTATTTTAACTATCCTAAGTATTAACTATTTTGCCATTTTTAATTAAAAACTATGTTTATTAATATTCTTTTTGCATATTTGAGAATTTGACAAAACTATAAAAATAAAAAGTGTTTGAAATTGAATAGATAATTCAAAACTATTTTCTATTTTAAAAATTAATTATTTTAACTATCCTAAGTATTAACTATTTTGCCATTTTTAATTAAAACCTATGTTTATTAATATTCTTTTTGCATATTTGAGAATTTAACAAAACTATAAAAATGAAAAGTGTTTGAAATTGAAAAAATAATTCAAAACTATTTTCTATTTTAAAAATTAATTATTTAAACTATCCTAAGTATTAACTAGTTTGCCATTTTCAATTAAAACGGGAAAAGAACTAGTGAGCCGGCTTTTTTTCTAAAGAGCCATGGAGAATCTTCATCATGCATTACATAAAAGGTTTAATACATTATTACATTATTGCACCAACATTCCTATCTATTATTTCTGTTTTCTTCTGGGTCGTAGCCATGGAGAATCTTCATCATTCAGTAGGATGCTTGGGTCAGTTTTCACTTTGAAGGGCGGAATTTCATGAAACTTATTATAATCTACTGACATGTCTGTCTTGTCATCTACTCCCACGATGTTTCTTTTCCCTAAAAGAACTATGTGGCGCTTTGGCTCATCGGACGATGTCTTCTTTTGCTGATTTCTTTTTCTCGTTTTTGTAGACATGTCCTTCACATAGAAAACCTGAGCGACATCGTTGGCTAGGACGAATGGTTCATCCATGTACGCAAGATTGTTGAGATCCACTGTTGTCATACCGTACTTTTGGTCTACAACTACCCCGCCTCCTGTCAGCTTCACCCATTTGCACCGAAACAAAGGGATCTTAAAAGTAGGTCCATAGTCAAGTTCCCATATCTCCTCTATGTACCCGTAATATGTTTCCAAACAGTGCCCATTCTCGTCTGTTGCATCAAAGCGGACACCACTGTTTTGGTTGGTGCTCTTTTTATCTTGGGCAACCGTGTAAAATGTATTCTCATTTATCTCGTACCCTTGGAAAGTACATATAGTAGAAGATGGTGGCCTGGCCAAACAGTACAGCTGATCTCCAACGGTGTCATCATTCATGAGATGTGTCTGCAACCAACTGCCGAAAGTCTTCTCGTGTTCCCCTTTAATCCAAGAGTCAGTCTTCCCCGGGTTTTCGGAGCGTAGAATATTCTTGTGTCTCACGATATACGGAGCCACCACGGTGGAATTGTGTAGAACTGTGTAGTGTGCTTGAGAGAAAGAATGCCCGTCCATACATACTTTTGCTTTCCTTCCTAGTGTGCCTTTTCCTGTCAGCCTACCCTCATACCGAGATTCAGGAACACCAATCGGCTTAAGGTCAGGAAGAAAGTCCACACAAAACTCAATGACCTCCTCTGTTCCATAGCCCTTGGAGATGCTTCCTTCTGGCCTAGCACGGTTACGAACATATTTCTTTAAGACTCCCATGAACCTCTCGAAGGGGAACATATTGTGTAGAAATACAGGACCGAGAATTCTAATCTCTTCGACTAGGTGAACTAGGAGGTGTGTCATTATATTGAAGAAGGATGGCGGGAACAACAACTCAAAGCTGACCAGACATTGGACCACATCAATCTGTAACCCTGATAGACTTTCTCGATCGATTACCTTCTGAGAAATTGCATTGAGGAATGCACATACCTTCACAATTGCCAGGCGAACATTTTCCGGTAGAATTCCCCTCAATGCAACCGGAAGCAATTGCGTCATAAGCACGTGGCAGTCATGAGACTTTAGGTTTTGGAATTTTTTGTCTTTCATATTTACGATTCCCTTTATATTCGACGAGAAGCCAGTCGGGACCTTGATACTGAAAAGGACTTCAAAGAAGATTTCCTTCTCTTCCTTAGTAAGAGCGTAGCTGGCACGCCCTTGAAACTGCCCTGGATGCATGCCATCTCTTCCTTTATGACGTTCCTGGTCCTCCCGTGCTTCCGGTGTATCTTTTGACTTCCCATACAAGCCCAGGAAGCCTAGAATATTCACGCAGAGATTCTTCGTCAGGTGCATCATGTCGATTGCGGAGCGGACCTCATGGACTTCCCAATAGGGTAGCTCCCAAAATATAGATTTCTTCTTCCACATGGGTACGCGCTTATCAGGGCCGTTAGGAACAGGTTGGCTGCCAGGACCCTTTCCAAAGATTACTTTTAAATCTTTGACCATATCAAATACTTCAGCACCAGTACGGATGACAGGCTTCCCCCGGGGTTCTGCCTTGCCATTGAAATGCTTGCCTTTTTTCTTTAAGGGATGCTTGGGCGGAAGAAAACGACGATTGAACGGGTACACATTCTTCCTACATTTGTCCAGATATATACTTTCTGTCTGATCTAAACAGTGCGTGCATACATTGTATCCCTTGTTTGACTGTCCTGAAATGTTACTAAGAGCAGGCCAATCATTGATGGTTACGAAAAGCAAGGCTCGAAGGTCAAATTCCTCTTGTTTGTGCTCGTCCCACACACGTACACCTGGTTCGGCCCACAGCTGTAAAAGTTCGTCAACTAATGGCCTTAGGTACACATCAATGTCGTTGCCGGGTTGCTTTGGACCTTGGATAAGCACTGGCATCATAATGAACTTCCGCTTCATGCACAACCAAGGAGGAAGGTTGTAGATACATAGAGTAACGGGCCAGGTGCTGTGACTGCAACTCTGCTCCCCAAAAGGATTCATGCCATCTGTACTCAGACCAAACCATAAGTTCCTTGCATCACCTGCAAATCTCGGGAACTCTCTCTCGATTTTTCTCCACTGCCGACCATCGGCGGGGTGCCTCAACTTATCGTCTTTCATACGATCTTCCATGTGCCATCGCAACAACTTCGCATGATCTTTATTTCTGAACAGACGTTTCAACCGTGGTATTATAGGAGCATACCACATCACCTTGGCAGGAACCCTCTTCCTGGGTGGCTCGCCCTCAATCTCACCAGGGTCATCTTTTCTGATCTTATACCGCAATGCAGTGTATACCGGGCATTTATCCATATTCTCATACTTCTCACCGCGGTAGAGGATGCAGTCATTAAGGCATGCATGTATCTTCTGCACGTCTAATCCTAGAGGGCAGACAAGCTTCTTTGCTTCGTACGTGCTGGCGGGCAATTCGTTCTTTCTTGGAAGCATCTTCTTCATCAGTACCAGCAACTTTTCGAATGACGAGTCAGTCACACCGGTCTCTGCCTTCCACTTCAGCAATTCCAGTGTGCTACCCAGCTTCTTCTGGCCATCTTCACAAGTTGGGTACAACAATTTGTTGTGGTCCTGTAACATCTGCTCGAACTGCAACCTCTCCTTTTCTGTGTCGCAGCCTCGCCGTGCTTCAGAAATGACTCGGCCAAGATCATCAGCGGGCTCATCTGGTTCCCGTTCTGCACCCTGATCTTCTTCTTCATTGTCTTCCATTGCGGTATCAGCATACTCAGGGAACATAGATCGGTAGTTGTCATCATCGTTCTCTTCTTCTTCATCGTCGTCTTCCATCATAACCCCTCTTTCTCCGTGCTTGGTCCAAACATTATAGCCCGACATAAAACCGGACCGAAGCAGGTGGCTCTGAATGACTCTTGAGGAAGTGTAGTCCTTCTCATTCCGACATTCAACACATGGACAAAACATATAGCCACCACCATGCTTGTTCGCATCGGCCGCATCTCGAAAAGAATGCACGCCTTCTCTGTAAGCGGCGGTGCGTCGATCACCGTACATCCATGGATGGCTCATCTGCGTCATGCAACAGTATATCAAACACAATCACGATCCTAAAAATTAGTACCGCACGGTCTAAACGAGGAAATATAGTTGCTAACCTTTTAGAATAAGTGGAAATAAAGAGGAAGAGGCTTAAGCGTGGCTCGGGCACCTCATATCGTAGTTGTGTTCGGTGAACTGAAGCGGCATCGCTCTAACAAACATTTCAACAAACACCTCTAGTGCATCCAAGCAAAAAGGAGAGCTAGCACACACTCACACACTTTCATCCAAAAAAATGCAAGAGGGGAGAGAGGGGCTGCTGCAGCCATATATATAGGCAGAATACTTTAGTCCCGGTTTGAGACACAAACCGGGACTAAAGGGTGCGCACACGCGGGCCGCTCCGCGCAAAGCCCTTTAGTCCCGGTTTGTGTCTCAAACCGGGACTAAAGGGTCGTTACGGGCCGGGACTAAAGCCTCCCGGGCGGGTGGCGAATTTCGGGCGACGTGGCCGGGCCTTTAGTCCCGGCCCAGATGGAGGCCGGGACTAAAGGGTCCTAGCCAAAGGCCCGTTTTCTACTAGTGATACGCAAGTATCATCTAGATTATTGACTCTAGTGCAAGTGGGAGACTGAAGGGAATATGCCCGAGAGGCAATAATAAAGTGGTTATTATCATATTCCATGTTTATGATAAATGTTTATTTCTCATGCTAGAATTATATTAATCGGAAATATTAATACTTGTGTGATTAATAAACTAAAAAGGTTCCTAGTAAAGCCTCTCTTTTATACTAGCTCGTTGATTAACCGATGATCAAGGTTTCCTGATCATGAACATTGGATGTTGTTAATAACGGGGTCATATCATTAAAAGAATGATGTGATGAACACTCACACCCATAGTACGAATAGCAAAACGATCAAGTCATCAAGTTCATTGCTATATCAAACTCATGCAAAGTAGTTCTAATCCTTAGACCATGAGATCATGTTAATCACTGATACCGGAAGGGTACTTTGATGATATCAAACGTCACACCGTAATAGGGTGATTATAAAGGTTGATTTGGGTACTCTGAAAGTATTAGTTGAGGCTCATGGATCAAGAGTGGGATTTGTCCATCTGGATGACGGAAAGATATTCTCTGGGCCCTTCTCGGTGATATTGCATTGGAATCGCTTGCAAGCATGTGACTAGGTCACAGGAATGCATTATCACAAAACAAGTAAAGAGACTTGTCAGGAACGAGATCGAACTAGGTATGGTTGATACCAAATGATCGGATCTCGGACAAGTAATAATATCGCGAGACAAAAGGAATTAACTATATTCGTTACTGGTTCACACGATCACTAGTTCATCGTTGAGTAAGTGGGAGTCATCATGGATTTCCAGATCCCGCTGTTGATTATTGATCAGAGAGGAGTCTCGATCATGTCCACGTTATTCGCGAACCGTAGGGTGACACACTTAAGGTTCGCCATCGTTTTTGAGTGGATACGATACTCCGATCGAATTACAGGACAGCATGAGGGTTGTTTCAGAAAAGCACCGAAACTGTTTCGGTATATCGAAATAACTCAAGGGGGTATTTGTTAATGTTTGTTAATTGATTGAATTAACAAATATTAAAGAAATAAAAATGTTTTATTAAATCAATTAGTATGAATTTAATTAGCATGAATGTCATGCAAAATTAAATGGGGGGTTACCTCATGTTGATGAGGGGGTTACCACCATAAAGAAGGGGTTACCACAATGAAGAGGACCATGAAGAGGAGGAGAGGGTCTCCTTGGCCGGCCACCCCTTGGGGCTGCCATCCTCTCCTATAAAAGGCCCCCCTCTCCTCCATGTTCATGCTTGCTTGATCTTTTTTTTTCTCTCCCGCAAAGTTGCTGCCCAAAATTCCGTCTCTGCTTAGCGAAGCTCTGCCGGAATTGTAGTTCGTAGTTCATACACTTAGAGAAGTGTGTGGAGGAGTGTCCGGCGGATCCCTTCTTCCGCTGCCCCGCTGGACCGAGGGCGTGGAGGAGTCGACGTCGAGCTGTATGTGTGACCGAGCACGGGGGCGCTGCCACTTGTGGCGCCGGGTACACGATCTTGCGATCGTCAAGTGAACCACGACGTCGACTACGTCAAGTGAACAACTACGTCGACTACGTGCGTCTACATCGACTCTCCATCGTCAACGTTTGTGCGGGAACGTAATCCCCGCTTACGGTCGTCGAGGGTTAGTCTCCGTTGCTACCACCTCGTAGAGTTTCTTGGCCAGTTTATGTGTTCTTGCGTAGGAAATTTTTTGTTTTCTATGCTACGAACCCATCAGTGGTTAGAACACATGTGGATGTGGGCGTTGATGATTATGTTATTGCAATTTTGTTGTATTTTGGATCATAGTGGCATAGTGGGATTGAAGCTGCCTGAGACTAACCTTACGTGACCGCGTTCACGAGACTTATCCCACACTTGACATGCTTCGGCATATGTGGCTTTGCGGGTGTACGTTTCTCCCACTATAGTTATGATCTATTTTACAAATAGTTGTTAATAATATTTTTATCACCGTTGTGGTTACATGTTCATAGGTAAGAACGGTTCTTCCTAGAAAGCCTCAAACCACGTAAAATATGCAAGACAAATTAGAAACGTCTAACTTATTTTTGCAGGGCATGTGATGTGATATGGTTAAATTGTTTATGTTACAAATTGTATGCAATGATCCTTTTTGTAAGTTATAAACAACCGGCAGGAGCCATATGGTTGTCTTTACATTTAAATGGCCTGCGTGCCGAATATATATATCCAAGTGATATATTGTAATGGAGGAAGACAACCAAGGTGGCGCGCCATGGACCTTGGTGCTACGCCGGTGGAATGATGGAGATCATACCATGACGCACAAGATGGAGATCGAATGCGTGAAGGACCATATCATATCACATTATATATGCATGTGATGTTTATCCTTTTATGCATCTTATTCTGCTTAGATTTGATCGCGCGGTAGCATTATAAGATGATCCCTCTCACATGAATATCAAGATAAAAATGTGTTCTTCCATAGTATGCACCGTCAAGAAAGTTCGTCGTTTCGAGACACCACGTGATGATCGGGTGTGACAGACTCTACGTTCACATACGACGGGTGTAAGACAGTTTTACACACGCGAGTGCTATGGTTCTACTTGGCGAGCCTAGCATATACAGATATGGCCTCGGAACACGAACCGAAAGGTTAAGCATGAGTCATATGGTTGATATGATGAACATGGTGATGTTCGCCTTTGAAACTATGCCGTTGCACGTGATGATCGGTTGCGGTATAGTGAATTTGGTTCGTGTAATCACTTAAGAAAACTAAGAGGGATGTTGTTTTTAAGTGGGAGTTCATTTAGTAATTTTGAATTATAGAACTCAATTTATCATGAACTAAATCAAAGTGAATTTACATAGTTTGTTGTAGTTATTGGCATCCGTTTACTACCTTGCATTTAGCTATAATTGAGATAATAGAACTATAGAATTCTGGATGTTAACTTTACGAACTGGTATCGTATTGTTTGAATGTCAATCTAAAGTTTAAAGTCCTATTGCAAACTTCTAGCAAACCCTTGTTACTCGATAAAATTTAATAAGTAGTATTAAATCAAGAGTAACAATTCCAGTGTTAGTATCTAAGTATCACACTTGCCTCCATGATCCTTGATATTCAAAAGTTGTTTTTAGTATCAAGGTTATCTAGGAGTTGAAAGAATTGTTTCATAAACTATCATGTGTGGAAGATATTGTGATATCTGAAACAATGTTCGGTTGCAAAGTGATAGAGTATAATTTAGTAAGACACATGTTCTCGTATTGTATGAGAATTTGCGAAGATTAGAGACGCCAGGCGTCGAGATCTCCTAAAAGGTTTAGGAACTAATATTATACTCGCAATTCGTCCTCATGAGCTATAGTAGCTTGATCATGAAAGTTGTCATGATAGGATGAATGGAAGATATAGGTAAAATGTTTACTACACTAAAAGATTACTAAAGAATGGAATTTAGAAGAACGCCAAATATTTGATAATGGTGATCTACTTCAAAGTGTGAGTCCAAGGGTATTAGTGTTTGACTAATCATGCCTTGAACTATGTGCCATGTGTATGGCGCCACTATTGATGTTGATAGATTCTTCTAGATAAAAAAGAATTGCTAAAAGAGAATTCGAAATTTATTCTGGCGGAAAATAAAAAACTGGAAATGTCCAGCTCAGGTATATAGAAGATATACATGTTATGGGTGTATTCGTTGCTTGTTAAAACAATGTTGTTCTTGGGTATTTGATACTAAATTGGTTGGTATGAACTGTCATACAGAACAACGCAATACAAGAACTACAATGGCCTAATTAACTAGCAAATGAATATGGGATGATTCTCATCGAAAACAAATAAAGTGTTATTGTGTTTCGTTGGAATTAAACCTAGCCTTCAAGATTTGTTTGAATAATTGTTATTTTGTTCTAGTATTATGAGAACAATGGTTGTTCAAATTATTACCGCATTCATAAAAGATGGATGAACGCTTATCTTGTTGGAGAAATCACATCCATAACGCTAATGCTAAAAGTGTCTCAAGACAAATGATTAGAAGATCACTTATGAGTGACACCACCGTTTAAATCATATTGGAAAGTAAACATGAAGAAACTCCATGTTGATGGAATTTTGGAGTCTTTTGATTTCGAATCAATTGACGCTTGTGAAAATTTCTTAGAGATGATTAAAACTCCGTTTGTAGGCCAAAGAAGAACGGACGACTAACTTATTGGATATTGTACATGTTGATGTATATAGTCCATTATGTGTAGCCGTGTGTGGTGAATTCTTGAACTTCATTTACTTTAACCGATGATTTGAGTAGATATATATGTATATTTACTTGATAAGGAAGAAGCATGAAATATTTGAATATTGTTCAAAGTATTTCTAGATGAAGTTGAAAATCATTGTAACAAGAGAATAAAGAATTTATGATTTGATCATAAAGGAATATATTTGAGTTACAAGTTTAGCAAACACCTAAAAGTTGAGGAATCATTCCATAGACTTGTATTTCCCGAAACACCATAGGAGTATGGAGTGTTCGAGAGATCAAATCAAACTTTGTTTGACATCGTTGGATCAAAGGTGTCGTCTATAAAACTGCCATTATATTTTAAGGATAAAGCTTTAGAGACTACCGCTTTTTACACTGAAAAGAGCGCCATCATGATCCGCTGAAATGACACCATATGAGATATGGCATGGAATAAAACCCAAGTTGTCTTTTCTGAAATTTTGGTATGCTAGGCATATGTAAAATGTTTACAACCAAAGTCGGATAAATACATCTTTGTAGGTTATCCCAAAGTAACTGTTGGGTATTCCTCCAGAACACTGAAGACAAAAGTGTTTGTCGCTGAAAAACGTCAAGTTTCTTGAGAAGGAATTTTTCGCAAAAAGTTAAGTGGAAGGACAATAGAACTTTAATTAGGTTGTTGAACCTAAGCTATATGTGCTGAGTAGCACAGCGCTGGGAAGTGTCCCAGAGGCGGCCACAATGCGCATGGCTGTCGTACCTCAAAGGTTGTGGTCACATAGATCAAAGTTCCTATTGAACCGTGTGAGTCGGGTAACAATCAAATAGTTAGATTTGAGAATATATCATTATTGTTTGACAATGATGAACCGACTACATGCAAAGAAGCGATGATGGGCCCTGACTCCGTCAAATGGCTAGAAGCCATACAATCCGTGATAGTTCCTTACACGAGAAATCAAGTTTCTGAACTTGGAAGACCCTCAAAAGGCATGAAGCCTAATGAACATGTTAGGATCTATAAAGACAGACATGGATGTTCAACATCTTTGAAATAGTCGACACATCGTTGAAAGAGTTTACGATTGTGTTCAATGAGTTGACTATGACAAAATTTGATCTTTCATAGCGATATTTTGTCTGGAAGGATTACTGTAGCAACCACTACATATGCCAAGTTTGGTATATGTTAGTTGAACAAACAAGACAACATTCTTCTAATAGAATGGTTACCTAGGACATGTACATGACATGGTCTAATGGGTTTTGTAAATTCAAAGGATGCTAAAAGGCATGCAAACTTCAATGGTTGAAGTAAGCATCGCGGAGTTGGAATATTCACCGTGATGAAATAATTAAAAGGTTTAGTTTCATCAGATACGATGAATATGCTTGTATTTGCAAGAAATTAAGTGGGAGCGCTGAGACATATTTCTAGTACATTATGTAGAAGACATATTGTTAATTGGAAATGATGTATCTTTTATTGACATAGGTTAAGAATTTCATTAAAATTAGATTTCAATGAAAGACTTAGGCAAAACCAAAATATTGGGTCTCGATGTCTATATAGATAGATCGAGGTACCAATATGGTTTTGCCAAAGTACATAGATGAAATATTGAATGAAGTTCAATATGGAAACGACAAGAAAAGTTCTTGTCGCATGGAAGAGGTGGAAACAAGATTCAGGTGTTTTTGACACTTGATGAGTGAAGCCACATGAATGATTTGATCGATCATGTATACCGTGATATGTACATATCCAGATATGTCCTATGCTCTAAATGTTATGAGCATATACCAGAGTGATAAATATCATAAGATGATCACTGGACAATAGTAAAGATAACCTTATGTGCTTTGGAAGGACTAAGGATATATATTATGTATGACAAAGTGACACATAGTTCATTGTAAAGTGTTACATTGATACTAAGTTTGTCACAAGATATAAATTAAGTTTATCTCAATTTTAGCTATATGTTTAGGTGGCACAATGTACTGGAAGGAAGTTCCATGATGGATTTGGATGAGTTCCAAAGTTAAGACATTGTGATGGATTCTACAACAAAGGTTGAGTATATGGCTACTTTAGAAGTAGCAAAAGAGGGCATTTGTGTCAAGAAGTTTGTTATCAAACTAGGTGTAGTTCCAAGCTGGCTATTACTGTGAAGATCTATTGTGCGACAATAGTGACAACATGATTTTAGCTAAAGGAACTAAGGTCTCAGCAAAGGACCAAATTTATACCCAACTATCTTATTTGAGAATGAGTGATGCGTAGAGACGCAAAGACATGCAAATACACACAGAACTAAAAGTGTCAGATCTGGAGATCAGATTAACCACTGCAACGCGTACGGATAACACGTGAAAGCCATAAGTGTTATATACGCAAGTATCATCTAGATTATTGACTCTAGTGCAAGTGGGAGACTGAAGGGAATATGCCCGAGAGGCAATAATAAAGTGGTTATTATCATATTCCATGTTTATGATAAATGTTTATTTCTCATGCTAGAATTGTATTAATCGGAAATATTAATACTTGTGTGATTAATAAACTAAAAAGGTTCCTAGTAAAGCCTCTCTTTTATACTAGCTCGTTGATTAACCGATGATCAAGGTTTCCTGATCATGAACATTGGATGTTGTTAATAACGGGGTCATATCATTAGAAGAATGATGTGATGAACACTCACACCCATAGTACGAATAGCAAAACGATCAAGTCATCAAGTTCATTGCTATATCAAACTCATGCGAAGTAGTTCTAATCCTTAGACCATGAGATCATGTTAATCACTGATACCGGAAGGGTACTTTGATGATATCAAACGTCACACCGTAATAGGGTGATTATAAAGGTTGATTTGGGTACTCTGAAAGTATTAGTTGAGGCTCATGGATCAAGAGTGGGATTTGTCCATCCGGATGACGGAAAGATATTCTCTGGGCCCTTCTCGGTGATATTGCATTGGAATCGCCTGCAAGCATGTGACTAGGTCACAGGAATGCATTATCACAGAACGAGTAAAGAGACTTGTCAGGAACGAGATCGAACTAGGTATGGTTGATACCAAATGATCGGATCTCGGACAAGTAATAATATCGCGAGACAAAAGGAATTAACTATATTCGTTACTGGTTCACACGATCACTAGTTCATCGTTGAGTAAGTGGGAGTCATCATGGATTTCCAGATCCCGCTGTTGATTATTGATCAGAGAGGAGTCTCGATCATGTCCACGTTATTTGCGAACCATAGGGTGACACACTTAAGGTTCGCCGTCGTTTTTGAGTGGATACGATACTCCAATCGAATTACAGGACAGCATGAGGGTTGTTTCAGAAAAGCACCGAAACTGTTTCGGTATATCGAAATAACTCAAGGGGGTATTTGTTAATGTTTGTTAATTGATTGAATTAACAAATATTAAAGAAATAAAAATGTTTTATTAAATCAATTAGTATGAATTTAATTAGCATGAATGTCATGCAAAATTAAATGGGGGGTTACCTCATGTTGATGAGGGGGTTACCACCATGAAGAAGGGGTTACCACAATGAAGAGGACCATGAAGAGGAGGAGAGGGTCTCCTTGGCCGGCTACCCCTTGGGGCTGCCATCCTCTCCTATAAAAGGCCCCCCTCTCCTCCATGTTCATGCTTGCTTGATCTTTTTTTTCTCTCCCGCAAAGTTGCTGCCCAAAATTCCGTCTCTGCTTAGCGAAGCTCTGCCGGAATTGTAGTTCGTAGTTCATACACTTAGAGAAGTGTGTGGAGGAGTGTCCGGCGGATCCCTTCTTCCGCTGCCCCGCTGGACCAAGGGCGTGGAGGAGTCGACGTCGAGCTATACGTGTGACCGAGCACGGGGGCGCTGCCACTTGTGGCGCCGGCTACACGATCTTGCGATCGTCAAGTGAACCACGACGTCGACTACGTCAAGTGAACAACTACGTCGACTATGTGCGTCTACATCGACTCTCCATCGTCAACGTTTGTGTGGGAACGTAATCCCCGCTTACGGTCGTCGAGGGTTAGTCTCCGTTGCTACCACCTCGTAGAGTTTCTTGGCCAGTTTATGTGTTCTTGCGTAGGAAAATTTTTGTTTTCTATGCTACGAACCCATCAGTTTTCGCAAGGCATCCCTTTAATCTTCGCCCGGAAGCCAAATATCCTGTTGATGGTCCAGTGTGGATCAGGCAGGAGCATCTGCACGGGCTTTCAGTATTTCTTGGAATCAACAACCCAATCTTCCACCGAGAACCCTCTTATGATGTTGCAAAAGCTGGTCCATCTGCTGGACAAGGCATGTCCTTGTTACAACGAGACTGTGTGTTTGTTGCATACCATCGAGCCCGTCCCTCCACCCATAGGCCAGTGCCAGATTGGAGCCGTATACACATCAATGGAGGAGCTCCAGCAATAGGATCACAACTAATATACGGACCCACTTATTACAATGAGTGGGAGGCGCCAATGTGGATCTTCCCAACAATGCCTGGGGCTCCCCCAACTCATCGTTGGGAATAGCCAGAAGACTAGTTACCTTGAAGTGTTCTACTTTTAAACTTTAGTTAACAAACACTAGTATGATGATGTGTAATGACTCTGTGATTGATTATCTGCTTGTAACAGACATATTTTGTTGTGTTATGTTTATCTGTTGTTTGGATTTGCTAAATTGACCAAGCAATGGAATAATCTTCTGTTGTTTGGATTTGCTAAATTGACATATTTTGTCGTGTTATGATTATCTGTATTTTGCTATTACTTAAAAGCTAGGTACTACCAATTCCCCCTCTAGCCTTCTCTGGAAGTTGTCATGTTCCCTTTGTTCTTTGCAAGATTCAGAAAATGCACCATTTTTGTTGATTTTTATGTGCTAGTTTTCGTGCAAAGCATAGCTGTTCAGTTGGTGGATTTGCTAAATTGACATGATCTAAGTACTCCAGTATCACAAAATAGTAAATTAGTTAATGATACACACATAGTTGACATCGACTAAAAGATGACAGTACTGAACTTATATGCTGATCACACAAAATTTGTGCAATGTTTGAGAAGTGATTTGCTCAAGCATGGAAGGGCACATGAGCCAGCAGTCAGACTGACCATCTACTTGGCAACATAATATCTACTGTATCACATCAGAGAAATGAGAGAAATGTTCAAGGAATTGGTGTCCAGTAATATTTCACAGAAATCATGGAACTACTCAAGAACCACAACCACCAGTAGATATTCATACAAGTCAACTTTCAGTCAATGAGGACAAGAAACACAACCGGAAGCAGAACAGTCTACTTGTCAAGAAGGAGAAGCAGATGAGGATACTTGGCAAAAAGATGTCGCAGATAATCACATTTGTAATGCTACAGTTGACAGAAAGGTTGATGATCATAACTAAGTTCAGGACATAGTAGAGCAAGAGGATGATGTTGTCCTAGAACATGATAATCTGCAATTCACCAGAGAGCAAGAGCAACATAATAGAATCCAGGGTTATATGTGCATATTCAGAGAGAATTCATCATATATATTCAAATTCAGAGAGAATTCAGATTTTCCATACCTGTTACTTCTCCATTTCTCTTAGAGCTGCTGGAATTGATGGAAGGCTGAGAACAACCTCCATTTCTCTAGTACGAGAACAACATCCGCATGATCACTGGCTTCCGCCCCAACTTCTCCAGCACGAGAACAACCTCCTCCAGATCTTCCCAGTTCCCGATCCCGATCTTGCCAGATCCGCAGCGAGGAGAACCCGCTTTCAACCTCGAGGCCATATCCCCTGCGCGGCGCTAGCAGCGCTGTGGTACTCTAAGATCTCGGTAGGCGAGCGGGAGCAGGAGCTTGAAGAACAATGGGGGGAGAAGAGAAAGGTTACGTGGACAAGATATGCCACTTGGCAGCCACGGTGGCAAACCAGTAAAGGGGTATCCTGCCAAGTGGAGCGCCGAATCGTCACCGTAATGGAGATATTTGTGTTCAAACGATTTCAACCGGTATTATTTGGGCTATTCGAATTTGACCTTGAAATGACCCTCTTAGTAATTGACCCCATCAACTTGCGGTAACGCGATGTGATTGCAGCCAAGAAAGACACCTGTGAGCCTGTGCCAAACAACTTGGTGACCGCAAACTGAATAGCCCTCTTTTAGGTGCAGGCGCAGACCTTGTCTTGACTAAAGAAACAAATGCTCTACCGTAAAAACATGCGTCACTGCGTTGCGTTCCGAATTTAGACGCAGTTTCCCACCAAGAAAGTCGGAATCCCGCCGCCGCCGCCGCGGTCGATTCACGGCTCACGGCGACGCAAACATCACCGGAGCGAGCCTGAAGATGTCTCGCCTGACGTATCCATTTTTCAGTTAAGCTTCCTTTCCTGACCTTTTCGATGGTAGCCCGATCAATCTGCCGCAAGTCGTGGAGAGAGAAAGGGGAAGATACGAGGGGGATAGTTTTCGTTGGTCTGGACCTGGTAGATTTATTTACAGGGCAAGTGTGCGACTGACGCAGGGCATCAGCATCAGACGATTCTTGCTCCCAGATTAGGATAAGAACGAGTTGTTAGCATAAAACCACGATATTAAAGGCTAATTTTTTTACGTGTGGTAGTATCTGTTCTGTCTTCCCTACTCAGTCGCCGCCTATTTTGACCTAGCCTCTATCTCTCCTCCTACTCCACCATAGATTGGTTTCCCCTCCTCCGGCCGGCCTCGCCGGTGTCAGGAGGGGTGGGGAACCTGATCTATGAGTGGAGGTTTTGATAAAAATAGTCTTTTTACAAGATTAGATTAGGGTTTAGTAGCCATCTTCTTGTGGCCTCTGTCAATGGAGATGGCATCATAGACAATAATTGATCTCCGACCCTTCGATCGACGACGAGATCCTCCTCCCGGCGTCAATGGTGGTGTTGGAAGATTAAACTCCTTTAGGTATGGTACTTCAGATCTTGCTTCGCCGGATCGATTTTGGATCTTTTCTCTTGGTTGCCGCGAGGAGAATTATCCTCGCAGTATTTGTCCCGGCGGCTACATCCTCGACAATGGTGATTCGTACCCTCGACTCCCCAGCGACGTCGATCAAGTTGTTCGGTTATTTCGCCCTGACATACTGGTGTTGGTACTCTTGCCGATGTGGATTGACTACTTCAATGGTTGCGCGTGTGCACGTAGCCTTGGCATTGCGGCTCAAATTAAAATTATGGGAGAACCTCTATTGGTATTTACAGGTTTATGGTTTGGTATCTATCTTGGGCTGCCTTCAGAAAAGTATAAGATTGTGTCATGGAAGAAGAAAGAATTTGAAGACCTCGAAGATTTGCTAGTTTCTTTTAGACTTTATTTTGTAATCGTCAAAGACAGCTCGTGTAACTCTACCATGTACTATTTGTTGCTATAAATATATATATGGTATTGATTTTCAAAAAAAAAGGCTAAATTTTGAAAAACCACGACTTTACGTTTAAATCGCAAAAAACCACGAGTTTCTAGCAAATTGCTAGCAATGTGCACTGATTGTCAAATTTCAGCCGATTAACAGCGATTCCGACATACAGGACCCACCTGTAGAATGACGTGGCAGCGGGCGGCTCGCTTCCGTCGACGGACGTTAACCGACGGGTGGGGAGTTAGCATAAAACCACGACATTGAAGGCGGAATTTCAAAAAACCATGACTTTACGTTTTAATCGCATAAAACCATGACTTTTTGGGTAATTTTTTTCAATTCGTATTGATCGCGAGTTGGACGCGAATTGACACCAGATCTGATAGGTGGGACCCACCTGTAAGTGCTAAGCTGGTTCTATATGTGCTGACATGGACAGGGACCCACTTGTCAGTCCAATTAAAAATAAAAAATGGAAAAAATGAAAAAAAGCAAGTCATCCCTAACCTCTACCCACCTGTCCGCCACCCCCACCGCTGGCACCCCGCCGCCGGCCCCTTGGTCGCCGCCCCGAGCTCGTCGCCGGCTGGCTAGGAATGGGGCAAGGGAGGAGATCCACCGGAGATGGGGCAGGGGGAGGAGATCCACTAGAGATGGACTAGGGGAGGAGATCCTCCGGAGATGGGGCAAGGGGAGGATAACCGCCGGCCGGCAGGGGTGCTCGGAGGTGGAGGCGCGCGCGGTGGCTAGCCACAGGAAGAAGAAGACAACACCTGCTTTTTTATTTTTTTTATTGGGCTGACAAGTGGGCCTTGTCCAAGTCAGCACAAATAGAATTTTCTTTGCCAGCCCAACACTTACAGGTGGGTCCCACCTATCAGGTTTGGTGTCAATTCGCGTCTAACTCGCGATCAGTGTGAATTGAAAAAATTACCCGAAAAATCGTGGTTTTTTGTGATTAAAACATAAAGTTGTGGTTTTTCGAAATTTTGCCTTAAATATCGTGGTTTTATGCTACCTCCCCACCCGTCGGTTAACGTCATCGACGGAAGCGAGTCGCCCGCTGTCACGTCATTCTTACAGGTGGGTCCCGTTTGTCGGAATCGCTGTTAATCGGCTGGAATTTTACAATCAGTGCACATTGCTAGCAATTTGCTAGAAACTCGTGGTTTTTTGCGATTCAGACGTAAAATTGTGGTTTTTCGAAATTTACCTGCAATATCGCGGTTTTATGCTAACTACTCGATAAGAAAAGAGCGTACAGAGCAGCGTTAACGCTGTCAGTCACCCAGCCTAACTATACTGACTAATCCAACAGCTCGGCCTGGAATCAGATCCGCTCCCCACACTTGCTAATTTCGAACTGAAGGGCATCTCTACTAACTAGACAGCGTACAGTGGGTCAGTGGCTAGTGGAGTGTACTAGTATTAATCTAGAGTGAACATGGAGATGTGTCATCCATGCGTAACATGCGTTATTTCCTAGCTGGAGCTGGCTCGTGATCTGGTGCTTCAGTCAAATGCAGCGATCCAGTGGGGATGGAAGCGCACGGGGGAGAAGAAGAATCCAAGAAGCTAGCTCTCACATCCGCCAGTATAAAAAAATGCCATTGTCATCGTGTACGTACGCACAGCTGTGCCTCCGGTGTGTTGGACAACTCAGCAGAAATCTGGCTAACACATGTTCATTCGCAAGGGAGCAAGAGGCAAGAGCTCGGAAGTCACGCTCACGCCCAAAATAATTAATCTACTGTAGTTTGAATGATCTGCTTCAGCATGACAGGATTAATTAGCTCTGACTTCTGAGTTCTTGCCTCCTGATCATGATCTCCTTGAGGATCATCTCATTGTTTTCTCCGTTGCATCGGTACGATGCGTTGGTGACCACTCGTCAGACTACATAACACCACCCGGGCTGGCGGGAGCAGAGCAGATCATGCGATGCCACGGTGACTGTCCGCTGCCGTGGCCATGGCCGGCACGGGGACAAGATGTTGAGAGAATCTTGCCGTGGCAAGAGACAGCTAGCCAGGAAGAACAGCCGTGCGTTGCGTTGCATTATTTGCTTGTAATCATTTGGGCCAGGAAACAATCTTATGTCCGATCTGACGTGATCAGAATTCACAAACCCGGTCGATCGATTGATGAGCCGTCCGGTGGCTGGGCCAACGCGGCGGATCCTCCCCTCCCCCGGTTCAGTTCATCGAACCAGGCACTTAGGGTGTGTTTGGTAGGTCGGCCCAACCCAGCAATTCTCCTCCCACCCGAGATTTTTAGAAAGTTGGCTGTTTGGTAGCCCGGTTTTCCGAAGTGGGCACTGCCCGATCCGACCGAAAAAGGCCTCTCAGCCCTGCCCAGTTGAGAAGCTCAAATCGAGCTTCGCAGATGGGCATGGCTGGACTCGGCCGAGAAATCCCCCCCACGTCTAGGGCCCGCACCGAGATTCACAGGGGTCTCTCACCCGCAAGGTCATTCCCCCCCCCCATCCTTCTCTCTCCCAGCTCGCTCGCGGCCCTCCCGACTGGCGCACGCCCGCTCCCGCGAAGGAATCGATGTCGCATGATCGGTCACTGTCGTGCAGGAGGGAGCGGAAGCGCGGGGAGTCGAGGAGCACGACGGGGAGGCCGGCGGCAAGCTTGGCGGCGGTGGGGCGAGGACGAAGGCGACGTCGCCGCGGCCGAGCGGGATCGCGCGCGAGCGCAGGCCGCCCACGAGCGCGCGAGCCTGGGAGAGGAACGCCGGGTAGGAGACGGCCTCGCCAGTGGCAGCGTCGAGGAGCGCCGGGTGCGCGGGGAGCGGGACGTCCGCCGGCGGCTCCGAGCTCGCCCAGGCTTCCTCGCCGGAGATCCCTCGCCCCGAAGCTTCCTCGCCGAAGATCCCTCGCCGGAGCTCCCTCGTCTCGCCGGCGGCGGCTCCTCTCGCCGGCGGCGTGCCGGAGCCAGAGCCGGAGCTCTGCAGGGACCCGATTGCTTTTGAAATTTCTTTACAGGGACCTAATGGCTTTTTAGATTTGTATTTAGGGACCTGATTGATATTTAGGATGTGTGTGACATAGCTTAAGTGAGATGGTCTGCCAAACATCAACTCAACCAAACCATGCTCAGATAATACAATCTATCAAACACACACAATAAAACATACTTGTATGAAGTGGGCATAGCTGGACCCAGCTTGGTTGAGGTAAGATAGCCCACCCGGGCTACCAAATACACCCTTAGTGTACTACAACCATTACAAGAAATGAAATTTGCCTGTTCATGCACAGGCAGCAGTAGCACCTCCCCGATTTGATCTCCCGATGAGTGCCCGTCGGCGGTGGACGCCTGGATCATGCATAGCAGCCGTGTTGACGTGGTGCCGAATCGACAGACAGGGCCGTCTCCTATACGCGCCTCGCCGGCAAAGAAACCCATGAAACTGCAGCTGAGCCGCGAAAGTCCATGGGGAAATTGGGCGCGAAGCTCACGGTGTAAGAGCGTCTCCAGCGGTCGCTGGAAAATAGTGTTGTGCTATCCTAATCGTTTTTTTACCGCGCGCGGGCGCTGTATCCTCCTCCAGCAGGCGCGGGAGAAAAGCGCGCTCGATGTTTAGCTGCGCGCGCTGCGTTTGCACTAAATTGGGCGGCAAAACTCCCGCGCGTCGTAGAGCGCGCGCTACAAAAGCCGCGCGTCGAAGCACCCAACTGCCACGCGCGCGCCCGGAACTTTCCCCTCTTCCCCTTCCTCGTGTGCACCGCATCCCCTTGCCCTGCCTAGCGCCGCCATGCCGCCTCGCCGATACAGTGCCTCCGGCTTCAAGGACGTGCGCCCGCACCCGAACGGGCTCTTCTACGCCGAGATCCGCACCGCCGGCTTCCGCCTCACGCTCGGCACCTACAACTCACCGGAGGAGGCGGCCCGCACGTATGACGCGACGGCAGATGAACTTCCCCGAGACGGAGTCCCTCGAGGAAGCGCAGTTCCTCGCGCCACAGCCGCACCTCGTCATAGACGAGGACCGCCATCGTCATCGCCAAGTGCAGCGCCGCCTGCTCATCGCCGAGCACGACGAGCGCGCCATGGCCGCGTGGCGCCACGAGTTCCCGCAGGATGTGCAGGCCGGGCTGGAGTTCTACCGGTCGAAGAGGGCCGAGTGACGGGCCTACCGGGCAGATCGTCGCCGGCGCAAAGCGTTCATCAACGCACAGCTCGCGGGGCTGACGACCATCGACGACGACGACCCAAGGTGGGACGACCTCTGGACGCAGTCCGAGGACACCACCTCGGATGACGATGAAGCGTAGATCCTAGCTTTTATTTCTAGTTTTATTTTCTGTTCGTCGCAATGTGCATTTTTTGTTCGTCGCAGTTTATTTTATGTGTATTTTCTAGATCTTGCAATGTATGTGTTTGTGTGCGCGCGCGTGTTTGCGCGCTGTATTCTGCAGCGTCTGGTGAAGGCGCGTCTATGCGCCATGTTTTGCCGCGCGCCTTTACCGTATCCGGAAATGGACGTGGAAAAATGACGCGCGCAAAGCGTCTAGCGTGTGCTGGTTCGACGTTTTACATCGCGCAGATATAGCGCTACTGCTGGAGATGCTCTAAGAGCACAGTCGGATAGGGGCAGCACAGCAGTGTCGATCCAGTTATGTCGTAGCACGACGTGGACGGCTTTCTTTTCTTTCCGTGCCTCGTGCGGCGGCAGCGTCGCTTTCGTTTCCCGGCTCTTCTGCTTTGCTTTCCAACGCTAGCTTTTGAAGCTTCCGGCCACCTTTCCGGGACAACCTACTTTGCTTACGCTGCTCGACTTTCCATTTGCTACGGTGAGTTTCCCTCAGTTTCGTTCGTTGGTCAGCGTCGAGCCGTCGAGCCCAAGAAAGCAGAGCAAAAGCGAGGTCAGCACGACTGCTGCTGCTGCTGACACAAGTAGCGAGCACCGGCGATACGGGCATTCATTTTCTCTTGATCCGGATAAATTTTTTGGATCACCGGCGATAGGGTGTTGAACTGGGCGTACGTGCCTGCGGGCGCGATTTGGTCCTACAAAAGGTTTCGTTTTATTCACCACGGCACCACGAGGCTGCTAAGCGCAGAGCCGCTCGAGTCCTCCTCCTGTCCTGAGATGCGCCATCGAATTTCACCGATGACGTACGTATGGAAGCAATTGACCAAATGCATAACCTTTTGACAGCAACTGTGTGTTCAGAATGACGAATCTTGCGTGGCGACGATGAACGGCTGATGAAGGCATTTCGCTTTTCTTCGTATGACACTATGGCGTGATCGTGCTGATCGATCACTTGAACCAAGTGATGATCTGCAGAACTACATGTTTCAGACAGAACAGAGAGGGGCAATGCGATTGTGGTGGTTGAAAACGCACAGGCTTATGTCGATTAATTTAGAGAACTGCTATGAGTGTAATTCCATCAACAAATCTATAACGCCTGCGTTCTTGATTATATCTCTATGATTATCTCACCAGCCCTGCACACAGATCATCAATCCCGCCACCATGGCTTGGTGATCCGAGCAGCCCCAACAGTATGTCGGATTCGAGGACTACCTGCCCGTGATGTCAGAGCGGCTAGCGTCAACCATGGTACTTACACCCCCTACTGAATTGTTATCGCTATCAACTTTATGGCATATAAATTCTGCATAATAACCTTAAAGACGCAGGATCATAATTCCCAGTAACTCCTATTCCCAAAACCTATCATAATTACTACGACTCAATGTGGCACGCAGAAAGCACTGCTCTTCGATGGTTGTCGTCTCTTGATCGCCGGCCCTCTCCCGGCAACCCACTGCATTGCTCTTAGGTATGGCAAACTAAAAGCACATATATATATATATATGCCAACTTTAATTGAATAGGAAGGAAGCCTCCCGCCTCAAGGCAATGATCAATTAACTCCACATTAATCTCTACTAATAATACGGCTTGAGGTCGTGATGGTAAATACGTTTTGGTACGTCCCACTTTATGTTTTCGTACGTCATTGTTTCCGTCGTCCGTCTCGCTTCGTCCGCGTGCGTCGTCGCTAATTTCGCTTCCCTATCCTTAATGGGTTAGACACCGTTACAGATACGATCGATATGATCTGCCTTTACATACACCAGGACGCCGCAGCCGGTTCCGCCAATCCAGGAGGGCGTCTCCGCGCTGCATGCTCGTCGTCGGACGCCGCCGTGGTCGCCTCGACTTCGACCAGCTCTTCCAGGTGCATACAGTCCGTCGTGGTGGCACGCCGCCGAGAACAAGGAGACGAGGGAGAGGCGGACATACACCAGGACGCCGCAGCCGGTTCCGCCAATCCAGGAGGGCGTCTCCGCGCTGCACGCTCGTCGTCGGACGCCGCCGTGGTCGCCTCGACTTCGACCAGCTCTTCCAGGTGCATACAGTCCGTCGTGGTGGCACGCCGCCGAGAACAAGGAGACGAGGGAGAGGCGGCCGGAAGAGGTGCTCTTCCTCAGATATATACGAGGAGATCTTGCATGACTCGGCGCAGAACGTCCAGAAGCTGTGGAGTTCCTTGGGTACCGGCCGTTCACAGCGGCGAAGCTGGAGGCTGGCATGGTTGGCGACCTGGCCTCTTGGCCGCAGTGCGACGGTGGACATAGCACCCCAGAGGTGGAGGGACGAAGCATCAGATCAATTCAGGAGGGGGCGCATCGATAGGGTGCAGGACACTATACCAGTTCGGGAGAGGGAGCTCGTTACTTGACTCGCGTCCCCCATCCACATCCCCAGCCTCGCCGCGTCCCTATCCACCATGATTTTACTGTAAGTATATCCTGACACCATCAAATAGAATAGTACAGCTTTTGAGTTGTCAGTCTGTGTACATAATACTGCGACCATCCAGGCCTTATTCAGGTGCTTCAACAAGTGTCGGTAATGAGCTTAATGATATTCATGCAATGGCATGCTTTGACGAGGGGGAATTCAATTAACCTATTCAAAAAAAAAATCCATTAACCTTGGAGTTATCTTGATTTGACTTCTAAATGCAACAGCGAACTCACCCTTGATCTCAAGGTTGCAATTGCACGTAAGAGTGAATTAATGCTCCTGCGTGCAATGCTTCAATCTGACAGCAAGACTGGGACAAGAGATGAGTTTGATAAGGTTGAACTAATTCAGGATGAAGCACTCTCGGTGGCACCTCTCGATGGATTGACTAACATGCTGCAACATGTGCTAGCATTAAGTTTTAAATAGCTTCGTTGCATTTGATGAAGCCACCCGCGCTCATCGATTATTTACTGAGACTATTGCAGGATCATGGCGACAAGATTCATCAAGATTATAGCATAATAATACATGCCACCATTACAGATATTAAGAGCGCTGCCATTCACATCTGGATTATTGGGTGCAGTTTTGCAGAGGTACTAGCCGGATAGCTTTGTTTCCTGATAAAATATTCTCCCACAGTTAGAGGACGTAATGATTGATAGTATTAAGAGAACTTTCTTTTTATGCACAGAGAAATTATTTGTGCTAATAGCCTCAAGGAAGATCATGTTGCAAATACTAGCTGACCAGAGCCTGCTGTTGTTAGGGTTGGACACATGGTGGAACGTGAAAATTAGTAAATGATTAAAAGTGTGAATTTTCATTGTGGAAATTGTTTGCTAAGTTCAATGAAATGGATATTTTCTTATCGGATGTCCCCAAAGGGACAATGAAATGGATAAGTAGGTTATATATTCCCTCTTCACTATCATAAGATTTTTAAGATATTTTTATATGGACAAGAACGGGAAGAAAGCAACTATTTCCACATTATTTGCCATTTTCTACATTATCCTCAAAATATATGTGCATTGCATATTTCTTTATCCGGAGACAGATTATTTGGTTTATAGCAAGAAAATCTAAAGATACTAAATTATCATTCCCACCGTTGTTTTGAGAGAAATTTCACATCCATAACGTACTCACCACCGTCGCCATGTGGCTAGCGTTTTGTTTTGCCTTGTCTGTCGCTGTCGTGCGGCCTCCACCCTCCCCAATGCATTGTTGGTTTATTCCCGCCATCGTCAGAGCTCGACCAAGGGGGTTAGTCCTCACCATTTTGTCACCTCGTTGCACTCCCGACCATAGCTGGCCTCACCTATGGGCCATAAAATTTATAATTTGAGTTTTGTGAGGACATCCGTTCGTAATGAAAATATTTTTTTAATACACTAATTTTTTTAGTATATGCTAGAGTTACTCTTTTGTGTCTATCTCTTTGTATTAACGTGGATTTTTCAGTTCACATTATATTTAGGTGTACAGGAAAGAAAAAATTAGAGGGCCGTAGCAACGCACGGGTATCCAACTAGTAATTCATAAATCAGCCAACAACTATTCAAGCTTGACATACCAATAGTAGTGGTTATATCAAATAATCCCTTACTATGTACTCACAAACACGTTACTGATTTTGGTATTACTATACTAAAGGATAGGATAAGCCCACCAATCTCCAACCGATAGACGTATTTGTAGTCATTAGTCCGTTAACTGAACAAAAAAATATACTCATGGCTATTGGGCAGGAACTCCAAATGGAGGCAGAGCTCATGATGAGCCCACTTCCTTCCCCCTCTCGCTCCTGTCTCGCCCCCCGCGCGGGCGAGCAGGGGCAAACCCTAGCCGCCGCCTATCACCTCCCCTTCTTCCCCTCTCCCTCTCCGCCGCCGCCGGCGCTGGCCGCCGGGCGTTGCCTGTGCGGTGCCGGCGGCGGCGGCCGGCCTTTCCCCGCACGCGTGGAGTGGCAGCGCGGCGCCGACGGCCCGTGGCGGTGTACTTCGGCCAAGCTCCGGTCCGGGCGCGGCCCGGATGGTCTCGGTGGCGGTGACGCGGCCTCTTGGCGGCGGGGTGCCGTGGTAACCTGAGTGCGGCCAGCTGGTCGCCTGAGCGCGGCCGGCGACGCCCTCCGGCCCAGATCTGTGCCCGTTGGGCCCCATCTGGGTTTGGGTGGGCTGCCTCAGGTGCGGTGGCGGCGCCCCCGGTGGACGGAGGAGCGGGTTCTCAGCGCGAGGGTGGCAGAGACAGTGGCATGCCTGCTGCAGTGCGGCGGTGGGGCTTTACGGGCCTGATCCGGGCCCGGCCGGGCCAGCATGGGCCTGGTTTGTCCTACTGCTGCATCCGGTCGGCTACCACCGATGGCGGTGGGGGTCGTTTCCTCCCGCATGCTAGTGTACTGTCGTCCTTGCAGGAGTACCCCCTTATCTGTCTGGCTGGTCGCGCAACATGGGCCATGGTGAGGCGACGGAGGTGATTGCAAGACCGTGGTGGCGTAAGCTGGTGGGTGGCAAGAAGGTTGGAGCACTACGAATCGTCCGGGGTGTGGTTTTTTTGAGGTCGGGAGAAATCCCTGTCATCTCGACACCGACGCGGTGACGCTTGCGAGTGTCGCCTTTCCTTCCTGAAGGGCGTCGGGTGTACCTCTTCCCCACTCCCCATAGCGTACCGGGGGAAACCCTAGGATTAGTCTGGGCAGCAGCGGCGTTGTCGTCGCTTTCCTTCTTGTAGGTGTTGCTTGGTACGCGGCGCTTCGGAGTGCTAGGTGCGTGGTGGGAATTCTCTGAAGGGCGCAGCGGTTGCGGGTCATCTTCGTTTTCGTCGATCCGCCGGTCTCGGCATTGTTTTCTTTTCTTTTCCTCTCTTATTTTCTTTTGGGCTTGCTTGTGCTGATGGCCCCAGCAGTTCGTTGTATCGTGTGGTTGCTATATTAATATAGCGGGGTGCAAGCCTGTTTCGAGGAGGCAGAGCTCATTTGTCTGCACCCGGTTGTCGAGTAAACCTAACATGTCATGTTCGGCCATCGTAAGCATTTGGTGGGGGAAATTTGGAAAAGATCAATGAAAAATATTCTTCAAACCTTGCCTAACAATCGGAGACAAATTTATTAAATAATAATGTGTTGTAAACGGATCAAGAGGGAACCCATAATGAATATCTCTTGAAAAGGGAAAAACCTATCATTGCTTGGCTTGTCAGTGGAGATACGTGTACCACCAATTCGCTAGAGATTATTATCTCTAGCTAGGGTTGATGTCATATACGTATCACAAAATAACATTGTGTACAGGATGTAAACGGATAGGATCAGTAGCGTAGCCAGGATACGCTGACGCCCCAGGCCAACACCATGCTACACCACCAAACAGTGCTACTGTAGCTACAGTAAACAACGGGATCCTCTTCCACGCCCTAGGCCATGGCAAGTGTAGCCTGGGGCCTGGCTACGCCACTGGATAGGATAATTTCCGTACCAAATCCGTCGCTAAATGATAGGAATCTGACGGATAAGGATATCCGATTCTGAACTAAACACCCAGATACGGTATAGGATATGGTATGCAAAATAGCATCAAATATGGATTATCCGAAAATTAATTACTCCCTCCATTCCGGTTTTAAGGGCATAATTTGTATATCATGCAATCCCAAAATACTTCCACCTCCTAGACATATTAGCATTTAAAATGTTTAATTAGCACCTTTGTATGGAAGTTTTTGATGCTTGCGGCGGTGATATCTTTTTACCGTCCAGTTAGGAACCCCAAGAGGAAGGTATGATGAGTATAGCAGCAAGGTTTTCCCTCAGTTAAGAAACCAAGGTATGTCGATCAGGAGAGGAAGGAGCCAATACAACTGAAGGTGATGCTTGCTAGTCTAGTGACACTCCAACAAGGGCGCCGTTAACGATCGATAACGAGTTAGCGCGTCTTCAACTAGTAGCAACGTGGAACTTGCACACAACACAACCAAATACTTTGCTGCCAACTTACGATGAGGTTGTCAATCTCACCGGTTTGCTTGAAACAAAGGAATGAGCGTATCGAGTGGAAAATAGTAATAATATGCGAGTAAAGTAAACAGTGCGAGTAAAGTAAACAGGTGATAGCAATATAAAGGAAATAGGACCGGGGTCCACAGTTCACTAGTGGTGTCTCTCCATAAGATAAAATAATACATGCTGGGTAAACAAATTATAGTTGGGAAATTGATAGAATAAAGACAACGTGCATATGATGAGAGGATCACTATGAGATTTACTCTGGGCATTACAACAAGATACATAGACTGCCATCCAACTGCATCTATGACTAATAATCCACGTGTGGCGAATCAATCTGAAAACTCCACAAGTATTAAGTTGCGAACAACAGATAATTGCATTAAGCAAAGTGTGTAATGTAAACAAAGCATATGCCCTCGAGCATATGAATGTTGTTTTCCCCCTAATAGCAACAGCACATCTACAACCTTAGAGGTTTCTGTTACTCCCCCAGATTAAATAGAGGCATGAACCCACTATCGAGCATAAATACCTCTTTTGGAGTCACTAGCAACTACTCGGACAAGATAGCTACTAACAACGGAGAGCATGCAAGATCATAAACAACATAGAGATAACATAAGATAAATTTCAGTACATCAACTCAAGCATAACACCAATATTCATCGGATCCCAACAAACCAAACATGTAGAATTACATAATGGTGATCTCAATCATGTAGGGCAACTCATGAGATCTAAACATGAAGCACATGGTGGAGAAGACAACCATCTAGCTACTGCTATGGACCCATAGTCCAAGGTAGACTACTCACTCATCGCTCCGGAGGCAAGCATGGCAATGAAGAAGACCTCCGGTGGCGATTCCCCTCTCCATCAGGGTGCCGGGAAGAGCTTCTGGACCCTCCCGACCTTTGGGTCGACGGCGGCGGTGGATCGGGATGTGTTCTAGAAAAGTGATCGGGTTTTTAGGTTTTTCCCGTCGGGGGGTCTTTATAGGCGAAGGGGCATCGTCAGGAGTGGACCGAGGTGCTCTCACACATAGGGGGTGCGACCAGGGCCAGGGCCGCACCGCCCTGGTGTGTGGGGCCCTCGTGGCCCCACTCCATCTCCTCTTCGGTTCTCTAGAAGCTTCGGTGAAATTCTGGGCGACTGCTTTGGTTTTGTCCAATTCTGAGAATATTTCCTATGTAGCTTTTCTGAAACACAAAAATAGCAGAAAATAGGGAACTGGCACTGTGGCGACTTGTTAATAGGTTAGTTCTGGAAAATGCATAAAAGTGCCACGAAGTGTAATGAAACACTAAGCAAATGGTGTAAAAATAAGCATGGAGCATCAAAAATTATGGATACGTTGGAGACGTATCAGCATCCCCAAGCTTAACTCCTGCTCGTCCTCGAGTAGGTAAGTGATAACAAAAGAAATAATTTTTGAGGTGACATGCACCTACACAATCTTGATCATGTATGTAAGCGTTGTGCGCTGGGATCAAAAGAACTTAAAACATGGGCATGAAAGACATAATCTTGATAGAAGAAACTTAACAACCATGTTATAACATGAAAATGAACACAAACAAAAGATCATGAAAATGAAACAAGGAAAGTCAAATGTGTGTTCAAATCATAAGGAAAAGCATACAAATGGTTTTCAGCTTGTCCTTCATGGAGAGCAAAACATAAATGCATAGGACACCTTCAAGTTTAAGAGGGCGACTAGATACAAATAATTTGAGAACAACTGAAACCAACAATATGAATCAATCAATAAAAACTTTGGAACAATGCACATTATACTCAGAATGACAACTATGCTCTCTTAATGGTGCATAAAGATAGAAGGTGGTGACTCAACAAAAAAGTAAAAGAAAGGCCCTTCGCGGAGGGAAGCAGTGATTGCAAGTTTTATAAACCTTCAAAAATTAGGGTACTTACCGGCTTTGAGCTCTCATTGCCCCCATCATAAGCATCTTGAATGGTTAAAGTTAATGCGAGAACACTTATGCTGCATATGCTTGACAAATCATAAGTTGTAAACCTCGTGTCCCGTGAATACGAGTACCCAAACCTGATGCTACTTTACTTAGAGTCCCAAGCAAGCTCTTGTCATTGTAAGTATACACGTATCATCGAGAACCGCCAATGGGGTACCTCCATGCCCGATGACATGGAACAAGCCCACATCAAAATGACAGGACAAGCAGACAATGAACACCTCGACATCTCTTTTATTTACCATTTGTATAGCTTTTTATTTTGAGATGCGTCGTCGAATGTCCACTATGGGCATGCTACAAATTTCCACCATGAATTATGCATGGCTTAAATTGGCGGCCCAGGCGTTTCTCTAACACATATACAAACTCCATGATCCCGCAAGATTCCAAATTCATTTCACACCGCGAGTATCCATAAACAAAAGATCACGATATGAACTCAAATAAGAAGTGCAATGTTGAAAGCTTGCCCCATGACGGCATGGACGGGCTAATTCCCAACTTACAACTTGCAAGCATAACAACTCAACATAAGAGACCACAATGTCAAATTTTTAAGAACGAGAGAAAAATAAAGTGTGCCATCCGTTTCGTGAGAGCTTTACTGACCAATTTTCGCATAACACTGGTAAGAGTTTAATTTGAAGAGTAGATAAAAGCAAGTCAAATGTACTTTGGAATAGCAAATTGCTAATAGGTATGTATGGTGGACACTTTGGCAAACTTGGTTTTTAGGAGTTGGATGCACGAGTAGAGCTCATACTCAGTACAAGGCGAGGGCTAGCAAAAGACTGGGAGCGACCAACTAAGAGAGCAATAAAGGCCATAATCATGCAAAGCGACAAAGCGACATTAAAAGAAGCATAAGATGGCATCAAAAGTCAAAAACTAAATGATCATAGAGGCTATTGCCGACTTTGTAAGAGTCTAACATGTGTGAGCATGCGCCAATTCAATCCAAATAAAGCATCAAGGAGAAAACCAAAATAATGCTTCCAAATAATTAAAACAACGCATGATTTTTTCAAAGGCTCATTAAGAAATCTCAGTTATTTGAGACAAGTCATGCTACAGCAAAACCACTAAGCATACTATCAAAAAGACATCAAGCACGACATGCAAAAGCCTAGGCCGCAGTCTACACAAGCTCCTTCTTGTACCACTTTTTTTTTGCATAAAGCTTTTTCTCTTTACCAACACCATTCAAAACTTTTATAAACACCTCTTTTGATGAAAACCAATAAAGATCAGAGGCAAAAATACACCTTGATAAAAAGATATAACAAGATCTGAACACATATCAAGGCAAAAATCAAAAGCTAAACGCAGTTCTAGAAAAAGAGAACACTCGTTGAAATTATAAGAATGAAAAACGGAGTGTTCTTGGCAAATGAAAAGCAAGGCAACTTCTCCAAAAGAAATTTGTTGGGGTCCAACCATTTATTGTTGCAAACAAAACAAAACTAAACTAAACACTAAAAACAACTGACGCTCCAAGAAAACACATAATGCACGAAGCAATAAAAATATAGTGTCTTGAAAGGTGACCTGATTTTTGCCGATGAAGAAGGGGTGCCTCGGGGGCACCCCCAAGCTTTGACGCTTGTACTTCTTGGATATTTCTTGGGGTGATGCATGGGCATCCCCAAGTTTGAGCTTTTGTCCATTCTTCAACTCATCTCATCACTCTCCGATCCCTACACTTGAAAACTTCCTTCATACAAAACTAAACACAAATCTATTAGCAACATTAGTGTAGGCATAACATAGAATCAACCTCTTTTTGCTTCAGGTTTCAACCTAAAACCAGCACATATAAAGCATATACTACTGTAGCAACTTCCCCAAAAGTTCCGTGATCAAAAGAACTCAAAAAGAAAGCGATAAAGCGGCAAACACAAATATTGACAGAAATCTATTAAAACAGAACAGCTGACAAAGGTAGAATTTTTGAGGGGTTTTCCGTTGCTCAAAACAAAAAGTGTTCAACTAATGAAAGTTTGGATATAACCTGGGTCATATGCACAAGAAATCTCAGGTCCAAAAGATATACAGAGAATTTTCACGAATTTTTATGGTGCAGCACCGAAAACTGTTTCAGGACAGCAACATCCCCAAATCTTACCACGCTCAAATTAGAGGCTTCTCTTCGCACAAAAATGAAATAAAAAGGATAAGGAGAGGTCATTACAGTAGTATTAACTTCCAAGACTCAAATAAAAGAAAAAGTACTAAATGTAAAAACATTGGGTTATCTCCCAAGAGTGCTTTTCTTTAACGCCTTTGAGCTAGGCGCAGAAAATTGCGAATCAAGTAATATCAAGTGATGAAGCATCAAGCTCATAATTTGCTCTAAGAATAGAGTCAAACACTAATTTCTTTCTCTTTCTAGGGAAGTGTTCCATACCTTTCTTGAGTGGGAATTGATATTTGATGGTGCCTTCCCTCATATCAATGATGGCACCTACAGTTCGAAGAAAGGGTCTTCCCAAAATAATAGGACATGAAGCATTGCATTCAACATCCATTACAAAAAAATCAACGGGAACAAGTTAACCACAATAAGAACATCATTAATCCTTCCCAAAGGTTTCTCCTTAACAACATCAGCAATAGGAACATCATAATAACACTTTTCAAGCGGTGGTAAATCAAGCATGTCATAAATTTTTCTAGGCATAGTAGAAATACTAGCACCTAAATCACATAAAGCATGGCAATCAAAACCATTAACATGCATATCAATGATGGGTTCCCAACCATCTTCTAACTTCTTGGGAATCGAAGCTTTTTGCTTCAACTTTTCATCCCTAATTTTTGTAAGAGCATTGGTAATATGCTTAGTAAAAGCAACATTTAAAGAACTAGCATTGGGAGTCAAAGCAAGCTTTTGCAAGAACAAAATAACTTCAGATATATTGCAGCCATCAACATCAAAATCTTTAAAGGAAATAGAGCTATCATCTCCTACACTCCGAAAAATTTCAGCACTCTTTTGAGAAAAAGTTTTAGCAGTTTTAGGCTTTTTAACACAAGGAGTGAGAGTTTTCTCTGCACCAATCAAAGTAAGAGGATTGCTAGCATTAGGAGCAACATCATTAGAGATAGTAATGGTACATACCTTCATCTCTCTAGCCATCTCATCTTCTTTTTCCCACCTGGCATGCAATTCTGCTAGCATCCTAACATTTTCATCAATTCTAACTTGGATAGCATTAGTAGTAGCAAAAACATTGTTCTCTTTCACCTCATTAGGCAACACTTTTAATTTCATAAGTTCAACATCATGAGCAAGGCTATCAACTTTAGAAGCAAGAATATTAATTTTGCCTAACTTTTCCTCAACGGACTTGTTAAAAGCATTTTGCTTACCGATGAAGTCCTTGAGCATTACCTCAAGCTCGGAGGGCGCGGCCCTAGTGTTGTTGGAGGAATTACCATAAGAATTACCATAACCATTACCATTGGTAGAAGGATACAGCCTATAATTGTTACTAGCAAAATTATTCCTATAAGCATTGTTGTTAAAATTATTATTTCTAATGAAGTTTACATCAACATGCTCTTCTTGAGCAACCAAAGAGGCCAAAGGAACATTATTAGGATCTACATGAGTCCTATCATTTGAAAGTATAAGCATAATAGCATCAATCTGATCACTCAAGGAAGAGGTTTCCTCAACAGAATTTACCTTCTTACCTTGTGGAGCTCTCTCGGTGTGCCATTCAGAGTAATTTACCATCATATTGTCGAGAAGCTTTGTTGTGGCGCCCAAGGTAAGGGACATAAAAGTGCCTCCAGTAGCTGAATCAAGTAGGTTCCTCGAAGAAAAATTCAGTCCTACATAAAAAGTTTGGACAATCATCCAAGTAGCCAGTCTATGAGTGGGACAATTCTTTATCATAGATTTCATTCTTTCCCAAGCTTGAGCAACATGTTCATTATCAAACTGGCTAAACTTCATAATATTGCTATGCAAAGCTATAATCTTAGCAGGAGGATAGTATCTACCAATAAAAGCATCCTTACACTTAGCCCATGAATCAATACTATTTTTAGGCAAAGACAGCAACCAATCCTTAGCTTTTCCTCTCAAAGAAAAAGGAAACAACTTAAGCTTAATAATATCACTCTCAACATCCTTATATTTCTGCATCTCACATATCTCAACGAAATTGTTGAGATGAGCGGCAGCATCATCAGTACTAGTACCAGAAAATTGCTCTTTCATAACAAGGTTCAACAAAGCAGGCTTAATCTCATAAAAATTTGCAGCAGGAGCAGGTGGCGCAATAGGAGTGCAGATAAAATCACTATTGTTCATGCTAGTAAAGTCACACAACTTGGTGTTTTCAGGAGTAGCCATTCTAGCAAACTAAAAGCAGACAAGTAAAAACAACTACAAAGGATTCTATTTTTTGGGTTTTTGATAAAACGATGCAAGTAAAAATAAAGTAAAGCAAAACTTAAAACAAAGTAAAGGATGTGCATGTGAAAACTCCCCTCGCAGAAGTCTTCTTCTTCCTCCCCGGCAACGATGCCAGAAAAAGTCCTTGATGCTTGCAGTGGTGATATCTTTTCACCGTCCAGTTGGGAACCCCAAAAGGAAGGTATGATGAGTATAGCAGCAAGATTTTTCCTCAGTTAAGAAACCAAGGTATGTCGATTAGGAGAGGAAGGAGCCAATACAACTGAAGGTGATGCTTGCTAGTCTAGTGACACTCCAACAAGGGCTCCGTTAACGATCGATAATGAGTTAGCGCGTCTTCAACTAGTAGCAACGTGGAACCTGCACACAACACAACCAAATACTTTGCTCCCAACTTACGACGAGGTTGTCAATCTCACCGGTTTGCTTGAAACAAAGGAATGAGCGTATTGAACTGCATCCAACTGCATCTATGACTAACAAAATGAGGACCTGCACACAACACAATCAAATACTTTGCTCCCAACTTACGATGAGGTTGTCAATCTCACCGGTTTGCTTGAAACAAAGGAATGAGCGTATCGAACTGCATCGAACTGCATCTATGACTAAAGGAATGAGGTTGTCAATCTCACCGGTTTGTCTTTCCATAAGATAAAATAATACATGCTGGGTAAACAAATTACAGTTGGGCAATTGATAGAATAAAGACAACGTGCATATAATGAGAGGATCACTATGAGATTTACTCTGGACATTACAACAAGATACATAGACCGCCATCCAACTGCATCTATGACTAATAATACACTTGTGGCGAATCAATCCGAGAACTCCACAAGTATTAAGTTGCGAACAACAGATAATTGCATTAAGCAAAGTGTGTAATGTAAACAAAGCATATGCCCTCGAGCATATGAATGTTGTTTTCCCCCTAGTAGCAACATCACATCTACAACCTTAGAGGCTTCTGTCACTCCCCCAGATTAAATAGAGGCATGAACCCACTATCGAGCATAAATACCCCCTCTTGGAGTCACTAGCAACTACTCGGCCAAGATAGCTACTAACAACGGAGAGCATGCAAGATCATAAACAACATAGAGATAACATAAGATAAATTTCAGTACATCAACTCAAGCATAACACCAATATTCATCGGATCCCAACAAACCAAACATATAGAATTACATAATGGTGATCTCAATCATGTAGGGCAGCTCATGAGATCTAAACATGAAGCACATGGTGGAGAAGACAACCATCTAGCTACTTCTATGGACCCATGATGCGTCTCCAACGTATCTATAATTTTTGATGCTCCATGCTTGTTTTTACACCATTTGCCTATTGTTTCGTTACACTTCGTGGCACTTTTATGCATTTTCCGGAACTAACCTATTAACAAGTCGCCACAGTGCCAGTTCACTGTTTTCTGTTGTTTTTGTGTTTCAGAAGTGATACACAGGAAATATTCTCGGAATTGGACGAAACAAGTTCTGAAGCCTTATTTTTACCGGGAGCTTCCAGAGATCCGAAGAGGAGTTGGAGGGGGCCACGAGGGCCCCACACACTAGGGCGGCGCGGCCAGCTGCCCTACATGATTGAGCATGTTTGGTTTGTTGGGAACCGATGAATATTGGTGTTATGATTGAGTTGCTATACTGAAATATATCTTATGTTATCTCTATGTTGTTTATGATCTTGCATGCTCTCCGTTGTTAGTAGCTATCTTGGCCGAGTAGTTGCTAGTGACTCCAAGAGGGTGTATTTATGCTCGATAGTGGGTTCATGCCTCTATTTAACCTGGGGGAGTGACAGAAACCTCTAAGGTTGTAGATGTGCTGTTGCTACTAGGGAGAAAACAACATTCATATGCTCAAGGGCATATGCTTTGTTTACATTACACACTTTGCTTAATGCAATTATTTGTTGTTCGCAACTTAATACTCATGGGATGTTCGGATGATATCCCCACAAGTGGATTATTAGTCATAGATGCAGTTGGATGGCGGTCTATATATTTTGTTGTATTGCCCAGAGTAAATCGCATAGTGATCTTCTTGACATATCACGTTTATCTTTATTCTATCAATTGCCCAACTGTAATTTGTGTACCCAGCATGTGCTATTTATCTTATGGAGAGACACCACTAGTGAACTGTGGACCCCGGTCCTATTTCCATCATATTGCTATCACCTGTTTACTTTACTCGCATTGTTTACTTTACTCACATACTTCTACTGTTTTCCACTTGATACGCTCATAACCTTTCTTTCAAGCAAACTGGTGAGATTGACAACCTCATCGCAAGTTGGGAACAAAGTACTTGGTTGTGTGTGTGCAGGTTACACGTTGCAGCTAGCAAAGCAAAGCTTGGACGAGGCGCCATATATAAATTTTCTGAAGCTGTCGCTAAACCAGTCCGCATCACCTTCAGTCGCATTGTCTGCTCTTCTCCTGATCGATAAAACCTTGGTTTCTTAACTAAGGGAAAACTTGCTGCTATCTTCATGAAACCTTCTCTTGAGGTTCCCAACTGGCCGGTTATTTACTTCATCAACTCGGTAGCATCAAGCTCTTTTCTGACGCCGTTGCCAGGGAAGAGTGGAAGACCTCTGCAAGGGAAGTTTTTCGCACACACATCCTTTACTTTGTTTTATAGTTTTGCTTTACTTTATTTTTACTTGCATCGTTTTATATCAAAAACCTAAAAAAATTAGAATCCTTGGTAGTTGTTATTTCTTTACTTTCAGTTCATCATGTTGTTCCCTAAGTACGTTCTAGAGGACCTCTCAGTTGGTAGTGGTTCTATTATTGGAAAAAGTAACATCGAGGAGTTCTTTAATCACATTAGTATGCATAAGGAAGTTGAGGAAAAATCTTTGGTTGAGCTAGCTCCTAGTATTGAAGTTGCTTCTGCTTATTTCATTCACATGTTGGAAACTAGGTTTGCTAGCCTTAATCCTTTTACGCAATACATGTTCCTTAAGCTTCATGAAATTGAAGATCCTGAAAAGAAAGCTTTTATTTTGGAAGCTTTGCGCTTAGAATTTAAAGATGTCGTTATTGAAGCTAGAAAAGTTCTTAAACGTTTTAATAAACTCAGTTCACCTATAAAGGTTATTAGTACAAACAATGAAGGAGCCGAAATACCTATACGTAGCAAGCTCTTGGGATTGTGTGAAGCTTTCGAAAATAATTTTGACTGGATCTGTCCCCAAAATCTTTTTAGTGATTTGAGTGAACCAAAGCATGATCACAAAGGGCCTTCTAAAACTTATGTGGATGAAATACAATGCCTTATTGACAAAACTTCTGCAGTTGATCTTAATGCTCCTTCTGATATTACTTGATTCACAATTTTCTGCGCCTAGCTCAAAGGCGTTAAAGAAAAGCACTCTTGGGAGATAACCCAATGTTTTATTTCCAGTACTTTTTCTTTTATTTGAGTCTTGGAAGTCATTACTACTGTAATGACCGCTCCTTATCCTTTTTATTTTATTGTTGTGCCAAGAGAAACCTCTAATTCGAGTGAGGTAAAGATTTGGGGATGTTGCTGTCCTGAAACTGTTTTTGGTGCTGCACCATAAAAATTTGTATAAATTCTCTGTATATCTTTTGGACCTGTGATTTCTTGTGCATATGCCCCAGGTTATATCCAAATTTTCGTTAGTTGAACACTTTTTGATTTGAGTAACAAAAAACCCCTCCAAAATTCGGCCTTTGTCAGCTGTTCTGTTTTGACAGATTTCTGCCACTATTTGTGTTTGCCGCTTTATCGCTTTCTTTTGAGTTCTTTTGATCACGGAACTTTTGGGGAAGTTGCTACAGTAGTATATACTTTATATGTGGTGCTTTTGGATTGAAACCTGAAGCAAAAATAGGTTGATTATATGTTATGCTTGCACTAATGTTGCTAATAGAATTGTTTTTAGTTTTGTATGAAGGAAGTTTTCAAGTGTAGGGATTGGAGAATGATGAGATGAGTTGAAGAATGGACAAAATCTCAAGCTTGGGGATGCCCATGCATCACCCCAAGAAATATCCAAGAAGTACAAGTGTCAAAGCTTGGGGATGCCCCCGAGGCACCCCTTCTTCATCGGCAAAAATCAGGTCACCTTTCAAAACACTATATTTTTATTGCTTCATGCACTATGTGTTTTTCTTGGAGCGTCAGTTGTTTTAGTTTTCTTAGTTAGTTTAGTTTTGTTTGCTGCAATAAATGGTTGGACCCCAACAAATTTCCTTTGGAGGAGATGTACTCGTTTTCAATTGCCAAGAACACTCCGTTTTCATTCTTACAATTTCACCGAGTGTTCTTCTTTTTCTGCTACTGCTTTTGGTTTTCGTTTTCACCTTGATTTGCGTTTAGACCTTGTCATATCTTTTCATCAAGGTGTATTTTTGCCTCTGATCTTTATTGGTTTTCATCAAAAGAGGTGTCTTAAAAAAATTCAAATGGTGTTGGAAAAGAGAAAAAGCTTTATGCAAAAAAGTGGTACAAGAAGGAGCTTGTGTAGACTGCGGCTTAGGCTTTTTTATGTCTTGCTTGATGTCTTTTTGATAGTATACTTAGTGGTTTTGCTGTAGCATGACTTGTCTCAAATAACTGAGATTTTTTAATGAGCCTTTCAAAAAATCATGCGTTGTTTTTATTGTATGGAAGCATTATTTTGGTTTCCTCCTTGATGCTTTATTTGGGTTGACTTGGCACATGCTCACACATGCTAGACTCTTACAAAGTCGCCAATAGCCTCTATGATCATTTAGTTTTTGACTTTTGATGCCATCTTATGCTTCTTTTAATGTCGCTTTGCATGATTATGGCCATTATTGCTCTCTTAGTTGGTCGCTCCCAGTTTTTTGCTAGCCCTCGCCTTGTACTGAGTATGAGTGTTGCGTGTGGTTAACGTGGGAGCAGACTGTCCTTGTGCGTGGTGGATAACCAGCCTGTTGGGAACCCCAAGAGGAAGGTATGATGAGAATAGCAGCTAGTTTTCCCTCAGTTAAGAAACCAAGGTATGTCGATCTTGGAGAGGAGAGACAAACGACTGAAGGTGATGCGGAACCTGCACACACACAACCAAGTACTTTGTTCCCAACTTGCGATGAGGTTGTCAATCTCACCGGTTTGCTTGAAACAAAGATTATGAGCGGATCGAGTGGAAAACAATATAGTATGCGAGTAAAGTAAACAGTGCGAGTAAAGTAAACAGGTGATAGCAATATGATGGAAATAGGACCGGGGTCCACAGTTCACTAGTGGTGTCTCTCCATAAGATAAATAACACATGCTGGGTAAACAAAATACAGTTGGGCAATTGATAGAATAAAGATAAACGTGATATGTCAAGAAGATCACTATGAGATTTACTCTGGGCATTACAACAAAATACATAGACCGCCATCCAACTGCATCTATGACTAATAATCCACTCCCGGGGATATCAATCCGAACACCCCAAAAGTATTAAGTTGCGAACAACGGATAATTGCATTAAGCAAAGTATGTAATGTAAACAAAGCATATGCCCTTGAGCATATGAATGTTGTTTTCTCCCTAGTAGCAACAACACATCTACAACCTTAGAGGTTTCTGTCACTCCCCCAGGTTAAATAGAGGCATGAACCCACTATCGAGCATAAATACCCCCTCTTGGAGTCACTAGCAACTACTCGGCCAAGATAGCTACTAACAACAGAGAGCATGCAAGATCATAAACAACATAGAGATAACAAAAGATAATATTAAGTACAACAACTTAATCATAAACACCAATATTCATCGGATCCCAACAAACCAAACATGTAGAATTACATAACGGTGATCTCAATCATGTAGGGCAGCTCATGAGATCTAAACATGAAGCACATGGTGGAGAAGACAACCATCTAGCTACTACTATGGACCCATAGTCCAAGGTAGACTACTCACTCATCACTCCAGAGGCAAGCATGGCGATGAAGAAGACCTCCGGTGGCGATTCCCCTCTCCGATAGGGTGTTGGGAAGAGCTTCTGGACCCTCCCGATCTTCGGGTCGACGGCGGCGGCGGATCACGATGTGTTCTGGAAAATTGATCGGGTACTTAGGTTTTTTCCGTCGGGGAGTCTTTATAGGCGAAGGGGCGATGTCAGAGGAGGAGCCAGGCGCCCTCACGCGGGGCCCGCGCGGCAAGGGGCCTGGCCGCGCCACCCCTGCGTGTGGGGCCCTGGTGGCCCCCCTCCTACTCTCCTTCGGATCTCTGGAAGCTTCCGGGTAAAATAAGACTTCAGGAACTTGTTTCGTCCAATTCCGAGAATATTTCCTGTGTATCACTTCTGAAACACAAAAACAGCAGAAAACAGGGAATTGGCACTGTGGCAACTCGTTAATAGGTTAGTTCCGGAAAATGCATAAAAGTGTCACGAAGTGTAACGAAACAATAGGCAAATGGTGTAAAAACAAGCATGGAGCATCAAAAATTATAGATACATTGGAGACGTATCAAGCATCCCCAAGCTTAACTCCTGCTCGTCCTCGAGTAGGTAAGTGATAACAAAGAATAATTTTTGAGGTGACATGCACCTACACAATCTTGATCATATATGTAAGCATTGGTGAGCTGGGATCATAAGAACTTAAAACATGGGCATGAAGATATAATCTTGACAATAAGAACTTAGCAACCATGTTGTAAACATGCAAATGAACATAAACAAAAGATCATGAAAATGGAACAATGAAAGTCAAACATGTGTTCAAATCATAAGGAAAAACATACAAATGGTTTTCAGCTTGTCCTTCAAAGAGAGCAAAACATAAATGCATAGGACACCTTCAAGTTTAACAGGGCGACTAGATACAAATAATTTAAGAACAACTGAAACCAACAATATGAGTCAATCAATGAACTTTGGGACAATGCATATCACACTAAGAATGACAACTATGCTCTCTGAATGGTGCATAAAGATAGAAGGTGGTGACTCAACATAAAAGTAGAAGAAAGGCCCTTCGCAGACGGAAGCAGTGATTGCAAGTTTTATAACCCTCAAAAATTATGGTACTTACTGGCTTTGAGCTCTCATTGCCCCCATCATCAGCATCTTGAATGGTTAAAGTTAATGCGAGAACAATTATGATGCATATGCTTGACAAATCATAAGTTAAAGACCTCGTGCCCCGTGAATACGAGTACCCAAACCTCATGCTACTTTACTTAGAGTCCCAAGCAAGGCTCTTGTCATTGTAAGTATATGCATATCATTGAGAACCGCCAATGGGGTACCTCCGTGCCCAATGACATGGAACAAGCCCACACCAAAATGACAGGACAAGCAGACAATAAACACCTCGACATCTCTTTTATTTGCCTTTTGTTTAGCTTTTTATTGTGAGATGCGTCGTCGAATGTTCACCATGGGTATGCTACAAATTTCAACCATGAATTATGCATGGCTTAGATTGGCGGCCCGGCGTTTCCCTAACACATATACAAACTCTATGATCCCCACAAGATTCCCAATTCATTTCACACCGCGGGCATCCATAAACAAAAGATCACGATATCAACTCAAATAAGAAGTGCAATGTTGAAAGCTTGCCCCATGACAGCATGGATGGGCTAGAATCCAACTTACAACTTGCAAGCAGAACAACTCAACATAAGAGACCACAATGTCAAATTTTTAAGAACAGGAAAAAGTAAAGTGTGCCTTCCGGTTCGTGAGAGCTTTACTGACCGAATTTCGCATAACACTGGTAAGAGTTTAATTTGAAGAGAAAATAAAAGCAAGTCAAATTTACTTGGAATAGAAAATTGCTAGTAGGTATGTATGGTGGACACTTTGGAAAACTTTGGCTTTTAGGAGTTGGATGCACGAGTAGAGCTCATACTCAGTACAAGGCGAGGGCTAGCAAAAGACTAGGAGCGACCAACTAAGAGAGCAGTAATGGCCATAATCATGCAAAGCGACAAAGCGACATTAAAAGAAGCATAAGATGGCATCAAAAGTCAAAAACTAAATGATCATAGAGGCTATTGGCGACTTTGTAAGAGTCTAACATGTGTGAGCATGCGCCAAGTCAACCAAAATAAAGCATCAAGGAGAAAACCAAAATAATGCTTCCATACAATAAAAACAACGCATGATTTTTTCAAAGGCTCATTAAGCAATCTCAGTTATTTGAGACAAGTCATGCTACAGCAAAACCACTAAGCATACTATCAAAAACACATTAAGCATGACATTAAAAAGCCTAAGTCGCAGTCTACACAAGCTCCTTCTTGTACCACTATTTTGCACAAAGCTTTTTCTCTTTTCCAACACCATTTGAAATTTTTATAAACACCTCTTTTGATGAAAACCAATAAATATCAGAGGCAAAAATACACCTTGATGAAAAGATATGACAAGGTCTGAACGCAAATCAAGGCGAAAACGAAAACCAAAAGCAGTAGCAGAAAAAGAAGAACACCCGGTGAAATTGTAAGAATGAAAAACGGAGTGTTCTTTGCAAATGAAAACGAGTACATCTCCTCCAAAAGAAATTTGTTGGGGTCCAACCATTTATCTAAACTACTAATAAAAGAGCAAACTTAAATTATCCTAAATCCACCTAGGTTAGTGTACACAGGACAACACGATCGTATTCTATAAAAGGAAATTGAAGTGTCAAATATTGCGTCCGTTATCTCCAATACTACAATCGAACGGCTTCAGTTATCTGCCATACAATCGAACGGATCAGATTTGATGTTCTGCCGGCAATTGTCCGCTTAGATTAATTGCTACGCGTCCCCAGTAAAACTCCTCCACACAACGGAAACAATCGGGATAAAGCACCACGAAGGCAGAGTCGCAGAGCTCGACACCGCAAGGATTGCCAGGCTTGCTGAGCTACGATCCACAAGCCGGATGCACAGGCGTTGTAGAATGGGCGACACGTCATAGCCGATCCAGCGCGCGAGATGGCCAAATTCCCAGGTGATGCCGCCACCGAGATCGCTGTGGTGGAGGCGGAGCTGGCATGCTCAAGCGCTGCCTACGAAGAGGGGAAGGAGAGGAGGAGTCGCATCAACAGCGCCGCCTATGCGCCATGACCTCCGTGCCATCCATGGATCCGCTAGACTGCTACAGCTTTAACTGCAACTTGTTTTTCGGTGATTACTCCGATTCATCGGCTTGTACTGCAGGAGGACGAGGCTGATACTGTGGATTTCTCCAACGCGCGCCTCCGCCTCCATCGGCGCAGGGGCATGCCGGACAACGTCTACTCGGGCTCTTGGGCCATTCGGCGACTGGATTTGACAAGGACGAGCGGAGAAGAGCAGGGGCGTACGAGTCCTAAAGTCCTAACGCTGGCTGTGAGGATGAAGAGGAGGGGCGGCCTGAGGGGGTTGAGAGAGGGACCTGGGAGGGACTGGGAGGTAGCTGAGCGGGGGAACAGGGGACCTCGCGGGGGGCGGTGGGAGGTAGATGACGGCCTGACGGGTGTCTTGATGATAGAACGAGCTACAGAGTGGAGAGCGTTATGCGGTTCTTTTTCTTTTTTATTGAGCTGGAAACGTAATTCATGATTCAAACGTACACACCCACCTAACACAGCTACCATATGATCAGCCCCTTGTGCACAACTCGACGCGATATACTCAGAAAACGTTATACGCAACAGGAAATTTACTTGCTTGAAGAGGTTGCCTAGCGGAGAGAAAACACAAAATGCAACATGAACCATGTCAAAAAAAAAATGCAACATGAACTTTCTTTTTCTTTTTTTTGAGCTTATTTGATCGGATGAGTCTGATTCGAGTGTGTGCTGATCGTTTTGTAAGTTGAGGCCATGTCACAACTCACAAGGGGTTAAAAAAATGATTCTAAATATTTGTTTTAACCGAACATAATAAATTTTTGTTTATCAAAATTTTGAAATCATGCACGTCATGATGTGATTTCTGGGTGCTAAATTTCTCGAAGTGCTTCACGGAAGATATTTGATCCAAAACTCATGAACAAGCATATTTTGCTCGGTATCATCATAATTACTTTACATTATATCACTCTGAAACTCAAAACATAATGAGGAAAGACCCTTTAAAAAACTCAAGACGTGGAACATATCAGCACTTCCTCATCACTTAAGTTCATCTCACAATCATTTAAGTGGCTTGGTAAAAAAAAGGTAAAAGTGAAATAACATCAAAATGGAAAATTTATTATAATTTATGAGACGTGCATTGCACGTACATGCTTACTAGTTGCAGCAAACAAACAAACTAAACTAACTAAGAAAACTAAGACAACTGACGCTCCAAGAAAAACACATAGTGCATGAAGCAATAAAAATATTGTGTTTTGAAAGGTGACCTGATTTTTGCCGATGAAGAAGTGGTGCCTCGGGGGCATCCCCAAGCTTTGACGCTTGTACTTCTTGGATATTTCTTGGGGTGATGCATGGGCATCCCCAACCTTGAGCTTTTGTCCATTCTTCAACTCATCTCATCATTCTCCAATCCCTACACTAAAAAACTTCCTTCATACAAAACTAAACACAAATCTATTAGCAACATTAGTGTAGGCATAACATATAATCAATCCTCTTTTTGCTTCAGGTTTCAACTCAAAACCACCACATATATAGCAAATAATACTGTAGCAACCTCTCCAAAAGTTCCGTGATCAAAAGAACTCAAAAGAAAGCGATAAAGTGGCAAACACAAATATTGGCAGAAATCTGTCAAAACAGAACAGCTGAAAAAGGTCGAATTTTTGAGGGGTTTTCTGTTGCTCAAATAAAAAAGTGTTCAACTAACAAAAGTTTGGATATAACCTGGGGCATATGCACAAGAAATCGCAGGTCCAAAAGATAAACAGAGAATGTATACGAATTTTTACGGTGCAGCACTGAAAACAGTTTCAGGACAGTAACATCCCCAAATCTTTACCTCACTCAAATTAGAGGCTTCTCTTGGCACTAAAACGAAATAAACGAGATAAGGAGCGGTCATTACAGTAGTAATGACTTCCAAGGCTCAAATAAAAGAAAAAGTGCTGAAAAGAAAATATTGGGTTATCTCCCAAGAGTGCTTTTCTTTAATGCCTTTGAGCTAGGCGCAGAAAATTGCGAATCAAGTAACATCTAGTGATGAAGCATCAAGCTCATAATTTGCTCTAAGAATAGAGTCAAAAAGTAATTTCTTTCTTTTCCTAGGGAAGTGTTCCATACCTTTCTTTAGTGGGAATTGATATTTGATGGTGCCTTCCCTCATATCAATGATGGCACCTTCATCTCTCTAGCCATCTCATCTTCTCTTTCCCACCTGGCATGCAATTCCGCTAACAATCTAATATTTTCATCAATTCCAACTTGGATAGCATTAGCGGTAGCAAAAACATTGTTCTCTTTCACATCATTAGGCAACACTTTTAATTTCAGAAGTTCTACATCATGAGCAAGGCTATCAACTTTAGAAGCAAGAATATCAATTTTGTCTAACTTTTCCTCAATAGACTTGTTAAAAGCCGTTTGCTTACCGATGAAGTCCTTGAGCATTACCTCAAGCTCGGAGGGCGCGGCCCTAGTGTTGTTGTAGGAATTACCATAAGAGTTACCATAACCATAACCATTGGTAGAAGGATACGACCTATAATTGTTACTAGCAAAATTGTTCCTATAAGCATTGTTGTTAAAATTATTGTTTCTAATGAAATTCACATCAACATGCTCTTCTTGAGCAACCAGAGAGGCCAAAGGAACATTATTAGGATCAACATGAGTCCTATCGTTAGCAAGTATAGCCATAATGGTATCAATCTTATCATTCAAGGAAGAGGTTTCCTCAACAGAATTTACCTTCTTACCTTGTGGAGCTCTCTCGGTGTGCCATTCAGAATAATTTACCATCATGTTGTCGAGTAGCTTTGATGCGGCGCCCAAGGTAAGGGACATAAAAGTGCCTCCAGCAGCTGAATCAAGTAGGTTCCTTGAAGAAAAATTCAGTCCTGCATAAAAAGTTTGGATAATCATCCAAGTAGTCAGTCCATGAGTGGGGCAATTCTTTATCATAGATTTCATTCTTTCCCAATCTTAAGCAACATGTTCATTATCAAACTAAGTAAACTTCATAATATTGCTACGCAAAGATATAATCTTAGCAGGAGGATAGTATCTACCAATAAAAGCATCCTTACACTTAGCCCATGAATCAATACTATTCTTAGTCAAAGACAGCAACCAATCTTTAGCTTTTCCTCTCAAAGAAAAAGGAAACAACTTGAGCTTAATAATATCACTATCAACATCCTTATATTTCTGCATCTCACATAGCTCAACAAAATTGTTGAGATGAGCTGCAGCATCTTCAGTACTAGCACCAGAAAATTGCTCTTTCATAACAAGGTTAAACAAAGCAGGCTTAATCTCATAAAAGTTTGCAGCAGTACCAGCTGGTGCAATAGGAGTGCAGATAAAATCACTATTGTTTGTGCTAGTAAAGTCACACAACTTGATTCTAATTTTTTTTGGGTTTTTGATAAAAGCAATGCAAGTAAAATATATAAAGTAAAGCAAAATAATAAAACAAAGTAAAGGATGTGCGTGCGAAAAACTCCCTCGCAGAAGTCTTCTTCTTCCTCCCCGGCAACGGCGCCGGAAAATTAGCTGCTGCGTGTGGTTAACGTGGGAGCAGACTGTCCTTGTGCGTGGTGGATAACCAGCCCGTTGGGAACCCCAAGAGGAAGGTATGATGAGTATAGCAGCTAGTTTTCCCTCAGTTAAGAAACCAAGGTATGTCAATCTTGGAGAGGAGAGACAAACAACTGAAGGTGATGCGGAACCTCCACACACACAACCAAGTACTTTGTTCCCAACTTGCGATGAGGTTGTCAATCTCACCGGTTTGCTTGAAACAAAGATTATGAGCGGATCGAGTGGAAAACAATATAGTATGCGAGTAAAGTAAACAGTGCGAGTAAAGTAAACAGGTGATAGCAATATGATGGAAATAGGACCGGGGTCCACAGTTCACTAGTGGTGTCTCTCCATAAGATAAATAACACATGCTGGGTAAACAAATTACAGTTGGGCAATTGATAGAATAAAGCTAAACGTGATATGTCAAGAAGATCACTATGAGATTTACTCTGGGCATTACAACAAAATACATAGACCGCCATCCAACTGCATCTATGACTAATAATCCACTCCCGGGGATATCAATCCGAACACCCCAAAAGTATTAAGTTGCAAACAACGGATAATTGCATTAAGCAAAGTGTGTAATGTAAACAAAGCATATGCCCTTGAGCATATGAATGTTGTTTTCTCCCTAGTAGCAACAGCACATCTACAACCTTAGAGGTTTCTGTCACTCCCCCAGGTTAAATAGAGGCATGAACCCATTATCGAGCATAAATACCCCCTCTTGGAGTCACTAGCAACTACTCGGCCAAGATAGCTACTAACAACGGAGAGCATGCAAGATCATAAACAACATAGAGATAACAAAAGATAATATTCAGTATAGCAACATAATCATAAACACCAATATTCATCGGATCCCAATAAACCAAACATGTAGAATTACATAACGGTGATCTCAATCATGTAGGGCGGCTCATGAGATCTAAACATGAAGCACATGGTGGAGAAGACAACCATCTAGCTACTGCTATGGACCCATAGTCCAACGTAGACTACTCACTCATCGCTCTGGAGGCAAGCATGGCGATGAAGAAGACCTCCGGTAGTGATTCCCCTCTCCGGCAGGGTGCCGGGAAGAGCTTCTGGACCCTCCCGATCTTCGGGTCGACGGCGGCGGCGGATCGCGATGTGTTCTGGAAAATTGATCGGGTACTTAGGTTTTTTCCGTCGGGGGTCTTTATAGGCGAAGGGGCGATGTCAGAGGAGGAGCCAAGCGCCCTCACGCGGGGCCCGCGTGGCCAGGGGCCTGGCCGCACCACCCCTGCATGTGGGGCCCTGGTGGCCCCCCCTCCTACTCTCCTTCGGATCTCTGGAAGCTTCCGGGTAAAATAAGACTTCAGGAACTTGTTTCGTCCAATTCCGAGAATATTTCCTGTGTATCACATCTGAAACACAAAAATAGCAGAAAATAGGGAACTGGCACTGTGGCAACTCGTTAATAGGTTAGTTCCAGAAAATGCATAAAAGTGCCACGAAGTGTAACGAAACAATAGGCAAATGGTGTAAAAACAAGCATGGAGCATCAAAAATTATAGATACGTTGGAGACGTATCAATGAGCTCTACTCGTGCATCCAACTCCTAAAAGCCAAAGTTTTCCAAAGTGTCCACGATACATACCTACTTGCAATTTGCTATTCCAAGTAAATTTGACTTGCTTTTATCTTCTCTTCAAATTAAACTCTTACCAGTGTTATGCGAAAATTGGTCAGTAAAGCTCTCACGAACCGGAAGGCACACTTTACTTTTTCATGTTCTTAAATATTTGACATTGTGGTCTCTTATGTTGAGTTGTTATGCTTACAAGTTGTAAGTTGGATTCTAGCCCATCCATGCTGTCATGGGGCAAGCTTTCAACATTGAACTTCTTATTTGAGTTGATATCGTGATCTTTTGTTTACGGATGCCCGCGGTGTGAAATGAATTGGGAATCTTGTGGGGATCATGGAGTTTGTATATGTGTTAGGGAAATGCCTGGGCCGCCAATCTAAGCCATGCATAATTCATGGTGGAAATTTGCAGCATACCCATGGTGGACATTCGACGACGCATCTCACAATAAAAAGCTAAACAAATGGCAAATAAAAGAGATGTCGAGTTGTTCATTGTCTGCTTGTCCTGTCATTTTGATGTGGGCTTGTTCCATGTCATCGGGCACGGAGGTACCCCGTTGGCGGTTCTCGATGATACATATATACTTACAATGACAAGAGCCTTGCTTGGGACCCTAAGTTGAGTAGCATGAGGTTTGGGTACTCGTATTCACGGGACACGAGGTTTTCGACTTATGATTTGTCAAGCATATGCATCATAATTGTTCTCGCATTAACTCTAACCATTCAAGATGCTTATGATGGGGGCAATAAGAGCTCAAAACCGGTAAGTACCATAATTTTTGAAGGTCTATAAAACTTGCAATCACTGCTTCCCTCTGCGAAGGGCCTTTCATTTACTTTTTTGTTGAGTCACCACCTTCTTTCTTTATGCACCATTAAGAGAGCATAGTTGTCATTCTTAGTATAATGCGCATTGTCCCAAAGTTTTCATTGATTGATTCATATTATTGGTTTCACTTGTTCTCAAATTACTTGTATCTAGTCACCCTCTTAAACTTGAAGGTGTCCTATGCATATATGTTTTGCTCTCCATGAAGGACAAGCTGAAAACCATTTGTATGTTTTTCCTTATGACTTGAACACACGTTTGACTTTCATTGTTTCATTCTCATGATCTTTTGTTTGTGTTCATTTTCATGTTTACAACATGGTTGCTAAGTTCTTATTGTCAAGATTATATATTCACGCCCATGTTTTAAGTTATTTTGATCCCAGCTCACAATGCTTACATATGTGATCAAGATTGTGTAGGTGCATGTCACCTCAAAAATTATTTTTTTGTTATCACTTACCTACTCGAGGACGAGCAGGAGTTAAGCTTGGGGATGCTTGATACGTCTCCGACGTATCTATAATTTTTGATGCTCCATGCTTGTTTTTACACCATTTGCCTACTGTTTCGTTACACTTCGTGGCACTTTTATGCATTTTCCGGAACTAACCTATTAACAAGTTGCCACAGTGCTAGTTCCCTGTTTTCTACTATTTTTGTGTTTCAGAAGTGATACATAGGAAATATTCTCGGAATTGGACGAAACAAGTTCCTAAAGCCTTATTTTTCCCGGAAGCTTCCAGAGATCCGAAGAGGAGTTGGAGGGGGGCCACGAGGGCCCCACACACCAGGGCGGCGCGGCCAGGGGCCTAGCCGCGCCCCCTATGTGTGAGAGCCCCTCGGGCCACATCTGACGATGCCCCTTTGCCTATAAAGACCCCCCGACGGAAAAAACCTAAGTACCCGATCAATTTTCCAGAACACATCGCGATCCGCCGCCGCCGTCGACCCGAAGATCGGGAGGGTCCAGAAGCTCTTCCCGGCACCCTGCCGGAGAGGGGAATCGCCACCGGAGGTCTTCTTTATCGCCATGCTTGCCTCCGGAGCGATGAGTGAGTAGTCTACCTTGGACTATGGGTCCATAGCAGTAGCTAGATGGCTGTCTCCTCCACCATGTGCTTCATGTTTAGATCTCATGAGCTGCCCTACATGATTGAGATCACCGTTATGTAATTCTACATGTTTGGTTTGTTGGGATCCGATGAATATTGGTGTGATGATTGAGTTGCTATACTGAAATATATCTTATGTTATCTCTATGTTGTTTGTGATCTTGCATGCTGATACGTCTCCGACGTATCTATAATTTTCGATGCTCCATGCTTGTTTTTACACCATTTGCCTATTGTTTCGTTACACTTCGTGGCACTTTTATGCATTTTCCGGAACTAACCTATTAACAAGTTGCCACAGTGCTAGTTTCCTGTTTTCTGCTGTTTTTGTGTTTCAGAAGTGATACACAGGAAATATTCTCGGAATTGGATGAAACAAGTTCCTGAAGTCTTATTTTACCCGGGATCTTCCAGAGATCCGAAGGAGAGTAGGAGGGGGGCCACCAGGGCCCCACACGCAGGGGTGGCGAGGCTAGCCCCTGGCCACGCGGGCCCCGTGTGAGGGCGCCTGGCTCCTCCTCTGACATCGCCCCTTCGCCTATAAAGACCCCCGACAGAAAAAACCTAAGTACCCGATCAGATTTCCAGAACATATCGCGATCCGCCACCGCCGTCGACCCGAAGATCGGGAGGGTCCAGAAGCTCTTCCCGGCACCCTTCCGGAGAGGGGAATCGCCACCGGAGGTCTTCTTCATCGCCATGCTTGCCTCCGGAGCGACGAGTGAGTAGTCTACCTTGGACTATGGGTCCATAGCAGTAGCTAGATGGTTGTCCTCTCCACCATGTGCTTCATGTTTAGATCTCATGAGCTGCCCTACATGATTGAGATCACCGTTATGTAATTCTATATGTTTGGTTTGTTGGGATCCGATGAATATTGGTGTTTATGATTAAGTTGCTGTACTGAATTATATTTTTTGTTATCTCTATGTTGTTTATGATCTTGCATGCTCTCCGTTGTTAGTAGCTATCTTGGCCGAGTAGTTACTAGTGACTCCAAGAGGGGGTATTTATGCTCGATAGTGGGTTCATGCCTCTATTTAATCTGGGGGAGTAACAGAAACCTCTAAGGTTGTAGATGTGATGTTGCTACTAGGAAGAAAACAACATTCATATGCTCAAGGGCATATGATTTGTTTACATTACACACTTTGCTTAATGCAATTATCTGTTGTTCGCAACTTAATACTTGTGGAGTTCTCGGATTGATTCACCACAAGTGGATTATTAGTCATAGATGCAGTTGGATGGCGGTCTATGTATTTTGTTGTAATGCCCTGATGACCCACAAGTATAGGGGGTGTATCATAGTACTTTCGATAAATAAGAGTGTCGAACCCAACGAGGAGCAGAAGGTGTTGATGAGCAGTTTTGATCAAGGAATCACTGTAAATACTAGAAAACGGGTTTTCAGGGGTATTTGGTAATACGAGTAAATAAAGTGCGAGTAAATAAAAGACAGTAGTAACAATTGCAGCAAGTGGCCCAATCCTTTCTTCAGCAAAGGACAAGCCGGTTGTGTACTTATAATAACCAAACGTTCTCGAGGACACACGGGAGTTTCTGTCAAGAGCTTTCGCTTCATAGAGCCAATAGTATTTATTGGTTTGATAGGTGTTATGGGGGTGAACCTGTGCTAGCGCACTACCCTTAATAGGATAAATACACACTTGTGATTATACCCCTTGCAAGCATCCGCAAATACAAGAAAGTAATTAAGATAAATCTAACCATAGCCTTAAACTCTAAGATCCTACGCTCCCTGGTGCAATGGTTTCCCAACGGAGGTTTAGGTTTCTGTCACTCCAGCAACCCCACAATCGGTAGCCAAATACACAATGCATCTCACTAGGCCCATAAATGGTGAAGTATCATGTAGTCGACGTTCACATGACACCACTAGTGAAATAGCACCACAACAATATCAAACCATTAAATATTTCTCAACAATAATTCACTACTAACATCTTGACTTCTCCCATGTCCTCAAGAACTAAACGAACTACTCACAAGACATCATATGGATCATGATCAGAGGTGAAATAATGGTAAATAACAATCTGAACATAAACCTTAACTCAATGGTTCCACTCAATAGCATCAACTACAAGAGTAATCAATACCGGGAAAGTTTCCCCTATGAATATAACAAGATCCAACTCAAGATGTTACAGCGGGATGACGTGGTGATGGTGGAGATGAAGGTGCTGGTGATGGAGATGATGATGATGATGATCCCGATGAAGTCCGGTGCGATGGTGATGACGATGGCGACGATCTCCCCTCTCCGGGAAGGAATTTCCCCGGCAGATTTCTCCCTGCCGGAGAGCTTTCTCTCTCTGGTGTTCTCTGCCCCGCAGAGGCGGCTGTGTCTAACTCTGAGCCCCCCTTGACTTAGGTTTTCGGGGACGATGATGTACGCGAAGGGGTGAGACTAGAGGTGGGCCAGGGCGGCCTCACGCAGGGCCCGCGCGGCCAGGGGGCTGGCCGCGCCACCCTGGCATGTGGGGCCCCCCTGGCTCCTCTCGACTCCTCCTTCTGGCTTCCTGAGTCTTCTGGGAAAATATAATTTCTGGGTATTTTTCTGGAATTTTCCTAGTCTTCAAATTATGGTCTCTTGATGGTCCTTTTTCCAGCAGAATCCTGACTCCGGCAGCAACTCCTCCGATGATCATCAAACATGTGAAAGCAAAGGAAATAACATAAGTATCATATCTAAATATGAAATATATCAATGAATAACAATAAATTATGATACAAAATAGTGATGCAAATTGGACGTATCAACCCCCCCAAGCTTAGACCTCGCTTGTCCCCAAGAGAAAACTAAACTCGGTAAACATGACCACAGGTTTATGGAGTGAAGTGTCGATAATCAAAATACGGACAAGAAGCATCACATTCACTAAGGCACAAATTATAATAAACAACAACTTCCCTTTATAAGATGTAGACTTGCAATAGGTAAAAGGGAATCACATGTAAAGATGCACAAGGTAAACTATAATTGGCAATGGCAAACCTTAGTTCTTGGTCAAAGAATGGAGAACAAACTATTCTCTCTTTTAAACGGAGCCTTTTTAAAACAGAGCTAATATAGCAAAGACTATATGCTCAACAAAGTAAACTTTTTGCAATCATAGAAAGCTTTCAAAGATGTATTCCTTCAGACAAAAACATTATACAAAACAAGGAAGATAATAAACATGATTAAACGGATCAACATATGGGTGAGTGAAACATAACAACTCAAATGCTTGCTTGAGACAGAGGGAAATAGGTTGACTCAAAAAAGTAAAAGATAGGCCCTTCGCAGAGGGAAGCAGGGATTAAACATGTGCTAGAGCTTTTCATTTGTAAAATAGAGGTAAAAATTGTTTTGAGAGGTGGTTGCTTTTGTCAATGACTAGCAACGGAGTTCTTGATATCTTCCATACTAAACAAGTGAGAGCGGTTCCGAGATGTTTGATTAATTGGCACTTTGGTGCTCTTTTATAGCTTTGCACTCCTCCCCACCTTTTTCCTTTCTCAAACCATGGCTAACCGATTCCATCGGGTGCCGACCAACTTTCACATTCCATTGGAGGAGTGCCTTTTTCCTTTCTTTTTCTTTTTGAGATTATAATGGACTGACCAGCTCCCTTGCAAAATTAATGACGAGCAGATGAAGCTGCCTAGTCGAGGGGTACTTAATTTAGTATGGAAGATAACAAACCCATCCACTACGTCCTCATGAGCTAAAAACAGTGGCACAAAATGAGAAGTGTTTGAAGGTTTTTGAAAGGTAGCACATGAAAATTTACTTGGAATGGCTTGAAATACCATGCATAGGAATTTATAGTGGACTCTTTGGAAGTGACTTGGCTTTTGGGAATTGGATGCACGAGAAGTATTTCCTCTCAGTACAGGTTTTTGGGTAGCAAGGCTGGGTAGCAAGCATAAGAGTTGTATGAAACAAACAAACATACATATAATAAGAACAATCATGCAAACTCCCTTGAAGGTACAACGATTTTAACTTTAAGAATAACAATGCTTATAAGCCAATCATAAGGGAAAACTTAAGTGATGTAACTGCAAGTACTTCTTTATTCTTTTCTACTCAAACCTCAAAGTAAAGTTGCTACTGACCAAGCTAGGTTTGCCAAAACCAACTAAATCTACTCATGCTCCCAATGTGATACCAATACCAATCAACAAGACTAGTCATACAAGAGAGATTGCAAACTAACATAAAGTGTGCGAAAAGTAAACGATAAAACTTATCATTAATATTTTATTACCGCAACTCACACCAAGGGATACATAGATAACTGACTAAGGAGGATACTTCCAAACTGCAAACTATTCTATATGATAACTTCTCTATTCATGATACGACTCTACTTGAAAAGTAAATGAGCAAAAGGTAATGATGTGATACCGCGGCACTCCCCCAAGCTTGGAACAAGCCAAGGGGATGCCTATAATGATGACGAATTACTCCTTTGGTGGTGGCGGTGGATAATCTCTAATAAGCTTCTCAATCAAATCCTTCAGATCATCAATCTTGTACTCGAGGTTACGAATCATCTCGGAATTGTGCTCAACACGGTTCATGAACCTGTCAGCAAGAGAATCCCAGCTCTTGGAATTATTTCCCCATCCTTCTTCACCCTTGGAGCTTCCTATCCCTGCATTGTTAGAACGATCTATATCCCAGCCAGAGGGTAATCATGATTTGGGCACCTTTTGGAACTGACGTTCATGAATTAGAGTATGGAAAGGATTTTGGCTTGGTGGAGATGTCCGTGGAGATAAGGTGTGATGCGGCACACCCCCTCCGGTCCTTATGCGAGCACTCTTCTTGAACTTGTCTTGATCTGTCACCACCCCTATGCTGGCAATCACGGTGTTCGGCCTTGGACTTTGATCTTCCTCTTCGTCTTCGCTTTCAACCTCTTCTTTCAGCCGGAAATCTTTGGTGTCATCTTCTGGAGGTGTCTTCTCCTTGTCACCGCTGGAAGAGGCCATGACTCCTCCAAGCTTAAGATCAACTCCTGACAGAAACAGCTCGAAACAAAACACAACGAGAAAACGATATACAGACCTCGGGGACTCCGAGGGGATTAAATAGACAAAAATTATACATCGAAACGAAATCACAGGAGGAAACCGGGACGGAAACGAGTTCCGGGGTGTTCTCACACCCAGGTGGCGCGGCCAGGGGTGGACCCGCGCCACCTGTGTGTGAGACACACACGGACTCTTTTTCCTGCCCTTTTTCGTCTCGTGATTTTTCATATTTAGTAAAAACAGCAAAAATATTAAAGGAAGAACTTTTCGCGAAACTTTTCTGACTAGAACTGTTACCTATTCGAACGCGAACTCTGCAGGTACCTGCAATTTGTCTTGGATGAATTCTTCCGGAGAAACTGTTTCAATAACATCAACATCTTCATTATAAGAATCTCCAGAAATATAATGCTTGAGTCTTTGCCCATTCACCACTTGTGTAGAATCATCTTTCAATGAAGCAATCTTAATAGCACCTGAGCGGTACACTTCCACAATAACATATGGTCCTTCCCATTTCGAAAGTAATTTTCCTGCAAAAAATCTGAGACGAGACCTATACAATATAACTTTCTCACCAACATGAAACTCTCTCTTAAGAATTCTCTTATCATGCCATTGCTTGACTTTCTCTTTAAAAAGTCTGGCATTCTCATATGCTTTGTTTCTCCACTCATCTAGAGAACTCAAATCTAACAACCTTTTCTTACCGACTAGTTTAAAATCTCTGTTAAGCTCTCTCACTGCCCAAAAAGCTTTGTGTTCTAATTCTAAGGGCAAGTGACATGCTTTTCCGTAAACCATCTTATAAGGAGACATACCCATGGGATTCTTATAAGCAGTTCTATAAGCCCATAAAGCGTCATTTAACTTACTAGCCCAGTTTTTCCTAGATCTATTGACAGTCTTCTGCAAGATAGACTTAATCTCCCTATTTGAAAGCTCTACCTGCCCACTAGTTTGGGGATGATAAGCAGAAGCAATTCTATGATTGACATCATATTTAGCAAGAGTTTTTCTAAAACCACCGTGAATAAAATGAGAACCTCCGTCAGTCATAAGATATCTAGGCACTCCGAACCTAGGAAAAATAACATCCTTAAGCATTTTTAACGAAGTCTCACCATCGGCACTCTTTGTAGGTATGGCTTCTACCCATTTAGTAACATAATCAACAGCAACAAGTATAAGGAGGAAAAGGACCCATAAAGTCAAATCCCCAACAATCAAACGGTTCAATAACAAGAGTGTAACTCATAGGCATTTCATTGCGTCTAGAAATATTACCAACTCTTTGACATTCATCACAAGATAAAACATACCTTCTGGCGTCCTTAAAGAGGGTTGGCCAGTAAAAACCTGATTGTAGAACCTTCTGCGCGGTTCTATCTCCAGCATGATGCCCTCCGTAGGCGCTGCTATGGCATTTTCTTAATATCTCTTGTTGCTCATATTCTGGTATGCATCTTCTCATAATACCATCAACTCCTTCTTTATATAAGTGTGGGTCATCCCAAAAATAATGCCTCAAATCATAAAAGAATTTTCTTCTTTGCTGAGCTGTAAAGGTTGGAGGCAAATACTTGGAAACAATAAAGTTAGCATAATCAGCATACCAAGGAAGGTCTCGCGAAGTTACATTTATTCCAGCCAACTGTTCATTTGGAAAACTATCATTAACAGGAATAGGATCAAAAGAAATGTTTTCCAATCTAGACAAGTTGTCAGCCACAGGATTTTCAGCACCTTTCCTATCTACTATATGCAAGTCAAACTCTTGTAAAAGCAACACCCATCTAATAAGCCTAGGCTTAGCATCCTTCTTAGTCCTGAGATATCTAATAGCAGCGTGATCAGTATGAATAGTAACTTTAGAATCAACAATGTAAGATCTAAACTTATCACATGCAAAAACAACAGTAAGAAACTCTTTCTCAGTAGTAGCATAATTCTTCTGAGCAGCATCAAGAGTCTTACTAGCATAATGAATAACATTCAACTTATTATCTACGCGCTGTCCAAGAACAGCACCAACAGCAAAATCACTAGCATCGCACATAATTTCAAAAGGTAAATTCCAATCAGGTGGTTGAACAATAGGAGCAGTAGTTAAAGCCTTCTTAAGAGTTTCAAAAGCTTCCTTACAATCATCATCAAAGACAAATGGTACATCCTTTTGAAGAAGATTGGTAAGAGGCTTTGAAATCTTAGAGAAATCTTTAATAAACCTCCTATAGAAACCAGCATGACCAAGAATACTACGAATACCTTTAACATCTCTTGGACAAGGCATTTTCTCAATTGCCTCCACTTTTGCTCTGTCAACTTCAATACCTCTTTCAGAAATTTTATGTCCAAGGACAATTCCTTCATTTACCATAAAGTGGCATTTCTCCCAATTAAGAACAAGGTTAGTTTCTTCGCACCTCTGCAAAACTTTATCAAGGTTGTGCAAACAATTATCAAAAGAAGTTCCATAGACGGAGAAATCGTCCATGAAGACCTCCACAATTTCTTCACAAAAGCCATGAAAAATAGCAGACATGCATCTTTGGAAAGTAGCAGGAGCATTGCATAAACCAAACGGCATACGTCTATAAGCATAAGTTCCATAAGGGCAAGTAAAAGTGGTTTTCTCTTGATCATCCTTCTTAACAGCAATTTGAGAAAAAACAGAATAACCATCAAGGAAACAAAAATGAGTTTTCTTAGACAACCTTTCTAGCATTTGATCTATAAACGGTAAAGGGTAATGATCTTTCTTAGTAACTTTGTTTACCTTCCTATAATCAATCCACATTCTATAACCAACTACTACCCTTTGAGGAATAAGCTCGTTATTCTCATTAGACACAACAGTCATACCTCCTTTCTTAGGAACACAATGAACATGACTAACCCATCTACTATCAGCAATAGGATAAATGATACCAGCATCAAGGAGTTTTAATACCTCATTTCTTACCACATCCTTCATCTTGGGAATTAGGCGGCGTTGATGCTCCACAACTGGCTTCGCATCTTTCTCCATATTAATGGCATGCTGACATAAAGTGGGAGAAATCCCTTTTAAATCATCAAGAGTATATCCCATAGCTCCTCGGTGTTTCCTCAATATCTCCAATAATCTTTCTTCTTCCTTTCCTGAAAGTTTAGAACTAATAATAACAGGATATATTTTATTATCATCAATATAAGCATATTTAAGATTATCAGGCAAAGTCTTTAATTCAAACACAGGATCTTCTTTAGGCGGCAAAGTGGTACCAAGATCCTCCAGAGGTAGATTATGCTTGAGTAATGGTGGTTGACGAAGGAGAATATCGTCAATCTCTTCTCTTTCCTTACAAAAAACATCACTTTCGTGATCTTCCATGAATTGCTGCAAGGCATTATTAGGAGCAAGAGCAATAGAAGCAAGCTGTTCAACTCAAAAAATTTCATTAGGCGTGTCATTTTCATAAGAAGTCTTAGCAAACTTGGAAAAATTAAACTCATAAGACTCTCCATTAAACTTAGTAAAAAATTTCTCCTTTTTGCAATCTATCACGGCGCCACAAGTGTTTAAAAATGGTCTACCAAAAATAATAGGACAATTTTTACTAGCCTCCTTACCAAGTACTAGAAAATCAGTAGGGTATTTTGTCTTACCGCAAAGGACTTCCACATCTCGGACAATACCAAGAGGCCAAACAGTCTCTCTGTTAGCAAGCTGAACAACCACATCAATATCTTCAAGTTCACAAGCGCCAATCTCGTGCATGATTTCTTTGTAAAGCTCTAAGGGAATAGCACTTGCACTAGCACCAATATCACATAAACCATAATAGCAATGATCTCCAATCCTGACAGAAATAACAGGAACACTTGCTTTCCTATGCTTTTTAGGATGTGAAAGAATGTTAGAAGCATCTTCACAAAAAAAAAATATATTCATCCCCTACATCTTTAGTAACAAGATCCTTCAATATAGCTACAGGAGACTTAATAGTAATTTGCTCATCAAGTTCTACAGCTTTTTTAGTACTTTTATTAGACACACTTACCAAAGCAGAATACTTTTTTACCTTAGCAGGGAAAGGTGTCTTCTCAAAATAAGGTTCAGGCACAATGCTGTCAACAGTACAAACTTCAGTAGCTGCAGCAGGAATATGACTAATAGAATCTTTGTAAGGCGCATGATATTTGTTCCAGTCTTTCTTTGGAACATCAATATAAGAGGCAAAAGCCTTAAGACAATTAGCAAGTATTTGTGAATCAAGACCATAAGCAGCGCTAACACTATGAAATTCATCGGTCCCCATAAAAGATTTAATGCATTCATAATCATAGTTTATACCTGACTTCCTACCTTTGTCGTTTTCCCAACCTTCAGCATTCTCTTGTATACGGTCAAGAAGTTTCCACTTAGAATCTTCTTTCATATGAGTAAATGATCCAAAGCAAGAAGCATCCAAATAATCCTTATCAGGAAGAGTAAGCCGCGCATAAAAATTATCAATAACAATATTATTGGGGAGCTCATGAATGGGGCATTTGAGCATTAGTAACTTCAATCTCCCCCACTTTTGGTAAATACTCTCTCCATCATGAGGCCAAAAATTATATATCCGGTTACGGTCTTTATGAAATTCACTTGGAGGATAAAACTTGGAATAAAAGAGAGGCACAATATCCTCCCATGCCATAGATAGACCATCTTGGAGTAGTCGATACCACTCTTCAGCTCTGCCTTTCAATGATAATGAGAATAATTTCTTCTTAACCTGGCTTGGTGAAATACCTGCACATCTGAACAACTCGCATAATTCATGTATAAATAATAAGTGATCACCCAGATGGACAGTTCCATCTCCTGAATAGCAGTTATCCATAATACACCCAACAATTTTCATAGGTATTTTAAAAGGATCAATTTCAGCAGGCGGTGGCGGTGGTGGTTCCTCTGCATGTGCAGCAGTAGTAGTAGATGTGTTTCCAAATAGGAAACCAAATGGAGAGTTCTCCATAGCAGAGTAAAACAAAAATAAAAGACAAAATAAAAACAATACTCACAGTGATGGTTACCTTTTCCAATTCCACTCTTCAATAGCGCTACACTCCCCGGCAACGGCGCCAGAAAATAGTCTTGATGACCCACAAGTATAGGGGGTGTATCGTAGTACTTTCGATAAATAAGAGTGTCGAACCCAACGAGGAGCAGAAGGTGTTGATGAGCAGTTTTGATCAAGGAATCACTGTAAATACTAGAAAACGGGTTTTCAGGGGTATTTGGTAATACGAGTAAATAAAGTGCGAGTAAATAAAAGACAGTAGTAACAATTGCAGCAAGTGGCCCAATCCTTTCTTCAGCAAAGGACAAGTTGGTTGTGTACTTATAATAACCAAACGTTCTCGAGGACACATGGGAGTTTCTGTCAAGAGCTTTCGCTTCATAGAGCCAATAGTATTTATTGGTTTGATAGGTGTTATGGGGGTGAACCTGTGCTAGCGCACTACCCTTACTAGGATAAATACACACTTGTGATTATACCCCTTGCAAGCATCCGCAAATACAAGAAAGTAATTAAGATAAATCTAACCACAGCCTTAAACTCTAAGATCCTACGCTCCCTGGTGCAATGGTTTCCCAACGGAGGTTTAGGTTTCTGTCACTCCAGCAACCCCACAATCGGTAGCCAAATACACAATGCATCTCACTAGGCCCATAAATGGTGAAGTATCATGTAGTCGACGTTCACATGACACCACTAGTGAAATAGCACCACAACAATATCAAACCATTAAATATTTCTCAACAATAATTCACTACTAACATCTTGACTTCTCCCATGTCATCAAGAACTAAACGAACTACTCACAATACATCATATGGATCATGATCAGAGGTGAAATAATGGTAAATAACAATCTGAACAAAAACCTTAACTCAATGGTTCCACTCAATAGCATCAACTACAAGAGTAATCAACACCGGGAAAGTTTCCCCTATGAATATAACAAGATCCAACTCAAGATGTTACAGCGGGATGATGTGGTGATGGTGGAGATGAAGGTGCTTGATACGTCTCAAACGTATCTATAATTTTTGATGCTCCATGCTTGTTTTTACACCATTTGCATATTGTTTCGTTACACTTAGTGGCACTTTTATACATTTTCCGGAACTAACCTATTAACGAAGTGCCACAGTGCCAGTTTCCTGTTTTCTGCTGTTTTTGTGTTTCAGAAGTGATACACAGGAAATATTCTCAAAATTGGACGAAACAAGTTCCTGAAGTCTTATTTTACCCGGAAGCTTCCAGACATCCGAAGAGGTGTCAGAGGGGGGCCACCAGGGCCCCAGACACATGCCTGGCGCGGCCAGCCCCTTGGCCGCGTGGGGCCCGCGTGTGGGCGCCTGGTCCACCCCCTGACATCGCCCCTTCGCCTATAAGAAGCCTCGGGATGGAAAACCCTAGGGGATTCGGCAATTTTCCAGAAACAGTTCCGCAGCTCCGCCGCCGTCGCCGACGAATTTCGGGGGACAGAAGTCTCTGTTCCGGCACCCTGTCGGGACGGGGAAGTGCCCCCGGAGCCATCTCCATCGGTCTCCATCGCCGTCTCTGCCGTCTCCATCGACATCACCGCCATCTCCATCAACCTTGCTGTCTCCTATGATGAGGAGGGAGTAGTTCATCCCCGGGGCTAAGGGCTCTACCGGTAGCTATGTGGTTCACCTCTCTCTCCCATGATGTGATCTTTATGTGATCGTGAGCTTTGTATCATGTTGAACAAGTACATGTTATTATTCAGATATTTTGTGTACTCTAGTGATGTTATTAAAGTAATCTATTCCTCCTGTTATGGTGTAACGGTGACAGTGCGTGCATCATGGTGGTACTTGGTTTAGGCTATGATTGTGATCCCTTGTGGATTATGAGAATAATTATTGCTATGATAGTTTGAGTGATCTATTCCTCCTTTCATGGTGTAAAGGTGAGAGTGTGTGCACCGTGTTAGTACTTGGTCTAAGTTGCAATGATTTCTATCTTGAATTGTGATCTGATTTGGATATATCTATGAGTGGTGTTTGTCAAGTACTTTATGAACTTTAAGGGGTGCTTTTGTAGCCACTACACAGTGATTAGTGTTATTCAATAGGAGAGTAATTCAGAGTACCTTAGCAAGAGAAGTTACTTGTTAATTCATGTTATATTGTTGGGAGTGTGTCCACTAGTGAAAGTATGATCCCTAGGCCTTGTTTCCAAGCTTTGCATATCGTTTACTTGCTATTTTATTACTTGTTTGCTCGCAGCGATATTTATTTCACATCACGTTTGCTACTTATAATCATCTATACCACTTGTATTTCACTATCTCTTCGCCGAACTAGTGCACCTATACATCTGACAAGTGTATTGGGTGTGTTGGGGACACAAGAGACTTTCTGTATCGTAATTGCAGGGTTGTTTGAGAGGGATAGCTTTGACCTCTAACCTCCCTGAGTTCGATAAACCTTGGGTGATCCACTTAAGGGAAACTTGCTGCTGTTCTACAAACCTCTGCACTTGGAGGCCCAACAAGTGTCTACAAGAATAGAAGTGCGTAGACATCAAGCTCTTTTCTGGCGCCGTTGCCGGGGAGGTAAGGTAAAAGGTACTCGCATCCTCCTGTGTGAGTGCTCAGAGTTATTTCCTTTAGATTCTGCAATTATATCTTTTTGTTTCTTGTTTTTATTTTCACTAGTTAGGCTTAATGGAAAATAAAGAGTTCTTTAGTCTTTTTCCTGATTTTAGATTTGAAGAGAAAATTGAAAATCCTTTGGAGCTTATTTCACATAGCAATGTTATTAGTACGAATGCTTTGAATACTGTTAATGCTAATGCTATAGAAAAGTCTAAGCTTGGGGAAGCTGGTTTTGTTGAGTATGATATTTTTGGTCCCCCAGCTTTATTGGAGAAAGTTTGCTCTGATGATATTTTATCTCCCATATGTGATGTTTCTAATGATGCTTGTGCTCCCCATCCTTTTAAAATACCTACGCAGATTGTTGAACGTATTAGGGATAATTGCTATTTAGGAGATGGAACTGTCCATCCTGGTGATCATCTGCTCTTTATACATGAATTATGCGAGTTGTTCCAGTGTGCAGGTATTTCAATGAACCAAGTTAAGAAGAAGTTATTCTCTTTGTCACTGAAAGGCAGAGCTGAGGAATGGTATCGGCTGCTTGAAGATGGTCCATCTGTTGGCTGGGAGGAAATTGTACCTCTCTTTTATTCTAAATTCTATCCTCCAAGTGAGATTCATAAAGATCGTAATCAGATATATAATTTTTGGCCTCATGAGGGAGAAAGCATTGCCCAAGCGTGGGGAAGATTGAAGTTACTAATGCATAAATGTCCTATTCATGATCTTCCCCGTAATATTGTTATTAATAATTTTTATGCAAGGCTTTCAGGATATTACAAGGACTATCTAGATGCATGCTTTGATGGGTCTTTCACAAGCAAGGATGTCGACACCAAGTGGGGTCTGCTTGAGACAATTCAAAACAATATTGAAGGTTGGGATAGCGACAAAGGTAAAGGATCAGGTATGAATTACGAGTTTGATTGCATTAAGTCTTTTGCTGAAACTGCTAATTTTCAAGAGCTTAGTGCTAAATATGGTCTTGATCCTCAAATTATGGTTGATTGTTTTAAAGCCTTTGCTTCCCATATGAATGTTCCTAAAGGAAATGGGGACGTGTATCATGAACCTTTTAAGGACACTTGCATAGAAAGTGATATTGTTGTTGATGATTGCAATAAACATGCTCAAACTTCTAAAAGTACTATTTCTTATAAGCATGTTAATTTTTGTGGAGTACATAGACCTTGTGAACAGAGTTACAACAAGGAAGATTATTGCATCACCCACGCAAATGAAGAAACTACTATGTGGTACAAGGATATAGGTGAGATCGGTAAAAAGGTTTGTGAGCTTTATCCTTTTCTTTGTAAACATTGCGATGACATAGGTCATTTTAATTTCCAATGCTCAAACCCTAATAGTTACTCTTCTAGTACCTTAAGTTTGTATTGTGATGACAAGATTACTCCTAATCAGCATGATGAGCTCACTTTGTTCTTGGCGTGTGACGAGATATCTAGAAAGATTGCTTTGATAGATATGAATGATGTTGATATTAATAGCACCCTTCGTGGTTGTCGTCTCTATTGTGCTAAAGATTGCCTTGCAAATACTTACATTCAGAATCTTATAAAACTTGATATTTTGCCAAGCTATGACAGGACTGATAGATGTTTTTATCTTATTAATAGAGAGGAGGAATCCTCCAAAGTTTCTTCTGTTGTTCCTGTCAGCAAACCAGATTATGTGGAGAAGAAGCCTTTCCCTCCTAGAGAATATGTGGAGAAGATGCCCTTCAAGTCTCTCCCTCCTAAAGGAGAGAGTAAGAAGAAGAAGAAGAAGAAGAGGAGTAAGAGGCGAGAGGACACGGTATCTTCCCCTAAGCGTTATGATCCTGCTATAGATTATGATAATTCAGATTGGGATGATGTTCCTATGCCTATTACTTATGTTAGTGATCATGATTGGGAAAAGCACTCTACTTTTGATATTGAAAATCTTTTTGGTACCAATTCTAAGGTTAATAATTGTTGTACCATTAGTGCTATCCATGTTCCTTCTTATGATGATATGTTTGATGAGTATGCTTTGCGACATAGTAGTTCTCTAGCTTGTGATGATGGGTATAATATTTTCAGTTCACCTACTTTTGAGGAGAAAATTAGTTGTGATTACAATATGCCTCCTGTTTTTGATGATTATGGTGATGAGAATAATTATTCTGCTGAATCTGCTCCTACTACTATTGTTCATGTGGGGAGTATTAATTCTTTTATGCATATGGCTCATGATAGGGATGTTTTATGTGATAGTTATATTGTTAGTTCTATTCATGATGCTACTGAAAGTTATTATGAGAGAGGGAAACATGGTTTGATGAATCTCAACAATATTGAGTTTCCCCTCTTTATGTTGCAATTCTTGAAGTTGTACTTGTTTTGCCTTCCTATGCTTTTTGCTTTGCGCTTTTATGACTTGTCTCTTTATAAGACTATTTTTCATAGGAAGTGGTTTAGATTTAAATGTGTTCCATACTTGCTTTTTGATGCTCTCTATTGCTTTAAGTTCCTATATGGCGCCTTTGCCTCAAGCTTTTATATGGCGCCCACATGAGCATCTTTGCAAATTACTGCGCCTAGCTCAAAGGCGTTAAAGAAAAGCACTCTTGGGAGATAACCCATTGTTTATTTTCAGTACTTTTTCTTTTATTTGAGTCTTGGAAGTTATTACTACTGTAATAACCGCTCCTTATCCTTTTTATTTCGTTTTTGTGCTAAGAGAAACCTCTAATTTGAGTGAGGTAAGATTTTGGGATGTTGCTGTCCTGAAACTGTTTTCGGTGCTGCACCGTAAAAATTCGTATAAATTCTCTGTATATCTTTTGGACCTGCGATTTCTTGTGCATATGACCCAGGTTATATCCAAACTTTTGTTAGTTGAACACTTTTTGATTTGAGCAACAGAAAACCCCTCAAAAATTCGACCTTTGTCAGCTGTTCAGTTTTGACAGATTTCTGCCAATATTTGTGTTTGCCACTTTATCGCTTTCTTTTGAGTTCTTTTGATCATGGAACTTTTTGGGGAGTTGCTACAGTAGTATTTGCTATATATGTGGTGGTTTTGGGTTGAAACCTGAAGCTAAAAGAGGTTGAATATATTTTATGCTTACACTAATGTTGCTAATAGAATTGTGTTTAGTTTTGTATGAAGGAAGTTTTCAAGTGTAGGGATTGGAGAATGATGAGATGAGTTGAAGAATGGACAAAAGCTCAAGCTTGGGGATACCCATATATCACCCCAAGAAATATCCAAGAAGTACAAGCGTCAAAGCTTGGGGATGCCCCCGAGGCACCCCTTCTTCATCGGCAAAAATCAGGTCACCTTTCAAAACACTATATTTTTATTGCTTCATGCACTATGTGTTTTTCTTGGAGCGTCAGTTGTTTTAGTTTTATTAGTTGGTTTAGTTTGTTTTTTTGCTGCAATAAATGGTTGGACCCCAACAAATTTCCTTTGGAGGAGATGAACTCGTTTTTCATTGCCAAGAACACTCTAGTTTTCACTCTTATCGTTCATCGAGTGTTCATCTTTTTCTGCTACTGCTTTTGGTTTTCATTTTCGCCTTGATTTGCGTTCAGATCTTGTCATATCTTTTCATCAAGGTGTATTTTTGCCTCTGGTCTTTATAAAAATTTCAAATGGTGTTGGAAAAGAGAAAAAGCTTTGTGCAAAATAGTGGTACAAGAAGGAGCTTGTGTAGACTGCGGCTTAGGCTTTTTCATGTCATGCTTGATGTCTTTTGATAGTATGCTTAGTGGTTTTGCTGTAGCATGACTTGTCTCAAATAACTGAGATTGCTTAATGAGCCTTTGAAAAAATCATGCGTTGTTTTTATTGTATGGAAGCATTATTTTGGTTTTCTCCTTGATGCTTTATTTGGGTTGACTTGGCGCATGCTCACACATGTTAGACTCTTCCAAAGTCGCCATTAGCCTTCATGATCATTTAGTTTTTGACTTTTGATGCTATCATATGCTTCTTTTAATGTCGCTTTGTCGCTTTGCATGATTATGGCCATTATTGCTCTCTTAGTTGGTCGCTCTCAGTCTTTTGCTAGCCCTCGCCTTGTACTGAGTATGAGCTCTACTCGTGCATCCAACTCCTAAAAGCCAAAGTTTTCCATTGTGTCCACCATACATACCTACTAGCAATTTGCTATTCCAAGTAAATTTGACTTGCTTTTATATTCTCTTCAAATTAAACTCTTACCAGTGTTATGCGAAATTCGGTCAGTAAAGCTCTCACGAACCGGAAGGCACACTTTACTTTTTCTTGTTCTAAAAATTTGACATTGTGGTCTCTTATGTTGAGTTGTTATTCTTGCAAGTTGTAAGTTGGATTCTAGCCCAGCCATGCTGTCATGGGGCAAGCTTTCAACATTGCACTTCTATTTGAGTTGATATCGTGATCTTTTGTTTATGGATGCCCGCGGTGTGAAATGAGTTGGGAATCTTGTGAGGATCATGGAGTTTTTATATGTGTTAGGGAAACGCCGGGCCGCCAATCTAAGCCATGCATAATTCATAGTGGAAATTTGCAGCATACCCATGGTGAACATTCGACGACGCATCTCACAATAAAAAGCTAAACAATATAGTAAATAAAAGAGATGTCGAGGTGTTCATTGTCTGCTTGTCCTGTCATTTTGGTGTGGGCTTGTTCCATGTCATCGGGCACGGAGGTACCCCATTGGCGGTTCTCAATGATATGCATATATTTACAATGACAAGAGCCTTGCTTGGGACTCTAAGTAAAGTAGCATGAGGTTTGGGTACTCGTATTCACGGGACACGAGGTTTTCAACTTATGATTTGTCAAGCATATGCATCATAATTGTTCTCGCATTAACTTTAACCATTCAAGATGCTTATGATGGGGGCAATGAGAGCTCAAAGCCGGTAAGTACCATAATTTTTGAAGGTTATAAAACTTGCAATCACTGCTTCCCTCTACGAAGGGCCTTTCTTTTACTTTTATGTTGAGTCACCACCTTCTTTTCTTATGCACCATTAAGAGAGCGTAGTTGTCATTCTTAGTGTGATATGCATTGTCCCAAAGTTCATTGATTGATTCATGATGATTGGTTTCACTTGTTCTTAAATTATTTGTATCTAGTCGCCCTCTTAAACTTGAAGGTGTCCTATGCATTTATGTTTTGCTCTCTTTGAAGGACAAGCTGAAAACCATTTATATGTTTTTCCTTATGATTAGAACACACGTTTGACTTTCATTGTTTCGTTTTCATGATCTTTTGTTTGTGTTCATTTACATGTTTACAACATGGTTGCTAAGTTCTTATTGTCATGATTATATCTTTCATGCCCATGTTTTAAGTTCTATTGATCCCAGCTCACCAATGCTTACATATATGATCAAGATTGTGTAGGTGCATGTCACCTCAAAAATTATTCTTTGTTATCACTTACCTACTCGAGGACGAGCAGGAGTTAAGCTTGGGGATGCTTGATACGTCTCAAACGTATCTATAATTTTTGATGCTCCATGCTTGTTTTTACACCATTTGCATATTGTTTCGTTACACTTAGTGGCACTTTTATACATTTTCCGGAACTAACCTATTAACGAAGTGCCACAGTGCCAGTTTCCTGTTTTCTGCTGTTTTTGTGTTTCAGAAGTGATACACAGGAAATATTCTCAGAATTGGACGAAACAAGTTCCTGAAGTCTTATTTTACCCGGAAGCTTCCAGACATCCGAAGAGGTGTCAGAGGGGGGCCACCAGGGCCCCAGACACATGCCTGGCGCGGCCAGCCCCTTGGCCGCGCGGGGCCCGCGTGTGGGCGCCTGGTCCACCCCCTGACATCGCCCCTTCGCCTATAAGAAGCCTCGGGACGGAAAACCCTAGGGGATTCGGCAATTTTCCAGAAACAGTTCCGCAGCTCCGCCGCCATCGCCGACGAATTTCGGGGGACAGAAGTCTCTGTTCCGGCACCCTGCCGGGACGGGGAAGTGCCCCCGGAGCCATCTCCATCGGTCTCCATCGCCGTCTCTGCCGTCTCCATCGACCTCACCGCCATCTCCATCAACCTTGCTGTCTCCTATGATGAGGAGGGAGTAGTTCATCCCCGGGGCTAAGGGCTCTACCGGTAGCTATGTGGTTCACCTCTCTCTCCCATGATGTGATCTTTATGTGATCGTGAGCTTTGTATCATGTTGAACAAGTACATGTTATTATTCAGATATTTTGTGTACTCTAGTGATGTTATTAAAGTAATCTATTCCTCCTGTTATGGTGTAACGGTGACAGTGCGTGCATCATGGTGGTACTTGGTTTAGGCTATGATTGTGATCCCTTGTGGATTATGAGAATAATTATTGCTATGATAGTTTGAGTGATCTATTCCTCCTTTCATGGTGTAAAGGTGAGAGTGTGTGCACCGTGTTAGTACTTGGTCTAAGTTGCAATGATTTCTATCTTGAATTGTGATCTGATTTGGATATATCTATGAGTGGTGTTTGTCAAGTACTTGATGAACTTTAAGGGGTGCTTTTGTAGCCACTACACAGTGATTAGTGTTATTCAATAGGAGTGTAATTCAGAGTACCTTAGCAAGAGAAGTTACTTGTTCATTCATGTTATATTGTTGGGAGTGTGTCCACTAGTGAAAGTATGATCCCTAGGCCTTGTTTCCAAGCTTTGCATATCGTTTACTTGCTATTTTATTACTTGTTTGCTCGCAGCGATATTTATTTCACATCACGTTTGCTACTTATAATCATCTATACCACTTGTATTTCACTATCTCTTCGCCGAACTAGTGCACCTATACATCTGACAAGTGTATTGGGTGTGTTGGGGACACAAGAGACTTTCTGTATCGTAATTGCAGGGTTGTTTGAGAGGGATAGCTTTGACCTCTAACCTCCCTGAGTTCGATAAACCTTGGGTGATCCACTTAAGGGAAACTTCCTGCTGTTCTACAAACCTCTGCACTTGGAGGCCCAACAAGTGTCTACAAGAATAGAAGTGCGTAGACATCAGTGCTGGTGATGGAGATGATGATGATGATGATCCCGATGAAGTCCGGTGCGATGGTGATGATGATGGCGATGATCTCCCCTCTCCGGGAAGGAATTTCCCTAGCAGATTTCTCCCTGCCGGAGAGCTTTCTCTCTCTGGTGTTCTCCGCCCCGCAGAGGCGGCTGTGTCTAACTCTGAGCCCCCCCCTTGACTTAGGTTTTCGGGGACGATGATGTACGCGAAGGGGCGAGACCAGAGGTGGGCCAGGGCGGCCTCACGCAGGGCCCGCGCGGCCAGGGGGCTGGCCGCGCCACCCTGGCTCCTCTCGACTCCTCCTTCTGGCTTCCTGAGTCTTCTGGGAAAATATAATTTCTGGGTATTTTTCTAGAATTTTCCTGATCTTCAAAATATGGTCTCTTGATGGTCCTTTTTCCAGCAGAATCCTGACTCCGGCAGCAACTCCTCCGATGATCATCAAACATGTGAAAGCAAAGGAAATAACATAAGTATCATATCTAAATATGAAATATATCAATGAATAACAGTAAATTATGATACAAAATAGTGATGCAAATTGGACGTATCATGCCCAGAGTAAATCTCATAGTGATCTTCTTGACATATCACGTTTATCTTTATTCTATCAATTGCCCAACTGTAATTTGTTTACCCAGGATGTGTTATTTTATCTATGGAGAGACACCACTAGTGAACTGTGGATCCCGGTCCTATTTCCATCATATTGCTATCACCTGTTTACTTTACTCGCACTGTTTACTTTACTCGCACTGTTTACTTTACTCGCATACTATATTGTTTTCCACTCGATACGCTCATAATCTTTGTTTCAAGCAAACCGGTGAGATTGACAACCTCATCGCAAGTTGGGAATAAAGTACTTGGTTGTGTGTGTGCAGGTTCCGCATCACCTTCAGTCGTTTGTCTCTCCTCTCCTGACTGATATTAAACCTTGGTTTCTTAACTGAGGGAAAACTAGCTGCTATACTCATCATACCTTCCTCTTGGGGTTCCCAACGGGCTGGTTATCCACCACACACAAGGACCGTCTGCTCCCACGTCAACTTGGACGCAGCAGCTAATTTTCTGGCGCCGTTGCCGGGGAACGAAGAAGAATAATCTCCCTCGTCAACTGGGCGCCATCAAATGCATCAGCTAATTTTCTGGCGCCGTTGCCGGGGAGGAAGAGAAGACTTCTGCGAGGGGAGTTCTTCGCACGCACATCCTTTACTTTGTTTTATTGTTTTGCTTTACTTTATTTATTTTACCTGCATCGTTTTATATCAAAAACCCATAAAAATTAGAATCCTTGGTAGCTGTTTTTACTTGTTTACTTTCGTTTTGCTGAAATGGCCAATCCCGAGAACACCTAGTTGTGTGACTTTACTAGCACAAACAATAGTGATTTTATCTGCACTCCTATTGCACCACCTGCTACTGCTGCAAACTTTTATGAGATTAAGCCTACTTTATTGAACCTTGTTATGAAAGAGCAATTTTCTGGTGTTAGTACTGAAGATGCTGCAGCTCATCTCAACAATTTTGTTGAGCTATGTGAGATGCAGAAATATAAGGATGTTGATAGTGATATTATTAAGCTCAAGTTGTTTCCTTTTTCTTTGAGAGGAAAAGCTAAAGATTGGTTGCTGTCTTTGACTAAGAATAGTATTGATTCATGGGCTAAGTGTAAGGATGCTTTTATTGGTAGATACTATCCTCCTGCTAAGATTATATCTCTGCGTAGCAATATTATGAAGTTTACTCAGTTTGATAATGAACATGTTGCTCGGGCTTGGGAAAGAATGAAATCTATGATAAAGAATTGCCCCACTCATGGACTGACTACTTGGATGATTATCCAAACTTTTTATGCAGGACTGAATTTTTCTTCAAGGAACCTACTTGATTCAGCTGCTGGAGGCACTTTTATGTCCCTTACCTTGGGCGCCGCATCAAAGCTACTCGACAACATGATGGTAAATTATTCTGAATGGCACACCAAGAGAGCTCCACAAGGTAAGAAGGTAAATTCTGTTGAGGAAACCTCTTCCTTGAATGATAAGATTGATACCATTATGGCTATGCTTGCTAATGATAGGACTCATGTTGATCCTAGTAATGCTCCTTTGGCCTCTCTGGTTGCTCAAGAAGAGCAAGTTGATGTGAATTTCATTAGAAACAATAATTTTAACAACAATGCTTATAGGAACAATTTTGCTAGTAACAATTATAGGCCGTATCCTTCTACCAATTGTAATGGTTATGGTAACTCTTATGGTAATTCCTACAACAACACTAGGGCCGCGCCCTCTGAGCTTGAGGTAATGCTCAAGGACTTCATCGGTAAGCAAACTGCTTTTAACAAGTCTGTTGAGGAAAAGTTAGGCAAAATTGATATTCTTGCTTCTAAGGTTGATAGCCTTGCTCATGATGTTGAACTTCTGAAATTAAAAGTGTTGCCTAATGATGTGAAAGAGAACAATGTTTTTGCTACCGCTAATGCTATCCAAGTTGGAATTGATGAAAATATTAGATTGTTAGCGGAATTACATGCCAGGTGGGAAAGAGAAGATGAGATGGCTAGAAAGATGAAGGTATGTACTATTACTACCTCTAATGATGTTGCTCCTAATGCTAGCAATCCTCTCACTTTGATTGGTGTAGAGAAAACTCCCACTCCTTGTGTTAAAAAGCCTAAAACTGCCAAAACTTTTTCTCAAAAGAGTGCTGAAATTTTTCGGAGTGTAGGAGATGATAGCTCTATTTCTTTTAATGATTTTGATATTTATGGCTGCAATATATCTGAAGTAATTTTGTTCTTGCAAAAGCTTGCTTTGACTCCCAATGCTAGTTCTTTAAATATTGCTTTTACTAAGCATATTACCAATGCTCTCATAAATATTAGGAATGAAAAGTTGAAGCAAAAAGCCTCTGTTCCCAAGAAGTTAGAAGATGTTTGGGAACCCATCATTGATATGCATGTTAATGGTTATGATTGCCATGCTTTATGTGATCTAGGTGCTAGTATTTCTATCATGCCTAGAAAGATTTATGACATGCTTGATTTACCACCGCTTGAAACGTGTTATTTTGATGTTCCTATTGCTGATGTTGCTAAGAAGAAACCTTTGGGAAGGATTAATGATGTTCTTATTGTGGTTAACAATAACCTTGTTCCCGTTGATTTTCTTGTTATGGACGTTGAATGCCATGCTTCATGTCCTATTATTTTGGGAAGACCCTTTCTTCGAACTGTAGGTGCCATCATTGATATGAGGGAAGGCACCATCAAATATCAATTCCCACTAAAGAAAGGTATGGAACACTTCCCTAGGAAAAGAAATAAATTAATTTTTGACTCTATTCTTAGAGCAAATTATGAGCTTGATGCTTTATCACTTGATATTACTTGATTCGCAATTTTCTGCGCCTAGCTCAAAGGCGTTAAAGAAAAGCACTCTTGGGAGATAACCCTTTTTTTTTATTCTCAGTACTTTTTCTTTTATTTGAGTCTTGGAAGTCATTACTACTGTAATGACCGCTCCTTATCTTGTTTATTTCGTTTTTGTGCCAAGAGAAGCCTCTAATTTGAGCGAGGTAAAGATTTGGGGATGTTGCTGTCCTGAAACTGTTTTCGGTGCTGCACCATAAAAATTCGTATAAATTCTATTTTTATCTTTTGGACCTGCGATTTCTTGTGCATATGCCCCAGGTTATATCCAAACTTTTGTTAGTTTAACACTTTTTGATTTGAGCAACAGAAAATCCCTCAAAAATTCGACCTTTGTCAGCTGTTCAGTTTTGACAGATTTCTGCCAATATTTGTGTTTGCCACTTTATCACTTTCTTTTGAGTTCTTTTGATCATGGAACTTTTAGGGGGGTTGCTACAGTAGTAATTGCTATATATGTGGTGGTTTTGAGTTGAAACCTGAAGCAAATAGAGGATTGATTATATGTTATGCTTACACTAATGTTGCTAATAGAATTGTGTTTAGTTTTGTATGAAGGAAGTTTTCAAGTGTAGGGATTGGAGAATGATGAGATGAGTTGAAGAATGGACAAAAGATCAAGCTTGGGGATGCCCATGCATCACCCCAAGAAATATCCAAGAAGTACAAGCGTCAAAGCTTGGGGATGCCCCCGAGGCACCCCTTCTTCATCGGCAAAAATTAGGTCACCTTTCAAAACACTATATTTTTATTGCTTCATGCACTATGTGTTTTTCTTGGAGCGTCAGTTGTTTTAGTTTTCTTAGTTGGTTTAGTTTGTTTGTTTGCTGCAATAAATGGTTGGATCCCAACAAATTTCTTTAGGAGATGTACTCGTTTTCATTTGCCAAGAACGCTCTAGTTTTCACTCTTATTTAAAATCGAGTGTTCTTCTTTTTCTGCTACTGCTTTTGGTTTTCGTTTTTGCCTTGATATGCGTTCAGACCTTGTCATATCTTTTCATCAAGGTGTATTTTTGCCTCTGATCTTTATTGGTTTTCATCAAAAGAGGTGCCTTTAAAAATTTCAAATGGTGTTGGAAAAGAGAAAAAGCTTTGTGCAAAATAGTGGTACAAGAAGGAGCTTGTGTAGACTGCTGCTTAGGCTTTTTCATGTCATGCTTGATGTCTTTTTGATAGTATGCTTAGTGGTTTTTGCTGTAGCATGACTTGTCTCAAATAACTGAGATTGCTTAATGAGCCTTTGAAAAAATCATGCGTTGTTTTTATTGTATGGAAGCATTATTTTGGTTTTCTCCTTGATGCTTTATTTGGGTTGACTTGGCGCATGCTCACACATGTTAGACTCTTACAAAGTCACCAATAGCCTTCATGATCATTTCGTTTTTGACTTTTGATGCCATCTTATGCTTCTTTTAATGTCGCTTTGTCGCTTTGCATGATTATGGCCATTATTGCTCTCTTAGTTGGTCGCTCCCAGTCTTTTACTAGCCCTCGCCTTGTACTGAGTATGAGCTCTACTCGTGCATCCAACTCCTAAAAGGCAAAGTTTTCCAAAGTGTCCACCATACATATCTACTAGCAATTTGCTATTCCAAGTAAATTTGACTTGCTTTTATTTTCTATTCAAATTAAACTCTTACCAGTGTTATGCGAAATTCGGTCAGTAAAGCTCTCACGAACCGGAAGGCACACTTTACTTTTTCCTGTTCTTAAAAATTTGACATTGTGGTCTCTTATGTTGAGTTGTTATGCTTGCAAGTTGTAAGTTGGATTCTAGCCCATCCATGCTGTCATGGGGCAAGCTTTCAACATTGCACTTCTTATTTGAGTTGATATCGTGATCTTTTGTTTATGGATGTCCGCGGTGTGAAATGAATTGGGAATCTTGTAGGGATCATGGAGTTTGTATATGTGTTAGGGAAACGCTGGGCCGCCAATCTAAGCCATGCATAATTCATGGTGGAAATTTGCAGCATACCCATGGTGAACATTTGACGACGCATCTCACAATAAAAAGCTAAACAAAAGGCAAATAAAAGAGATGTCGAGGTGTTCATTGTCTGCTTGTCCTGTCATTTTGGTGTGGGCTTGTTCCATGTCATCGGGCACGAAGGTACCCCATTGGCGGTTCTCAATGATATGCATATACTTACAATGACAAGAGCCTTGCTTGGGACTCTAAGTAAAGTAGCATGAGGTTTGGGTACTCGTATTCACGGGGCACGAGGTTTTCAACTTATGATTTGTCGAGCATATGCATCATAATTGTTCTCGCATTAACTTTAACCATTCAAGATGCTTATGATGGGGGCAATGAGAGCTCAAAGCCGGTAAGTACCATAATTTTTTAAGGTTATAAAACTTGCAATCACTGCTTCCCTCTGTGAAGGGCTTTTCTTCTATTTTTATGTTGAGTCACCACCTTCTTTCTTTATGCACCATTAAGACAGCATAGTTGTCATTCTTAGTGTGATATGCATTGTCCCAAAGTTCATTGATTGATTCATATTGATTGGTTTCAGTTGTTCTTAAATTATTTGTATCTAATCGCCCTCTTAAACTTGAAGGTGTCCTATGCATTTATGTTTTGCTCTCTTTGAAGGACAAGCTGAAAACCATTTGTATGTTCTTTCCTTATGATTTGAACACACGTTTGACTTTCATTGTTTCATTTTCATGATCTTTTGTTTGTGTTCATTTGCATGTTTACAACATGGTTGCTAAGTTCTTATTGTCATGATTATATCTTCATGCCCATGTTTTAAGTTCTTATGATCCCAGCTCACAAATGCTTACATATATGATCAAGATTGTGTAGGTGCATGTCACCTCAAAAATTATTCTTTGTTATCACTTACCTACTCGAGGACGAGCAGGAGTTAAGCTTGGGGATGCTTGATACGTCTCCGACGTATCTATAATTTTTGATGCTCCATGCTTGTTTTTACACCATTTGCCTATTGTTTCGTTACACTTCGTGGCACTTTTATGCATTTTCCGGAACTAACCTATTAATAAGTTGCCATAGTGCCAGTTTCCTGTTTTCTGCTGTTTTTGTGTTTCAGAAGTGATACACAGGAAATATTCTCGGAATTGGACGAAACAAGTTCCTAAAGTCTTATTTTACCCGGAAGCTTCCAGAGATCCGAAGGAGAGTAGGAGGGGGGCCACCAAGGCCCCACACGCAGGGGTGGCACGGCCAGCCCCCTAGCCGCGCGGGCCCCACATGAGGGCGCCTGGCTCCTCTTCTGACATCGCCCCTTCGCCTATAAAGACCCCCCGACGGAAAAATCCTAAGTACCCGATCAGATTTCCAGAACATATCGCGATCCGCTGCCGCCATCGATCCGAAGATCGGGAGGGTCCAGAAGCTCTTCCTGGCACCCTGCCGGAGAGGGGAATCGCCACCGGAGGTCTTCTTCATCGCCATGATTGCCTCCGGAGCGATGAGTGAGTAGTCTACCTTGGACTATGGGTCCATAGCAGTAGCTAGATGGTTGTCTTCTCCACCATGTGCTTCATGTTTAGATCTCATGAGCTGCCCTACATGATTGAGATCACCGTTATGTAATTCTACATGTTTGGTTTGTTGGGATCCGATGAATATTGATGTTTATGATTAAGTTGTTGTACTGAATTATATCTTTTGTTATCTCTATGTTGTTTATGATCTTGCATGCTCTCCGTTGTTAGTAGCTATCTTGGCCGAGTAGTTACTAGTGACTCCAAGAGGGGGTATTTATGCTCAATAGTGGGTTCATGCCTCTATTTAATCTGGGGGAGTGACAGAAACCTCTAAGGTTGTAGATGTGCTGTTGCTACTAGGGAGAAAACAACATTCATATGCTCAAGGGCATATGCTTTGTTTACATTACACACTTTGCTTAATGCAATTATCTGTTGTTCGCAACTTAGTACTTGTGGAGTTCTCGGATTGATTCACCACAAGTGGATTATTAGTCATAGATGCAGTTGGATGGCGGTCTATGTATTTTGTTGTAATGCCCAGAGTAAATCTCATAGTGATCTTCTTGACATATCACGTTTATCTTTATTCTATCAATTGCCCAACTGTAATTTATTTACCCAGCATGTGTTATTTTATCTATGGAGAGACACCACTAGTGAACTGTGGATCCTGGTCCTATTTCCATCATATTGCTATCACCTGTTTACTTTACTCGCACTGTTTACTTTACTCGCACACTATATTGTTTTCCACACGATACGCTCATAATCTTTGTTTCAAGCAAACCGGTGAGAGTGACAACCTCATCGCAAGTTGGGAACAAACTACTTGGTTGTGTGTGTGCAGGTTCCGCATCACCTTCAGTCGTTTGTCTCTCCTCTCCTGACCGATATTAAACCTTGGTTTCTTAACTGAGGGAAAACTAGCTGCTATACTCATCATACCTTCCTCTTGGGGTTCCCAACGGGCTGGTTATCCACCACGCACAAGGATCGTCTGCTCCCACGTCAACTTGGACGCAACACATGCTCTCCGTTGTTAGTAGCTATCTTGGCCGAGTAGTTGCTAGTGACTCCAAGAGGGGGTATTTATGCTCGATAGTGGGTTCATGCCTCTATTTAACCTGGGGGAGTGACAGAAACCTCTAAGGTTGTAGATGTGTTGTTGCTACTAGGGAGAAAACAACATTCATATGCTCAAGGGCATATGCTTTGTTTACATTACACACTTTGCTTAATGCAATTATCTGTTGTTCGCAACTTAATACACATGGGGTGTTCGGATGATATCCCCACAAGTGGATTATTAGTCATAGATGCAGTTGGATGGCGGTCTATGTATTTTGTTGTATTGCCCAGAGTAAATCGCATAGTGATCTTCTTGACATATCACGTTTATCTTTATTCTATCAATTGCCCAACTGTAATTTGTTTACCCAGCATGTGCTATTTATCTTATGGAGAGACACCACTAGTGAACTATGGACCCCGGTCCTATTTCCATCATATTGCTATCACCTGTTTACTTTACTCGCACTGTTTACTTTACTCGCATACTTCTACTGTTTTCCACTCGATACGCTCATAACCTTTGTTTCAAGCAAACCGGTGAGATTGACAACCTCGTCGCAAGTTGGGAACAAAGTACTTGGTTGTGTGTGTGCAGGTTCCACGTTGCAGCTAGCAAAGCAAAGCTTGGACGAGGCGCCATATATAAATTGTCTGAAGCTGTCGCTAAGCCAGTCCGCATCACTTTCAGTCGCATTGTCTGCTCTTCTCCTGATCGATAAAACCTTGGTTTCTTAACTGAGGGAAAACTTGCTGCTATCTTCATCAAACCTTCTCTTGGGGTTCCCAACTGTCCGGTTATTTACTTCATCAACTCGGTAGCATCAACCCATAGTCCAAGGTAGACTACTCACTCATCGCTCCGGAGGCAAGCATGGCGATGAAGAAGACCTCCGGTGGCGATTCCCCTCTCCGGCAGGGTGCCGGGAAGAGCTTCTAGACCCTCCCGATCTTCGGGTCGACGGCGGTGGTGGATCGCGATGTGTTCTGGAAAAGTGATCGGTTTTTTAGGTTTTTCCCGTCGGGGGGTCTTTATAGGCGAAGGGGCATCGTCAGGAGTGGACCGAGGTGCTCTCACACATAGGGGGCACGGCCAGGGCCTGGGCCGCGCCGCCCTGGTGTGTGGGGCCCTCGTGGCCCCACTCCGTCTCCTCTTCGGTTCTCTGGAAGCTTCGGTGAAATTCTGGGCGACTGGCTTTGGTTTTGTCCAATTCCGAGAATATTTCCTGTGTAGCTTTTCTGAAACACAAAAACAGCAGAAAACAGGGAACTGGCACTGTGGTGACTTGTTAATAGGTTAGTTCCAGAAAATGCATAAAAGTGCCACGAAGTGTAACGAAACACTAAGCAAATGGTGTAAAAATAAGCATGGAGCATCAAAAATTATGGATACGTTGGAGACGTATCAGTTTTTTGTATTTCCAAAGCCAAAGAGCCAATGCATGCATTTGCTTATTAATTAATAGGCCTTTAAATGAGAATAAAGAGCTAAATCTTATCACCAAACACAGATCACCTAGGGCCAAGAGATTTGCGATTATGCCCTTAAAACCGGGATGGAGGGAGTAAGATATTCCGATGGTTTTTTACAGAATAATCCAATGTCTTTTTACTAAATAATCCAATTATTTCTAACAAGTTTAAGATAATATAGCATAACTAGTAGTTGGTAAGTTGTCGAGTCGTTCGATAATCATTCAACTCACTTACATAGTCATTGTACTATAGAGATTACAACTTTATTTGGTTACTACGCTACTCAAATATATGTGGATGTTACCTTAGGTCATGTGTGCACATTATTATTCATGTTATATTTATTTATTTTAACATGTTACCATTTTTATTCTTTGTATTCTTGGTTGTATGGTTATTACTACTTTTAAATGTACCGATCCGATTAGTTTTGTTTCTGCCTCGAGTTCGCTCCATTTCCGCTCTGAATCCACGGTCAGATATATCCATTCCTATATCCACATCCGGTCATTATCCGCTCCTTTTCGAATCCGACGAAAACACACGGTAGAGAATATAGTAAAGGAAAAATCCGATCCAATGTGTGATATAGGAAAGAAACATTGATTGTAAATCTATGACTATCTGCTCTTTTCTCACAACAGTTTCCTTATCCACAAAGAAGTTCCTATATTTGATTTTGCTTATCATCTTGACACAAGCCCCCTCTCCCCCCCCCCCCCCCCCCCCCCACCAAACACAGCTAGGTATTCTTGTGGTTCCAAGGAGTCCAGCTACAACATAAGCAGGAACAGGGAGATGCCCCTTTTTTCCGCCCGACTATGTTCAGGTTCTTCCATGTCGACTTACTTCCTCGCCGACCTCTACAGGCTCCGTGACTTCGATGATCCATTGGAGACATCAACAATGAAGCTGTGTTAGAATCTTAACAATTTTTATTTCATGAAAATTTTCAAAATCTGATAAATTTCAAATATGAACATTTTTAAAAATATATATATATGTATTTCAATAGAAACGCTATTTGACTCCCAGTGTGCAGCTGCACCCAACATAATTTTATGTTATTATAAATATTAATTTTTATATTTGTATACTAATAATTATATTCATGTTGACTAATAATTGAAAATTGACATACAAAATATAGTGTATGAATCATTATAGTGTAAAATAACACAAAAAATGTACGTAGCGTAAATAACTTTTTTACATTTTCAACATATTTTTCTTATGTTCTCAACTTCCACAGGATGTTAAAATTTGCGTGACGTAAACTTTTTACAGTTGCAAGGATAGAAGATGGGTGTGGAATAAGCATTTGTGCACCAAGAGAGTCAAATAGCGCGACTCTGTTTATCAATATCTACTCCCTCCGTTTAAAAATATAAGATGTTTTAGTTTTATGAATGGGATGTATATAGACATCTTTTAGTGTATAGATTCGAGCGAACCTATACACTAAAAGATATCTAGATACATCTTCTTCACAAAGCTAAAATATCTTATATTTCTAAACGGACAAAGTATATTTTAAAAATGTACCCATTCTTAAGGGGGATCGGTGCGGTCGGATTGAATAGTTTACGGGCAAGTGTGTGAGTGATGCCGGGCAGCATCAGTCGATTCGTGTTCCGAGATCAGGATAAGAGCAGAGCTTCCAGTCTAACTAGCGTTAATGCTGTCATTTTCCAGCCTAATCTACTATATACTAAAAGCACAATACGGATGTTTAAAAATAGAGCCACCACGTTAATCCACATAGGCTACAAATAAATATACCGTTGATTTTACGGCTAACGGTTAAGATTTAATTGATCTAAAAGTTACGTAAAATATAGACACGTGACAAGTCTATGTTACATCTACACCATTATATACCAAATATTTATTTGTCTGTCACGTGCTAAACAAAAAATAAGACAAGTCGTGACATGCCAGGACACTAACTACCTTACCGTTTGTTCCAAAAGGAAAAAAAAAAGAGCTAGCTAACCCTGCCTATGAAGGATTTAAACACCTAATAAGACACGACACGTTCATACACGCAGCATGAACGAGGCATAAGCACGCGTTAACGTTTATAGGATTCCGGGAAGGATCCAAAGAGACAGCATATATAGTACATGTAATATTAGTGTGGGCATAGGGGATAGGGTAAAAAAAATTGCTCCCTATGTTGCGGTGTACTCCCTCCGTCCCGGTGTATTGGGCTCACTAGAAATTTCATCGCGACCTAGGCAGCACAGGATTGGGCAATTAAAATTTCTACACACCTGATTCATCCTCCAATAACATCGCTAATACTCCACGTTCATTAATCTACCAATTAATTAGAGGATGGTAACCGATGGGCCTCCTCCACTGCATGACCGCATGCAGACATGCAGCCCATAGGAATTTCCACCCGGAGCTAGAAAAGAGGAGGAGGGAGCGCTGGAGAGTATTTAGGGAGAGGTTGTTAAGCAAAATTTAATGCAAAGCAGGCCTTAGATGTGAAGTAAATTGGGACAAATAATTTTTCCTAGTAGGACTAATACACCGGGACGGAGGGAGTATAGATTATTCTACACGTATACCTAGATCACTAATTTGACCAATTAATGTAATATAAATTATATATTACACAACCTATATTATTAAAAAATTAAATGTTATTCTTTCCAATTTTATAATTATATGTTATATAATTTGTACTATACTTGTCAAATTGAGACCTAAGAATATGTGCGACCAATACGACGAGACAGAGGGAGTATAATTTGAGCAATTATAAGGTGGTACACCAAACAATAAATGTATTAGCGTAAATAAAAAGGCTTTCAAGCATTTGTAAAGACGACACTAAGTGAGGAAATAATTGCAATTTGACTGATGCTAAGGTGTTATGAATATACATACATGTAATATTAGTGCAGGTTTAGGGGATAGGGTAAAAAAACATTACTCCCTCTGTTGCGGTGTATAGGTTCTACACGTATATCTAGATCACTAATTTGACCAACGTAATACAAATTATATATTACAAAACTTATATTATTAAAAAAATTAAATGTTATTCTTTCCAATTGTATAATTATATGTTATACAGTGTGTACTATAGTTGTCAAATTGAGACCTAGGAATATGTGCGACCTATACGACGAGATGGAGGGAGTATAATTTGACCAATTTTGAGTTGGTACACCAAACAATAAATGCATTAGCCTAAATAAATAGTCTTTCAAGCATTTGTAAAGATGACACTAAGTGAGTAAATAAGTGTAATTTGACTAATGCTAAGGTGTTATGAAAAAGGGACGATTACTATTTATATAGTTTACCACGTAATATGCATAAGTAGTCAACTTTCCATGAAACTAAGTAAGTACGTTTGAATGTATTTGGGACATGAGATTGCCCTAAGTATAAATGAACAAATGCAATTCGACCAGTGTAGAGGTGGTAAAAAGCAATAAAAACAAAGTTCAAGTAAAAATAAATATACAGTTAAGATTTAATAGACATATTTTATCTAACATACCCATGATATATATACGGTCAGTGATATGTATGATCTTTTTGGAAATGACATTATTATCCTTAGACAATAATAATAAAGATGGTTAAATATGGTTCCCATGTATGTGATAATATAGTTAGCATCATATCATCGATGTCGATAAAAAATATTACGTTCCAAAACATAAATTTATGTCTAAAATTATTTTCATCACATAGAAGATAATACCCTCGCATTTGCGCGGGCTACCTGGCTAGTTAATTGAAAAGGAATCAGATCCGCTCCCACACTTGCTAATTTCGAACCGAAGCGCATCGATGTATTTTTGCCTACCGAACAATAGCACAAAGTTTCACGCCCAGCTGCGTGCTGTGTGCTGTGACCAGGAGACAGGCTAGCTAGGTCGATGAAAGTCGTATGCGATCGATTGGCACCAGTTCAGTCTGAAGTAGTACAACGTTTTGCCTAGCTTGGCAGTACACAGGACAGTGGAGTATCTTATCTTATATTTACTAATTGGAGGCACAGTAGGAGGCTCCACGTTAATCCTAGAAAACGCATCTAATCATCCGTCCGATCCATACGTTAGATATCATCAGCCGTCAGATGAATTAACTTACCGCTTACCGCTTCGTCTCCCGCAGTCGTAGCCGCTTTGGTCTATTTGGGCGAGCCATGCGATTGGATGCTGAAAAACCATCTCCACCAGGTCAAAAAAAAAACATCTCCATGAGTTTGCGTCTCCAATCCCAGATGTCGAGTCCTCAGGCGAGCCGACCACGGCGTCGTCCTCTCTCCGTGTCGTCCATCACTCCGATAGGTAAGATCCAATCCAGTCTCCCCACTCTCCAGATCCCGTTTGTCTCCAAACTTTGAATCCCCTATTTCTTTTAAACAATCTGTGAATCAATTGGCCAGTCCGCGCATAGCAGACTAAGTGGTGTACGGATGACAATGTGAAGCAGACTAGGCGATGGAGTGGGCCAACTATACACGTGCCTAGACAAGTAACTCCATTCCCTTAATTTCCTGCTCTATTTTCATGTTTGTTGAACTCATCAATAAATCTAGCAAATCGACTTATGCCTGATGTATGAACAAAACATATATTCAGTTTTGTAGTCCTATCAGTTTTAGCCAATGAAATTAGTAGATGTTTCTTAGGGAGAGGTTTTGCATGTTCTGTATTATTTCTTCATGCATCCTAAATCTCAGCACTAAGCGAAGGCATGATGCCTAAGTTTGGGTGATTTATATATTTATATAATTCGCCTAGATTACTCAAATTAGTGTCAATATAGTGTATAATCGTTCCCATGTACATATGGTTTCAGAATTTAGAGATATTCCTTTAAAATAATTAGGCTGGCTGCATGTTTGGATGCAAAAGAAGACTTCGCATGAAATTTCCCTGCAACACAGTCTAACTTCTGTTTATACAAGTCATTCTATACTCTCATTTTTCTGAAAAATATAATTTTATATTCGATATAGAAATGCATAAACCATGCTTGCCCACGTGAAAATGCTCATAATTTTCATGTCATACTGCCTATTACATGGTATGTCTAGCGGCAATTTAAATCACTCCTTGCAATAGTAAGTTCTTGATTTTGCGCAGTTACGAGAGTGTCCTTGGACGTCTGAAATAGTTGCATCTGTTTTTCAGCTCCATTTTACCTACTTGCTAGATGCATATCTGATGATGGAAACAAGAAACAAAAATAGTTCCTTCTTTCTGGACATGTTCTCTACGACTAGGTGTTAACAGATAATCTGTTGTAGCATAGCATGGACATCATTTCTTATATACGCATTCTCAAATTGAAATATGGCAATAAAACATAAGCACGTTTTCTAGCTATATATGACTTCATATCCGTGACTTGGACTTGGCAAACTGCAAGAGGTAGCTGGAAAAAACCATGATGCATCTTCCCTTTAACTTTGTGAATCGCATTGCCGGAGAGTTCACCAAAGAACTCTTAAGACATCAACATCTGCCAGAACTTCGGCTCACATGAACTCCATCTGGTGTGCAATTATTTGTTACAGCTATATTGGTGTTTCTTGGTAAAAACCATCCCATTTGTCCTATGCAAACCAGGCTGAGAAAGGCATGATGATGTCCTTTGTGTGCTGTTACCGGGTCACATCTCGGATATACAAATACAACTTTGATTCTGTTATTTTCTACTGTCTGTCAATAAAGAAAGCTATGGTCATTTTGAAATAAGACGGGGATCTTGCTGGAGACTTCTCTATCTGTATTCATGTCCGGAAACCATATGAGCATGACCTTTTTCGAACATAATATGGAAGGATGTGCTTTTTAAAATTTCCACAATGGTGAGACCCCGTGCGATGCACGGGTCAATGACTAGTATTTACTAATTGGAGGCACCGTAGGAGGCTCCACGTTAATCCTAGAAAACGCATCTAATCATCCGTCCGATCCATACGTTAGATATCATCAGCCGTCAGATGAATTAACTTACCGCTTACCGCTTCGTCTCCCGCAGTCGTAGCCGCTTTGGTCTATTTGGGCGAGCCATGCGATTGGATGCTGAAAAACCATCTCCACCAGGTCAAAAACGTGTGACTCCCATGAGAGGTACACATCGCTTCGGTATCAAGGGCAAGCTAGCGCCAAGATATATTGGACCATTCAAGGTTCTTGCAAGGCGTGGTGAAGTTGCCTATTTGTTGGAGCTTCCACCCAAGCTCTCCAAGGTGCATGCTGTCTTTCACGTGTCTCAGCTCAAGCAATGCTTCAAAGATCCAGGCCGTACAGTTGATCACGAGTCTATTGATATACAAGAAGACCACTCCTATCAAGAGCATCCAGTTCGCATTCTTGATGAGGCTGAAAGGAAGACCAGGAACAAAACTGTCAAGTTCTTCAAAGTTCAATGGTCTCATCATTCCGAGAAAGAAGCAACATGGGAACGCGAAGATCTCCTTAGATCCGAGTATCCCGCTCTCTTCACTTCCTAGGAATCTCGGGGCGCGATTCCTTCAAGGGGGGGCGAGTTGTAACATCCCAAGTGAGCTACCCAAAATCCATTCCATGTTTCTTTGGTTTGTGCATCATATTTTTCATCATGCATCATATCATGACACCTTGATTTATTAAGTTGCATTTTAATCTTGCTAGTTCTTGCTTTGTGATCTTCTTCCTCCCTCTCTTTCTCTTGTTGTCCCCAAACCTTTTTCTCAATTCTATAGCTCCCTTGAGATGTTCCAAACAAAATTCTAAACTTTGCTTTAACTAATGCTTCTAAGGATTTATGTTTCAAATGCAACCTTTAAAATAGTTTGCAAACTTGTTTCAGTTCGTTTTCAAAACTTGCAGGTATTTGTCTAATTTATAAAAACCTCTCTCTCTATTCTTTTGTAAAAGAAAAGAAATCCTATCTAAATATCTACCCAGCCAGCCTGTCCTTTTTCTCCTCCCAGCTAACCTTCCCTGGCACTGTCGTTTCCTCCGTACAGGAGCACGAGCATCGCGTGCGTGCTCTGCTCGCTTTCCCCACCGAAGCCCCCAGGAACCCTAGCTCTGCTTCTTGCACCTTGCGCCGCCGCCAGCGCTCCCATCCAACTTGTGCCAGCAGTTGCGCTGGGAAGTCCTCCGTCCTCGTTTGTATAGAACACGGAGCCGGAGCCGAGGATTCAGCGCCAAGTACATCATCGTCGCCGCGCATGCAGTGGCGAGTGCGCGCTCTGCTTCCTTTCCGGTCGCCTTCCATGGAGCTTTCTGATTCCTCATCGAGCCCCTGGTGAGCAGACTTTTCCATGTCTTTGCTGCTCCCGTTCAACATCATCGGCCGCACGCGTGCAGCCGTCATGTACGAGCAGGTCGAACTCCCGGCAGAGTTGTGCTGCTTCTTGCCGCTGCAGCACACCTCGCGCGCTAGCCAGCAACGCGCACGCATCAGCTCGAACTCAGCAGCTAGCTGTTTTCCCATCGATCGATTCAGCTGAGTACTGTTCGGTCGTTTCCTAGCCATCTAGCTAGCTAGTATCATTTTATTCACCACCAGACTAGCTCCGCGTCCGTGGCTTCCAGTCACCAAATTCAGTTCCTTTTCTTTTTCAGCTAGCTAGTTTTGCTTAGCCCAATCGATCCGTCAGCTTGTTTCCCCAGCTAAAGTCACCTATGGTTCTGCTAAAAAACGTTTTGCACTCTAACTTTGTACAACACGGTAGCACTACTGAAGTGTTGAGCACATTGCTGTATCACCAGTTCCCCTGGGATCGTTGCCTCGGCGCGCATCAGTAGCACCAGTGTTCAGGTTTCAGGCCAAGGTTTCAGTTTCAGTTTACAGTCTTGTAGTCTCTTGTAGTCTGTTTCAGTCAGCTCTTGCCTTGTTCCATCCAATTAAAACCTCCTCTTTTAAAACCTGTTTTAAACAAATAATACGAGTTTTGAAACCAGAAAACTGTGAGGATTTCGAATCTGACATCTGTTTATATTTTTAAACAACTTCAAAATCTGAACAAATAAATCATGTAAAGAGTTCAGAAAAATGAATTCGATTCGGTTATGCCTCCTGGTTACTTTGGACTTATTTAAAATGTTGCCAATTAATTAAATGTTTTCCCAAACAATTTATACTTGCTAAGTTCTATTCCACTTCTATAACTCCAAAGTTAATAAAGTTTGTATCTATTTGTATTAGCAAAAAGCAACTAGTCTGAATGCTAAATCTCCATGCATCATAGCTCCTTGCACACTTCGGCCAAAATAGAGTTAGCAAATAAACTTAACTAAATGTGTGGGCTTTAATTGTCTTACCTTTCTATTTAAATGCCCCACTTAATTTTGCTATGCATGGACCCTCTTGCACTATTAACCTGCCATGCATCATACTTGATTGCGCATATCACATGCTTATGGTTGTTTACTTTCTCTTGTATGCTTGGGTGTATTTGCTTCTTCTCGATAGACGCTGAGTACGAGTGGAGTGCGCAGGAGTTCTACTACCCTTTGGATGATCACGCTGGTGTTTCTACTTCTGATTTGACAGGCGAGCCCTTTTCTCTCTACCCATTTTATATTTTGCTCTTGCTCTATATTCTAGCCTTGTGTCACGATGCTTTTGTTCCAGTCACGTGTCCTATCCACTTGTTTATACAAAGCAAAGCCCTAGAACCTTTCATACATCCTATTACCCGTGTGTTTGTCGTTCGAGTTGGCCTTGCGAGTCGTAGGCATCTTCAGGTTGTTGGAGTTGTTTTATCTTATTGGGTTGGGAAGTTATCACATGCTCTACTTTATGGATATATGTTGTTGGAAGTAATCATGGCTTACTTTATTGTTATTAATACCTAAAATTGAATTAAGCAGAGGCATCGGTGAGTCATTTTGCCGGTTTTACGACGGCTCACTTGTGTCCCCTAGGACCTCGAGATCGCATGAACTGTTCTGAGACTGAGCGCTCTAACCACACGTGGGTACGTTTGCGGGCCTCCCCTCGATCACTGCCGGAATCTACATACTTGTCCAGTGGCCACAACTAGTTCGAGGTGTTTCCATTTGTTTCTTGTCGAGCGTGCAGCTTGTATCTTATGGTCCTATTTTATTTAGGGGAAGCCCCAGAGTGCCTTGTAACCCCTTTGTTTCTGCACGCTCGTGTAGGTGCGGGACGACTGCAGGTGGGCACCCTCCCCAGAGCGAGGTTCCAGCCCATTATGCAGCGCCGGCGCAAACAGCTAAGTCCGTTCGGAGATTCGGCCGGACTCTTGATACGGGTTAAACTTAGTTAGGTGGCTTCCTGGACTTGTTTGTAGTGAAGGAGAGTGCGAGTCGTGACTATCCTGATGGCGCACCCGTTTTTATTAAGGGCGCGAGATTTGCCGGAAGGATTGATCGTACGTGTGGGTACATTTGGGCACCCCTGCAGGGTTAAATCTTTTCGAAAAGCCGTGTCTGCGGTTATGGACGACTTGGAGCTGTACTACTCGATCATAGAACAACTTGCACCTGCTATTTCAATACTAATAAACTTGTGAAGTAAGTTAGCACAACTACAACAATAACCTGCTAAAAAAAAATTTGTCAACCGTGTGAGTGCCTTTGCAATTGCTTCTTCAATTGGGTGCGAAGGGGCAATGTATTGGCTGGGTTATGTTTGGTGTTAGTTTCTAGTTGGTTCTTTTATACGCTCTCTTATCTTATTCTATTTAGACGGAAGTTGTAGCGTGTCTCTGTAGTGCTTTTGTTGCCGCTAAGTTCACCATATAGCCTGTAGGCGAGCACAGCTGAATTCCAGTCTCGCGAGTACGTGCCTCGGTACTTACCCTCGTTTTTTTCCCTTTTCTCTTTCTCCCTCCTTGTTCGGCAACCTTTGGCCCGACGCTGTTCACAGGTATGGGAGCGACGACGTTAGCAAGGTTACCCTTCCGGCTTGGCCTGGGCAGGGTTTGGACGCCATCGTTTATCTTCAGGCCTCTTAGGCCCATTTGTATTCTTGTCCGTAGTCGGACGCTATTTTGCTTTATGTATGATTTGGATCTTTGTATTGTATATTTGGCTATTTTGACTCGTGGAGTCTTCATGGTTATATTATATGTTTTTGTGGGTTCCATCGTGAACTTGTGTAACTGTTGCTACCTTGATTCCACCCGCCTAATGTGTATGTTTCGATGTGCACTTTATGCCTGGTGGGCGTTTCCAAAGCGACACCGTGCGTGTTGTGGCGTGATCGCTACGATACGCAAGGTGGCGGTTTTGGGGCGTCACAAGTGCACCGTAGGAGGCTCCACGTTAATCCTAGAAAACGCATCTAATCATCCGTCCGATCCATACGTTAGATATCATCAGCCGTCAGATGAATTAACTTACCGCTTACCGCTTCGTCTCCCGCAGTCGTAGCCGCTTTGGTCTATTTGGGCGAGCCATGCGATTGGATGCTGAAAAACCATCTCCACCAGGTCAAAAAAAAACATCTCCATGAGTTTGCATCTCCAATCCCAGATGTCGAGTCCTCAGGCGAGCCGACCACGGCGTCGTCCTCTCTCCGTGTCGTCCATCACTCCGATAGGTAAGATCCAATCCAGTCTCCCCACTCTCCAGATCCCGTTTGTCTCCAAACTTTGAATCCCCTATTTCTTTTAAACAATCTGTGAATCAATTGGCCAGTCCGCGCATAGCAGACTAAGTGGTGTACGGATGACAATGTGAAGCAGACTAGGCGATGGAGTGGGCCAACTATACACGTGCCTAGACAAGTAACTCCATTCCCTTAATTTCCTGCTCTATTTTCATGTTTGTTGAACTCATCAATAAATCTAGCAAATCGACTTATGCCTGATGTATGAACAAAACATATATTCAGTTTTGTAGTCCTATCAGTTTTAGCCAATGAAATTAGTAGATGTTTCTTAGGGAGAGGTTTTGCATGTTCTGTATTATTTCTTCATGCATCCTAAATCTCAGCACTAAGCGAAGGCATGATGCCTAAGTTTGGGTGATTTATATATTTATATAATTCGCCTAGATTACTCAAATTAGTGTCAATATAGTGTATAATCGTTCCCATGTACATATGGTTTCAGAATTTAGAGATATTCCTTTAAAATAATTAGGCTGGCTGCATGTTTGGATGCAAAAGAAGACTTCGCATGAAATTTCCCTGCAACACAGTCTAACTTCTGTTTATACAAGTCATTCTATACTCTCATTTTTCTGAAAAATATAATTTTATATTCGATATAGAAATGCATAAACCATGCTTGCCCACGTGAAAATGCTCATAATTTTCATGTCATACTGCCTATTACATGGTATGTCTAGCGGCAATTTAAATCACTCCTTGCAATAGTAAGTTCTTGATTTTGCGCAGTTACGAGAGTGTCCTTGGACGTCTGAAATAGTTGCATCTGTTTTTCAGCTCCATTTTACCTACTTGCTAGATGCATATCTGATGATGGAAACAAGAAACAAAAATAGTTCCTTCTTTCTGGACATGTTCTCTACGACTAGGTGTTAACAGATAATCTGTTGTAGCATAGCATGGACATCATTTCTTATATACGCATTCTCAAATTGAAATATGGCAATAAAACATAAGCACGTTTTCTAGCTATATATGACTTCATATCCGTGACTTGGACTTGGCAAACTGCAAGAGGTAGCTGGAAAAAACCATGATGCATCTTCCCTTTAACTTTGTGAATCGCATTGCCGGAGAGTTCACCAAAGAACTCTTAAGACATCAACATCTGCCAGAACTTTGGCTCACATGAACTCCATCTGGTGTGCAATTATTTGTTACAGCTATATTGGTGTTTCTTGGTAAAAACCATCCCATTTGTCCTATGCAAACCAGGCTGAGAAAGGCATGATGATGTCCTTTGTGTGCTGTTACCGGGTCACATCTCGGATATACAAATACAACTTTGATTCTGTTATTTTCTACTGTCTGTCAATAAAGAAAGCTATGGTCATTTTGAAATAAGACGGGGATCTTGCTGGAGACTTCTCTATCTGTATTCATGTCCGGAAACCATATGAGCATGACCTTTTTCGAACATAATATGGAAGGATGTGCTTTTTAAAATTTCCACAATGGTGAGACCCCGTGCGATGCACGGGTCAATGACTAGTTAATCTAACAAGTTGAATGACCGTGCGATGCTACGCCCATCCTAACCAAGTGGTGGACACTGGCACAGGGGTTCGAGCTCAGCAGGTGTAGGCGACAGGAGATCCGATCCAGGTGATGGAAGGTGCCGCCGTAGAAAGAGGAGGAGCTAGCATGTGTCTCTCTTGTCACTGCGGCGGCCGCTGCATGGCCAGGGTAATGAACGGAGCGGCCACATCCTGCGCTAGTCAAGAAAGGACGGGGTTGAGGTGACCAACCTAGATGATTGCCGCATCACGTCCGCGAGTTCCTCGATCTTGTCGCCGCCGGCAAGAACGACCGTCACGGAGGACATGTGCGTTCATCAAGTCTGTCGGTAGAATGCCACCGGTCGCTAGGGCGCTAGAGGTCAGTTATTGCCGAGGTTTCATGGGGACGGTGGCATCACCGATGGGAGCGGCGACGTCGGGGCGAGAGATGACGGGGAGGACGCACGATGAAGGGGAAAAAAGAGAAGAGATTGATGTTTCCAGATATGTGATTTCTGTATTAATAAAGATAATTAGGATGATTGCGGTTGGCTGATTGACTTCTTTTTTTTGTTAAGGGTATTTTCGTCACTCAAATATTGTATGTTGAGTGGGTGGCTTCACCGCCAACTCGAAATCACGATAGTAAAGATCTAGCTTGAACATGGAGGCCTAGCTAGCCGTGAGCTTCATCCATGCGTAACATGCGTTATTTCCTATCCGTAGATAGATCGTGCTAGCTCGTGATCCGATGCTTAGTCAAATGCATCGATCCAGTGGCGATGGAAGCGCACGGGGAGGAGAAGAATCCAAGAAGCTAGCTCGTGATCAGTATAAAAATGCGAGTGTCAGCGTGGATGTACGTACAAGTCTACACACGCGCACAGCTGTGCCTCCAGTCCCGTGGGTTCGACAACTCATCTCACATTTGACTCACTTCCCAGCTTGCAGAAGCCCATGTTCATTCGCAGGGGAGCAAGCCCCACGTGTGCAGCCAGCCAGCCACGGATCGCAACATTGCAACCAAGAAAACAATCAGATGATCATCAAGGAGCTCAGGATCAAGAGGCAAAAGCTCCGAAGTCAGAACTACTACCCCTCCAAACAGCCTTTCACTTCACTTTATTAATAAAACAAAACTGCCGAATCGATGTCCACTAGATAATGAGGAAACCCTCTTACAGAGTAGGAAAAAAGAAGAATGGAAACCAAACTTACCATCGAAGGCATCAAAACATAACTAAGGGGGGCCAAAGCTCCAAGACGACGCCCCATAATGGTAACGACGAATTGCACCGTCGTCGTTGTCGAGACCGAGATGGTCAATGGTTTACACCTAGAGCACTATTGCGGAGAAGGTCTCGCAACGGCGCCCCTAGAAGGGTGACGACACACACATGCGTCGCTGCCGTTGCCTCCGAAACACTCATATTTTGCCGAAAAAAACCTTCGCGCCACTCACGATCGTTAGTCATCTGCTCCTCTAACCCAGGCCTCCAACGCGCAATCTGGAAGCTCTCAAAGCCGAAGCCGCTAGATCCAGGATCACCATTGTCAGCTCGTCGCCAACCACATGGCCAAGTAGATAGACAATCACCACCGCAACATTGCTCGTCATGATACGCCCCCACAATCTATCTTCAGGGACCGCCAGCTCGACATCCAAGATCTTGCTCGCGTTGAAAGGCTAGCAGGAGCACAGCAAGACCACCAGATCGGTCGCAAAAGGTTGAGGCCAGCCAATCAGCTTTAGGCAACGAGGTATATTGAGTAAGGCATTGACCGCAAGCCACACACACACAAAATAGCAGAAACGAGAATGTCAGGTGTGGTCACCAGATTTCGGGAAAGGACCCGGATCTAGAACCCTAGCCACATATGGCCAGGGTGTGGGTTCGGGACCGGGCCTACATTTGGGTCGAGGCCCACCACTTGCCGCCATCGGAGGAGAGCCGCGCTAGCCTCGCCACCACCAAACTCCGTTGGTCGTGCCACCCACGTGACCGACACTGCTCGGTCAAGACCTCTAGCCCATCCCTTGGGAGGCCACCGGCGGCGGTGCCTATAGGTTCCGTAGGCATCGGGAGCTTGTCGTCGCCCGTACCACTGCCTCTGTCTTACGTGGGAGGACGAGCTCGGGTGGTAGCTAGGGTTTCCCACCCGTAGCGGCGTAGGATAGATGCAGGAGAAAGCATTTTCCAAGAGGGAAACATCAATTCAAAACTACTCCCAAGGCAAAAAAAAATCATGCTTGGCTTGCCATTTAAAACCGCCTTTGGACCGACCGATAGACTTCAAAAGCGTGGGTGGCCAAATTGCGCTCTTCATCCTCTTTGCAAGCAAACTATGGAAACTTCCGATCATCTTTTTGTCCATTATTGCTTTTCCATTAGAATTTAGGAGCTCCTGACGAATTGGCTTGGGTTTAATGGGATCCACCCTAGGCAATGGGCGGGGCTCAACATCAACGAATGGTGGTCGTTGTTGGTTGAAGGCGCATCTCCGCACCACAAGGCTATTGCCTCTCTCATGTTGCTCACCGTTTTTGAGATTTGGAGTGAGCGTAATGCGTGGGTTTTCGGTAACAAGTATTACCCTTCTTTTATAATTTTAGAAAAGATAAAGGTGGAAGCCCACTTATGAGTTATTATTGCGGGTGCAAAAAAGTTGGATAGTGTCATATGCCAGAAAAGTAGGCTTTATTTTTTAAAAAAATAACTTTCTTGTAAACTTGTATTTTAACTAATCGAAAGAGGCAAAGCTTTTGTCTTCCTTAAAAAAACAGAACTACTCCTGTCCTGATGCAGATCATTCAAACTGGCTTAGTTATTCGGGCCGTGACCTCTGCTCAGAGTACACTGAAGCACCCGAGCCAGCGGGAGCAGATCATGCCATGCCACGGCGGATTCCGTCGCCTTGGCCGACACGGGGACAAGATGTTGAGAGAATCTTGCCATGGCAACAGACAACCAGGAAGATTTATATAGGAAGGGTCGATGCAACGCAGACCAGCTCGTGTGGTATGCGCATTTGTACAGCGCGATGCCAATCACCCCGGTTTAATATAGTAATCGTTTGAAGGCGTGGCAGAGGTCGGTGTGCTGCAAATGGCAAGGCATAAACAAGTTGGCGTAGTAGGGGAGAGGAAGGCGCGGACCCTGTAGCAAGCTGTGCAGCTGGGCCGTGACCTGAGTACAGTTCACGCCTCAGCCAGAAATGGAAGCCAGCAGACACGATACTAGTAGTACCAAGAGTCTAGCTTAATTCATGCACGTCCTACCGAACTCACCAGCAAAATCGCACGGAACAATCGTGCGTTGCGTTGCATCATTTGATTCTAATCATTTGGGCGAGGAACCGACGAATCTTATGTCCGATTTGACATGACCGATCGATTGATTCATGAGCCGTGTGGGTCGGCCGTCCGGTGGCTGGGCCAGCGCCGCCGATCATCGCCCGGTTCATCGAACCACGCACGTACTGGTGGTACCAGAACTGAAATTTCCCGGAGGGATCACGCAATGGAACTGATGCACAGCCCCTCCCGATTCGCCGGTTTGATACTGAAGTGGCCGTCGGTGCTGGACCATACATACCAAGCGCGTTGACGCGGCGCCGAATCGAAGACACGGCCGTCTCCTGTGCGCACCTCGCCGGCCGGAAACTGCAGCCGCGCCGCGAAAGTCCATGGGGAAATTGGGCGCGAAGATCACGGAGAGAGAGCAAAGTCGGATAGCAGCAGCAGTTTCGATCGACGCCGACGGCACGGTCCAAAACCCCAAATATCCAGTCACGTCGTGCTACGACTTTCTTTTCTTTCCTCGTGCGGCGGCAGCGTCGCTTTCGTTTCGTCGCCCGGCTGCTCTTTCCCACAGAGACGCTTTTGAAGCTTCCGGCCACCTTTCCCGAAGGAAGGGAAGCTACCCGGGCCGACCTACTTTGCTTACCCTGCTCAACTTTCGACATTGCCACGGTGAGTTTCGCCACGCAGAGTTGGCCAGTGTCATGTCGAGGCCAAAAAGCAGGGGAAATATGAGCGAGTAGCGAGTAGCGAGCACGGGTGAGATAGATCCCGAATAAAACGAAACCTTAAAAGCTAAAACACGTTTCCGGTACACCGAAAACAGTTTAGGTGCCCCAGCGCGTGGTACCGCACAACAGTTATCATCATTTAGCTCATGTTTATGAATTTATACAACCGGAATATCCAAACGGTAGCAAATATAACAGTGAAATCTTATTTTCTAGCATCACACAATACAACAATGGTGGAAATTAAATATAACTGTACAAATTCAGATAAATTAAAGAAAAAATAATTCTTCAATACTACTATAAAGAATGGTTCGGTCCCACATGATACAGTGGAAATCAAATGAACTCTAAATTCAAGTCCTGCTCATCCTCGAGGATCATGTGCATAGAATCAATATTTGAGAGGGGTTTTTCTCCTACAAAGAGGCGAGGGGGGTAGGTGCAACCCTCGGTGAAGTAATCTGCCATGGCGGCGCGAAGAGAGGGAATGTCGCGTGCTAAAAAAATTGATGTGCCAAATTTTTTGAGCGATTGGGGTATCGAAACCGAGAGGCCGAAAAATGTGTATATGGCGCATTTAGGACCGAATATCAAGGGTGCTCGATACAAGTTTCCGGCCTAGCCCTTCTTATGCTATATGTGCGGATCTTTTATGCGAAGAAATAAAAACTGACGGTTATTATAGTGTTCGGTCCTTTTTCAGGAACCTGATACACATGCTCAATATCGACAGGCATTCATTTCTCTGAGTCTGGATAGATTTTTTGGGGAGCTCAGACTGAGTAAACACACTGAATGGAGCACTGACGGTGTGGGAGCAAAGCTGGACAAGGGCCGCAGTGTCGATCGACGCCGACGTCACTGTCCAAAACGCCAAAAATCCTGTTACTCTGTTGAACGACGTGGACGGCTTCTATTTTCTTTCCTCGTCCGCTGCCAGCGTGGCTTTCGTTTTTGGGCCCGGCTGCTTGTCCTTGCCTTCCGACGGACGCTTTTGATTTGATTTTGTTTCGTTTCAAGGATGACGGGAAGCTAGGATTTGATTTCAGATGTCAAGGACCTAAACAGAGAAGACTTGAAAATTAGGGTGTTTTTTGCAAAATGTAAAATGAACCGTTGCCTCGTCACCCTTTTCGTGCTGGAGGGAGAGTTCATATTGAGATTTTAAACATCTGTGGTATTCATCATTGTCTATCTCTAAAATTTTATTTCAATTTTTTTGAAATTTTAAAAATATGAATTTTAATAGTTGAAAATAAAAGGATGCATGTAGCTCGGTCTATGTTTATCCACGCTCTAATGCCACCTACTCACTTGCATCATAGTGCTTTTGTAGGTGCCCCGTTTGGAAGCAAAGAAAATATAAACCATTCTGAACACATCACGGGTGTAATTTTTCAAATCACAATTTAGATACACGGTATCACAATCCAGAGTAGAGAGTATTATCTAGGTGAAGCAATGGAGAAATGGCAATGCCGGTGAAGGGGAATCAGAGGTGGGAAGCTGGGAGAAGCTCACATATCGACACCTTCCTCAAGCGCGTTGGCTAGGGAGGGGGAGGGAGGGGGCTTGCTTGGTTCGCTTGCTTCTTCGCCAGTAACAAGTGTTCAGTTGCGGACATGCTAAAACGAGACAAGATATTGTGTGCGCGTGCTACGTTGGGCTCAAAATAACGGGTATATTGGATAATTATTCACATGGACGGCTAGCGTCAAGCATAGTACTAAGGATCAGCTCGGATCCTCTCCTTCCTTAAAATCTTCCCCTGGAGTGGAAGAACTGCAGCTTACTTTTGCGGAGTTGCTAAAACCGAGCTCCAAGGCTTCACGGATTTGATGAAGCGGAGGAGTTTCGAACATGCTCTAAAACACACAACTCGTTTGCCATCAGACAACTAAATGGTATAGAAATTCTACAGAATAACCCTGGCAATGGACAACCATAATTCCCAGTGACTTCCATTCCGAATACCTATCAATATTACTATGTCTCTCGGCGACACTAGAGAAAACACTACTCTCTAATATTGTCGTCGCTTAATCGCCGGCCCTCTCCCGGCAACCCCTACATTTCTATAAGGAAAGAAGGACTAAAAGTAGATATATATAGGCCAGTTTTCATTGAGCGGGGAGGGAGCCTCCGACTCATGCAATGGTTAATTAAATCCGTATTAATGATTTGTCAACCAACAAACAACTATTCAAGCTTGCCATGCCAATAGTACTGGCTGTTTAAAATAAACGCACATTTTGATCCCATATCTGCGTGTTTATTGATGTCAACAACATGGAGCCCTAAATAGACCACCAACTAGAATTCATTATTGGACAAATAGTAAAGCCAACCTTAGACAACCCGTTGAGATGTAATAAGCATAATAATTGAGGCATTTTACTAAGGGATTTTACATCATGTGTATATTTCTGCACGTGCGCTGCGGCGTGATTGAACGACAACCCGTAGATTTTTTCAGCTTTGGTCGGAAGACAACTTCGATTTTTTTTTCCTGCCATTTGTTGAGCTGCCATTAGTGACTTCTAATAAAGACTTTAGTGTTTACATCGGATGATTAATGACATCGACTTAAAATGTCTTAATTTGTCCCCTAAGAAATAGGCAAACTATTTTAAAAAGAGTAAAACCATGGTAGAAAAAATGAAACAGACAAAAAACTAGAAAAGAAAAAGAAAGAAATAACAGAAAACCCTAAATGACCCCAATGCGGCGGCGGGGCATGCGGCCTGATCCTCCCACTCCCTATTGGGCGGTGTATAGAAATTGCGGACTCGAGAGCGGTCTTCTTTTTCTTAACTGAAGAAACAAATGCTCTACAAGAACTGATATCTACAAGAACTTTAGTGTTTACATCGGATGATTGATGGCATGGACTCAAAATGTCTTAATTTGTCTCCTAAGAAATAGGCAAACTATTTTTAAAAAAAGTAAAACTAGGGTAGAAAAAATGAAACAGACAAAAAAATAGAAAATAAAAAGAAAAAATATAACAGAAAACCCTAAATGACCCCAATGCGGCGGCGGGGCATGCGGCCTGATCCTCCCACTCCCTATTGGGCGGTGCGGACTCGAGAGGGGTCTTCTTTTTCTTAACTGAAGAAACAAAAGCTCTATTGAAAAAAAAGGAGTACAGAAAGACACAGACTGCACGTCACTGCGTTGCGTTGCGACTTCAGATGCAGTTTCCCACCGAGGAAGTCCGAATCAGAACAAATCGGAACCCGGCCGCCGCCGGCGCTTCCATGCATATGGGAGCAATTTCAACGCAGTCGCAAAGCAACTAGGCGTGCGGTCGGTTTACGGCTGGCTCACGGTGACATAAACCAGCACGGAGGTATCCATGAAGAAGTCTCTCGCCTTCCCTAGTATCCATGCATTTTTCAGTTAAGTTTCCTCTCTGACCTTTCCGATCTTTAGGCAGGTCAAGCAGCCGGCAGTCGATAATACCAGCAGAAAGTTTTCGTTCTTCTTGTTTACGGGCAAGTGTGTTAGTGACGACGGGCATCAGCATCAGACGATTCTTGCTCCCAGATCAGGATAAGAACAGAGTGTACAGACTAGCGTTAATGCTGTCACTCACCCAGCCTAATCAATCAGAACAGCTCGCTCGACCTGGAATCTGATCCGCTCCCCCGCACTTAATCGCTGAGTTTTGCCTACCAATTCGATGAACAGTAGCACAGTTGCATGCGCAGCTGGGTGCCGTGTTCAATGACCAGGAGACAGGCTAGCTAGACCGATGAAAGTCGATCGTATGCGATTGTCGACTGTTCAATCTGAAGGTGCCGCGCGGGGGTGTGCAATATGTACTGTACTACTCTACTGCTCGACCGTAGACACTGGCTAGTGGAGTAGTACTATTAATCTGGCTAGAACATGGAGATGCATCTAGCGAGCCGTGAGCATCATCCATGCGTAACATGCGTTATTTCCTGGCTGGAGATAGACGATCGGGCTGGCTGGCTCGTGATCCGGTGCTTGTCTGCTTAGTCAAATGCAGCGATCCAGTGGCGATGGAAGCGCACGGGGAGGAGGAGAAGAATCCAAGAAGCTAGCTCTCGCTTCTGTTTTATAACATGGCAGTGTTCCTGCAGACAGCTGTGCGTGTAGAAAGTGGACAAGCTCTTCTCAACCTTCGTCGCAAAAAAAAAAACTGCAGGCACCATCATCTGACGAGACTTATAGGGCGTGTTTGGTAGGCTGGGCGGCCAGAGAGTTTCCCATCTCACCCTAGATTTTTGCACTTTTTCTTGTTTGGTAGGTCGGGTCGGGCCAACTGGGCACTGCCCATCTGCCCCCGAAAACGGCTCTCAGCCTGGCCCGAGAGAGAAGCTCGAAACGAGCTTCGCTCCTCGGCAGGGCTGAGCTCGCCCGAGAAAATTCCCACCCCCGTCCCACGTGTGGGCCCGAGAGGCTGAAACCGCCAGGGGTCACCCGCACCCCACCGTCATTTCCCCCCGTCGCCCCCGAAACTCCTCTCGCCGCACCGAACTTCCTCCATGTCGCCGCAGGCCTCCGTCGCCGGCCTCCGCCGCCTCTTCAACGTCCCCCGCCCTTCCTGGACGTCCGCCGCCCTTGCAAAGGCCCACAAGGACGCCTCTCCATCCCCGTTTTGATCTGCATCTAGCTCGCCGTCCCGCGTGTGGAGCTCGCCGTCCCAGCCCTGATCTGCGACGAGCTCGCCGTCCCCGTCCCGGTCTGCACAGGATCTCGCCATCCCCGGCCTGATCTACATCTAGCTCGCCATCCCCTGTATCCGCCTCCCCTGCCTCAGCAGCCCCGCCATGGACTGCTTCAGCCAGACCCGCCACGGGCTGCTTCAGCGAGCCCCACCATGGCGAGCGTCCAGCCGCCGCACCCGGAGCATCGTCCCCGGAGCACCCTCGCCGGAGCATGCTCGCCGGAGCACGCTCGCCGGAGCTCGTCTCCCCAGGGACCGGATTGCTTTTTATAGGGACCTGATTGCTTTTCCAGGGACCTGATTGCTTTATATTTTGTATATATGGATCCAATTGATTTTTATTTTATATACAGGGACCAGATTGTATTTCATCTTTTTATTTAGGGAGTTTTGTATAAATTTTAGGCCTCCTCATCATCTCTCACAACATACAACCTACCAAACAATAGATGAACTGAGAATATCTCAAGCAACCCAATCTACCAAACACAGTAGAAAATCTGAACTCAGCCTAGCTAGGGTGAGCTTGTATGAGATGAGATAGCTATTCTCTGTCGGGCCGACCTACCAAACACACCCATAGCGTCTCACTCTGCATATCTCCGCGGCCCACATAATAACAATCATTTTTCGGTTTTGAGCGAAAAACATGTTCCGCGTACATACCGTAAAAATGGCTGAACCGCAAATTTTTTGCGAGGCACCGCAAACACGCGCGGTGGATGAAGGCTGCATATACGCGATTTCGGCTCTAGGTTTCCAGTTTCCCGCATCTTTGCGCAAGCCTTGACGCGTGGACGTTTCAGCTCCCCTGTTTGCCGCCCAGGATTGCCAATTCTTCCTTCCCGCGACTTGCGGTCATCGAGATGGAATCCGGTGCCCTCCAAATGCTAGATCCAGTAGCCGCGCAACAGCAATTGGTGCCACCAGTCCCCCTCCCCCCGTTTCCGCCACTACCCTACCTCCTACCGTTGGCACGGTGCAGGAGGCGCCTCCTGCTGCCACCGTTGCGGGCAAGAGAAAGCGGCAGTGCACTCGTGTCATCACACGAGCTGGAGAAACCGGTTCTTTCATGCCTCTGCTACCGCTAAACCTAGGAGAAGGGTGAAGCTGGCGGGCAGTCTTGCGAAGGGGAAGAGGAAGGCCTACCGAGGCCCCAATCCGGCATGCAGCTATCCACATCCATCTTTGTCTCTATTGACCCCCTCTCCAACGCCCCTCTCCCCGCCTCCGGTCGATATTAGTTTATGTCGCGCGTAATTCGGCTTTAATTCGATGGTTTTATTCGGTAGCTCTATGCATAGCGACAATCCAATCGATGCTACGGCATCGTATACCACTTTGCTGACGGAGAACGAGGTCGGCATCCTTCAGCCTCCACTAGATCCATTCGGCGGTGATGGACTAGAGCCTGACGATATTAAAGAGGTGGACGAGGAAACGTTCGATGTGGTGACCGGTAACGGGAAATCGAAGCTGACTTCAAACTAAACCAAATTAGAAGACCCCACACATTGGTCATGGCATGGGTGAGAGTTTCTCTAAATGCGTTTACGGGCAACAATCAAATGGGAAGAAGTAGTGGAAGGATTGAGGATAATTATCATGGTTTGATGTCGAAGATGAAGGAATGTGTCTCCTTGCACAATGAGATCTCTTCAAGGCTGGTATGATGTGATCAAACAAAGTTGCTCCTGGTGGGCTGGATTTTTGGAGCAAGTTAGAAATTCACCTCTTAGTGGCTACACAATTGTTGATTACGTAATTTACGTTTCATCACAAATATTGTTTGCATTGGATCACTTATTTTGTGATACTGATCACAATTTGTGCTTGGTGTGCACTAGTAGAAAAAGGGTCTTTGGTCCAGCACCCAAATGTCATCTGTCCCGGTTCGGCTGGCCATTGGGGACCAATGACACGTATTGGTCCCGGTTCATGCCGCCTGGAGATTAGTCCCGGTTCATTTCGGGGTATCGGTCCCGGTTTGTGGCATTAACCGGGACCAAGGCCTCCCCAGCATGACACGTGTCTCTATGCGGGTCATCGGTCCCGGTTCATGGCATGAACCGGGATCAAAGACCCTCCCCTGGCTATAAATTGATACCCAGCCCTTTGCCCTTTGCCACAAAAATTTGCTGGATTGTGTGTGTGGTGTGGGTGCTAGCTTTTTTTTCCTTTGATTGCACACAAGGTGTTCGACGAAATGTCCATGCCACATTTAAGTTCGCACAACACGGTATCCTCCGCCGAGGTTAGCAACCTTATCTTCTTCATCTGTAACTGATATAAAAATCTTGCATATGTGTCCATGTGGGTGGTGATTTCACTATTCATGATGTTATTGTAATAGTTAATTATTATAACGCAGATCGATGCGCGGATGCGATGGATGTACGGCGACCGACGCGATTCTGATTTTATTGCAGGCCTGCATAAATTTATCGATGTGGCTAAGGCAAACAAAGTGGATAATTTTATGCCTTGTCCCTGCATCGACTGTCGAAATTTGACGGAGCACTCTGCCCCGAGAATCCTTCAAAGCCATCTGCTTCGGAGAGGTTTCATGCCCGGATATTATTGTTGGGCCATGCACGGAGAAAGAGGGGTTAGGCTGGAAGAAAATGAAGAAGAGGATGATGACAGCTATCCTGAAGAATACGGTGATACTGCAATGGAAGACAATGAAGAAGAGGGAGGCGGCAATGAAGAAGAACAACGGGCATCAGATGAGCCCGGTGATGGTCTTGGTCGGGTCATTTCTGATGCAAAGCAACAATGCGATACAGAAAGGGAGAAGCTGAAGTTGGAGGCCATGCAAAACGATCACAAAAAGTTATTATACCCAAATTGCGAAGATGGCAGCACAAAGCTCGGTACCACACTTGAACTGCTGAAATGGAAGGCAGAGGCTGGTTTATCTGACAAGGGATTTGAGAAGTTACTGAAAATAATGAAGCCAAAGCTTCCAAAGGATAATGAGCTGCCCGAGACAACGTACGAAGCAAAGAAGACTATCTGCCCTCTAGGATTAGATGTGGAGAAGATACATGCATGCATTAATGACTGTATCTTATACCGTGGTGAGAAGTATGAGAATATGGATAAATGTCCGGTATGCACTGCATGTCGGTACAAGATCAGACAAGATGACCCTGGTGATGTTGAGGGTGATGACGAGCCCCCCAGGAAGAAGGTTCTGCTAAGGTTATGTGGTATGCTCCTATAATACCACGGTTGAAACGTCTATTCAGAAACAAAGAGCATGCTAGGTTGTTGCGATGGCACAAAGAAGAGCGTAAGAAAGACGGGAAACTGAGACACCCCGCCGATGGGTCGCAGTGGAGAAACATCGAGAGAAAGTACTCAAACTTTGCAGGTGATGCGAGGAACTTATGGTTTGGTCTAAGTACAGATGGCATGAATCCTTTTGGGGAGCAGAGCTGCAGTCACAGCACCTGGCCCGTGACTCTATGTATCTACAACCTTCCTCCTTGGTTGTGCATGAAGCGGAAGTTCATTATGATGCCAGTGCTCATCCAAGGACCGAAGCAACCCGGCAACGACATTGATGTGTATCTAAGGCCATTAGTCGATGAACTATTGCAGCTGTGGGCAGAACCAGGTGTAAAGGTGTGGGATGAGCACAAACAGGAGCCATTTGACCTACGAGCGTTGCTGTTCGTAACCATCAATGATTGGCCTGCTCTTAGTAATATTTCAGGACAGTCAAACAAGGGATACAATGCATGCACGCACTGTTTAGATAAGACTAAAGGTACATATTTGGATAAATGTAAGAAGGTTGTGTACCTGGAGTGTCGTAAATTTCTTCCGACCAATCATCAAGTAAGAAAAAAAGGCAAGCATTTCAACGGTGAGGCAGATCACCGGAAGAAGCCTAAGCTCCCTAAAGGTGCTGATGTATTTGGTATGGTGAAGGACCTAGAAGTAATATTTGGAAAGGGTTCTGGCGGTCAATCTGTTCCGAAAGACCCCATTACCGGACACACGGCCATGTGGAAGAAGAAATCTATATTTTGGGAGCTTGAGTATTGGAAAGACCTAGAGGTCCGTTCTTCAATCGATGTGATGCACGTGACGAAGAATCTTTGCGTGAACCTGCTAGGCTTCCTAGGCGTGTATGGGAAGACAAAAGATACACCAGAAGCACGGGAGGACCAGCAACGTATCAAAGACCCATACAACAAGCATACTGATAAAGGCCGTCAATACTTAAGCAGCTACGCTCTTACCAAAGCAGAGAAGGAAATCTTTTTTGAATGCCTGAATAGTATCAAGGTCCCGGCTGGGTTCTCGTCTAATATAAAGGGAATAATAAATATGGCAGAGAAAAAATTCCAGAACCTGAAGTCTCATGATTGTCACGTGATTATGACGCAGTTGCTTCCGGTTGCATTGAGGGGGCTTCTACCGGAAAATGTTCGAGTACCCATTGTGAAGCTATGTGCATTCCTCAATGCAATATCTCAGAAGGTGATCGATCGAGAAAGTCTAGAAAGGCTACAAAAGGATGTGGTCCAATGTCTTGTCAGTTTTGAGTTGGTGTTCCCCCCGTCCTTCTTCAATATTATGACGCATCTCTTAGTTCACCTAGTTGATGAGATTTCCATTCTCGGTCCTGTATTTCTGCACAATATGTTCCCCTTCGAGAGGTTCATGGGAGTCTTAAAGAAATATGTTCGTAATCGTGCAAGGCCAGAAGGAAGCATCTCCAAGGGCTATGGAACAGAGGAGGTCATTGGGTTCTGTGTTGATTTTCTTCCTGACCTTAAGCCGATTGGTGTTCCTGAATCACGGTATGAGGGGAGACTGAGTGGAAAAGGCACGCTAGGAAAGAAAGCAATGATATTTAGGGACGGGCATTCTTTGAATCAAGCACACTACACAGTTCTACAAAGTTCTACCTTCGTGGCTCCGTATATCAAGGAACACATGAATGTTGTACGCTCTAAGTTCCCGGGGAAGGATGACTACTGGATTAAAGAAAATCACATGGAGACTTTTGGCACTTGGTTACAATTACATCTCATAAATGACACCACTATTGGAGATCAGCTCTACTTGTTGGCCGCGACACCATCTGCGACTGTATTGACTTTCCAAGGGTACGAGATAAATGGGAATACATTTTACACGATCTCCCAAGATAAAAAGAGCACTAACCAAAATAGTGGTGTCCGCTTTGATGCAACATGTGACAATGGGAAAAAGGACACATACTATGGTTACATAGAGGAGATATGGGAACTTGACTATGGACCTACTTTTAAGGTCCCTTTGTTTCGGTGCAGTTGGGTCAACATGAATAGAGAAGGGGTAAAGGTGGACCAGCTGTACGGAATGACAACAGTGGATCTCAAGAATCTTGGTTACAGAGACGAACCATTCGTCCTAGCCAATGATGTGGCTCAGGTTTTCTATGTGAAGGACATGTCCTCCAGACCGAAAAAAAGGAAAAATAAGGAAACGAATACATCAGACGATGAGCCCAGGCGTCACATAGTTCTTTCAGGGAAAAGAAACATCGCGGGAGTCGAGGACAAGACAGACATGTCAGCAGATTATGATAAGTTTGAAGAAATTCCGCCCTTCACCGTGAAAACTGACCCTTGCATCCCGTTAAATAATGAAGATGCTCCATGGTTACGGCCTAAGAAGCGATCATAGGCAAGGGATCGACATACGCGACGAAGGAGAATTACCCTAAACCCTATGTAAATCTATGTAATGTATGAAAACTATGACACGTCATTTTGTGAATGATTTTTTATGATGTTTGCAATTATCCAAGTTCAATATTTTTCCATGCAGCTATGACACATAATATTGGAGTGATTCAGTCATAGTCATGCCTAGCCCTATAAACATCGCCACTGTAGTCATCGTAGTCGTCGGAGTCGCGGTAGTCGAACCTCGGCGGGTGAGCACGCGTGGGCTGAGACTGAGGGTAGCACAGGCGGGGGCCACGGTAGGCCATGATGCTCTGGAGAGTCCGGCCGCGCCACCACAGCCGACAGCCGGCCTCGTTGAAGTTCGAACAAGGTGGGCCGTCCTCCTCGTGCCTGGCAAGCGCACTCTCACGCCAATTGATGAAGAAGGCGTCCCAAGTCGGGCTGTAGTCGGGATGCCACTGGGGATTCCTCCGCTGCTCTGGCGTGAGCTCGAAGTAGTAGTGGTTCGTGATGGCCATCTGACGCGCCACACCTAGAGGGACAGGAGGGACCGGTACGCCTCCGACGCTCAGCATCCAGCCGGTGGGGACGCGGTAGCCCGGCGGGCAGGGGTAGTTTGAGGCGCAAAGCGCCTCCGCCTCCTTGGGGGTTAGAGATACGATGGAGGCCATGGGAGAGAGTGATGAGGTTTGCAGATATGAGTCTAGATGTGATATGTAAATGGAGGCCAACCCTACATATATATAGTGAAAAAATGGCGGGAAGACGGAGGCAGGAAAAGGTGGAAAGCGCGGGAAGAAAATAGGCGGGAACGCAGTGGCGCGGGAAACTATCTAACCTTTAGTCCCGGCTGGTGGGTACAACCGGGACTAAAGGTGGTTTTTGTGTCATCTAACTAAACTGTCGGTGGGATAAGGAAAACTTTCTCCTGCAACATCGTAAGCCATTCCAAGATGATAGGTTATTTTGTGAAGGATTTTTTATGATGTTTGCAATTTTCCAAGTTCAATATTTTTCCTTGCAACTATGACACATAATATGACACCACGCGAAGGTTTCACATTGTTTGGATCATTTTTGAATTTCTTATGCCCGTTTCAAACTATATTCAAAGCGGCGGGCTTGAAGCTTCTTAGCCCGGGGCTGAGCCTCGCTAAACTTGAAGTAGATCTCTAGTGAAATAGCATGTTGTGAACCTATAAATGATTTTTAAAAAAATTCACAAGCATTATATCCTGTACTTGTAGTTCAAATCTGGGCACCCTCCTATCGAATCGGCAGGAATTTGTCTTTTTCATGAGGGATGGACGGTAAGGTTTCTGATACACCGGTTGGGAATTGGTCCATCTAAGGTGGTCTAGTATTTTTGAAAAATGGGTTGGTGCCAATGCCAAACTTTAATTTGGTGGTTCCTTCATAGAACACCCCAATTTCGGCACCTCAAAAATGGAAATTGGCTATTTCGTGCATCGAAAACGAAAACTTCCTCCTGCAACATCGTAAGCCATCCCAAGATGCACATGTGTGCACAATATGGGCACATTATCATAAACTATGCCCTGATTCTAGCCATAACATTGGTGGTTTGACCTAAATGCCATGAAACCTCGAACATGATAGGTCATTTTGTGAAGGATTTTTTATGACGTTTGCAATTTTCCAAGTTCAATATTTTTCCTTGCAACTATGACACATAATATGACACCACGCGAAGGTTTCACATTGTTTGAATCATTTTTGAATTTCTTATGCCCGTTTTAAACGTGTTAGTGCATTTTTTATTAAAAATAGTAAAATTGTTTAGTTAGAATTAATAATTTTGAAAACAGAAAATGGTTTTGGATTAGTTATTTAAATTGAAACACTTTTCCTGTTGAAAGTTTTTTCAAATTTTAAATAGAAGAAAGTTTTTTCCTGTTAAAATGAAAACAGCAAGTTAAAACAGAAAAACAATGGGCACGTGGCGGCTCAGCAGCGCCCCTCGCCCAGGACATTGGTCCCGGTTTGTGGCATCAACCGGGACCGTTAGTGGGCACGTGGCGGCTCAGCAGCGCCCCTCGCCCAGGTCATTGGTCCCGGTTTGTGGCATCAACCGGGACCGTTGATCTATTGGTCCCGGTTGGTGCCACCAACCGGGACCAATGACTCCTCCAAATATAACTGGCCCTTCTTCCTCCCCCACTTCCCCCCAAAATCGGCCGAAACTGCTAAGGACTTTTGCGCGCGGAGCGAAACCACACCGGCAGGCTGTCCGAGTTTCGTGCCGCCGCTGCCGCCGTCCTCGGTGAGCGCCGCCGCCGCCGCGACCTCTCCCTTTTCCCCCCGCGCCGCCGCTCATCACATTCTCTCTGCAGGTGGCCTGCGCCGCCGCCCCCCCATCCCGGCCCCGTGCACCCGCCCCGCACCCCCAGCGCCGCCCCCGACGCCACCCTGCGGCCGCCCCGCCCCCCAGCGCTGCCGCCCCCCTTCGACGGTGAGCTCCTCGGGAGGGAGCTTCCCGGCCCGGCCGGCCCTTTGGCCAATGTTTTCTTTTTTCAAATTTCGCATTTAAATTGCCGTACGCAATTTTTTCATTACTTATATATATATAATACATAGAAATTAAAAAAACATAGAAAAATAAAAATAAAAAGCCCTCGTCGGGGCGGGCACAGGGGCGTCGTCGTCCTCGCCGCGGCCTACTCGTCGTCCTCGTCGGGGAGGATGATGTAGGGCCCCTGCGGCCACGGCCAGTTGGCCGCAGGCGGTGGAGGAGGACCTGGTGGAGGAGGCGGCGGTGGAGTCGCCGCATGCGGTGGCGGCGGCGGCGGGCCTGGTGGAGGAGGCGGCGGTGGAGTCGCCGCACGCTGTGGAGGAGGCGACGGTGGCCGGCCGTGCTGCTGGTGCACGGACATGGCCAGCGCCGTGTCGATGCCGGCCCACCGCCTCTTCTCCTCCTCCTCGGAGACGAGGACGGTGACCCGGAGCTCCTCCTCCTCGGACATCGGTGGCGGGGGTGGCGGCGCCTCGCCGTGGTCCATCGCGTCGAGGATGCCGTAGGCGACGCTGCCGACGAAGTCGTCGGTGTCGTCCCTGGGCTCCTCGCCAGGGATGTCGTCGCCGCCCACCTCCGGCGGCGCCTCCTCGTCCTCCTCCATCTCCTCGATGAAGGGATCCGCCTGCGGCGGCTCTGGCCCCGGCTCCGACATGTACACGCCGGCGTAGGGGTTGGGGGCGACCTCCCCTAGGAAGGCCGCCCGCCGCACCGGGTCGCGCTCCCGCGGCCCGAAGTTGTCCCACCATTGGCTATCGTAGCCAAAGGCGGGATCGGCGCGGAGGCGCGCCGGCATCAGTGCGCGCCGGCGGCGGATCTCGGCGACCCGCTCCGGGCCGAAGCGCGGCACCGGCGGGACCGACACGCGCCGGCTGTTGAGGTGCCACCCGCCGGGGAGGCTGCAGTCCGGCCAGTCCACGCTCTGGCCGCACTGGTACAGCGCCTGGCAGTGACTCACCGGAATGTACCGGCGGTCACACTGGCGCTGCGGCGAGGCCGTCCTGGCGCGGCGTGGAGGAGACTGGCGGCGTCCAGACCGGCGCGACCCGCCGGCCTCGTGGTCGTGGCTGCCCTTGCCCTTCTTCCAGAACCCCATGGCTGCTGTGGTGGCCGGGATGTGGTGGCTCTGGCGGCTGCGCTGGCTATGGCGATGGAGGCTGGTGGCCGCGGCTCCGTTGGCCTCCTTTTAAAGGGGCCAGTGGCCGGGCGTCCAGCGGCCGCAATGAATGCCACCGAGCGGCAGCCCAATCGGCACGCCGGCGTTGATGCCGCGGCAGGCATTGAAGGTGACGGCGGGGCGCCCAAAGCACTGACGCGGCGGGACTCGAGGCGACGGGAGACGCACTGACGCGGGCGTCGCGTTGGAGAAGACGTACTGACGCACTGACGCGGGCCGACGCGTCGCGGTGCTGTTTTTTTGGGCCTCTTTTGCCCGCTGGTGCTGTTTTTCGGCCTCTTTTGTCCGCTGGGTGCTGTGGGCAACTCCTATTTGACGCGCACCCCCCACAGACGTTAAAATCTTAGTGGGCTGGCCCAATAGAAATAAAAATCTATTATTTTTGTCCGGTCAAGAACATGCCTTCATGCGTCCACCGTAACAGGCGCTTGAAGCGCCGAATAGGAATGCCCTTAGTACTTAGTTAGAAGTTAGTGTTAGTTTGTTAGTTAGAATTAGAATTAGTTAAAATTAGTTTTAGCGTGCATTTTGAATATATAGCGTGTATTCTAACTAACAAATGTCGGTATATTGCAGAAACTATGGATCCAGCACATAAAAAAAGTCAAGATGATGAATACTTCCTCCAAGGAATGATCCGAGAAAATGTAGATATTGATGTCACCAGGACATTTCTGAACGATTCCGGTGAGGGAGATGAATCTCTCAACCGAGGAGACGACTCCGGTGAGGTAGAAGCCTGGGACGGGGGAGAAGCCGGTGAGGGAGAAGCTGACAAGGGAGAAGGCGACGAGGGAGAAGCCGACGAGGGAGAAGACGATGGCTCCGGCCGAACCTTAAATCTCGGAAACTCCGGCGAGGTGTATATATGTTTTTTTGTAATGCCCGACTGTCTATATATATACATGCATATATTAACACTCTTTCTTATTTTAGCCCTCCGGATCGAGCACTTGTTCCGTCAGAACAAAACGAGGCCCAACCAAAAAGTTGGACAACAAAGTGAGTTATAGGATCGAAGTGGTCGGTGTAGACGGCCAACCGCTAGCTCCTGAAGATGTCGCAAAAAAATTTGTCAAGCAATGTGGAGTTCTTGTGAGGGACCACATCCCGATCATCGTTCAAGAATGGAATCGGCCAAGCAGCGGTGGAGTCCTGTTTGTCGGCGACGTCGCCAAAGATAAGCTTTTTGACAGGCTTATGCTTAATTTCCTCCTGCCGAGGCTAGATGTGAATCCAGATGAGGAGAAGAAAGCAAATGAGGAGCTACTTAAAAGAGTAAAGAAGTTTGCTCTGATCAAGATGGCCGAGGCATTCAAGAACTGGAAGAAGAAACTGTACCTTAAGTTTGTCAAGTTAGACAAGACTCCGGATTTTAATCAAGCCGGCTATGCTAAGTTAAGACACCAGTGGGCTGATTTTGTGAAGTACAAGACATCGGAGAAAGCTTTGGAAAGGTCGAGAATAAATAAAGAGAACGCTGCTAAGAAAGTGTACCACCATAATATGGGGTCTGCTGGCTACGCCGGTTGCATGCCTAAGTGGGATGCACTTGAGGTCAAGTATATTGCTGCCGGGATCAGACCAGAGCCCACAACATGGACACCACGGGCGAGAAACTGGTTTTACGGCCATGGGGGCACGTTGGACGAAGAAGGGAGGGCAATATATACCCAGAAACACAAAGATCATCCCCTACTGCCCATCGAAGATATTAGAAGTGCAGTACAAGATGTGGAAGCGGGACGGTTCGTTCCCGATAGAGAGAACGACGAGCTCACACGAGCCCTCAAAAATGATGAACACACCGGACGAGCACGAGGCACACCGGGCTCCAAGCCGTGGAAGGTTGCCTTCCCCGCGGAAATGAAGAGATATCCCGATAAAAGTCATCAAAGGAGAAAGGAAAGGGAGGCAGCTGAGAAAGCGGCAGCTGCAGACCGGCTGCGTAATGTAGAAGAAGCATTAAAGCGGCAGCAGGATCAACTCGACAGACTTAGCCAGCAAGGTATCAGCAGCCAATCTCAGCGGCACATGGTAGAAGCTGCATTCGATGGTATCGACGCCCTATCAAATAAGAAAAGCAGCGTCGCTTCCACCCAGCTCCACGATGGTGATGATGATGCACTGACGATGGCTCCTCCTAAACGCTACCCAGTGGATGATATCACGGAGAGCACAGCTTGTGAGCTAAAGGTGCAAGTTATGAACTTAAGGGTGACAGCGGCGGTCGGCATGGCCGTACCAACTGCGCCTAACGGAACTTGGCATTGCAGACCGATTCCAAAAGGGTACGCTGTCGTCACGGTGGATGATGTCAAGCAAGATTTTGAGGAGCTGAAGCTGGACCACCCTGCAGGGGAAGATAGGGACCTGACTGAACTAGGAGAAGCCAAAGGGGGGACTATTGTATGGCCAAAGGAGCACATCGTGCTTCCAAATTATGTCCCGCCAAGGCCACCCACTCCTCAGAGCAGCAGTCCACCTTCGCCGCCACCTCACCATTCTCCAGCGCAACCGTCGCCTTCACCGCCTCACCACTCACCGCAGCTGTCTCCACCGCCGCCTCAGCCGTCTCCGCCGCCGCCTCAGCCGTCTCCGTCCCCTGAGCCTCAGAGACTAAAGCGGAAGTATACTAAGAGGGGCAGCACCACCAGCAGCAGCAAGAGCACGTTCCGATCACCGAAACGTAAGCTATCGCCCCTCCCAAGAGTACCTCATCAGAATATGAAGAAGCTTCCTTACGAGAAGACAGATGAGGAAATTGCTACGGCCGCAGATGCCCATTATCAACAGTGGAAGACTGACATGGCTAACAAGAAAAATCCAAAGCCGACGGAGCCATTGATCTTCCCGGTCACCGCAGAAGATAAAGCCAAAGCAGCCGCGCTTAAGATTCAGCTTCACGAACCCATAGCGCTCACACCTGACTATAATCGCTCTATTACCAAGTCGGCTGAGGCAAAAGAGCGGAGAGTCGGGAAAGAAGTTGCCCAGCTCGGACAACAGAAAAATCAATCGATCGAACCGCTCAAAGTGTACGATACCAATGAGTGGAGAGACCAGGAGCGGCATGATCCGAACATTGATCCGGAGTTTATTCAACTCTACGGAGAAAAGGCCAAGTTATATGGACTGTCTATTGCTGAGTACATGAGCCGTCTGGATGAGTTCGAGGGGTACCAGCAAATAGCGTACAAATACCGGTACGGGAATCCTCTCGTCAAACCCGAGTTAGTCAAAGATCTACCAACAAAAATGCGGAGATTGCATAACTGGTACATACAAGCCTGTGCTGAATCCACAAACTGGATCTATGCTGGATATAAACACCACCATTACGGTCATGGAGATGGCTTCTTACTGATGGAATTTCTAGAATTATTTCAGTTTTACCAACAAGACGCCCTCGACAAAACTATTGTCAGTGCCTATTGCCTGTAAGTATTATTAAGTCTTTCTAGCTCAGCTCATTCGTTGCTTGTATAATCTTACTCATCATTATACTAATTATATATGCAGAATGAAGATTCTCGAATGCGACCGAGGAGGAATCTTTGACCTTGGGTTCGTTGACTGCAATTTCGTTCATGAAGATACTCTCAAAAAAAACCCAAAGAGACAGAGGATAACTTGGTACAATCGTTAAAGTATTTCAGCAACAGAAGGGAAATACTATTTCCTTACAACTTCGAGTGAGTGTTACTGTCTTGTACACATTTTGTTTTCGCTTTACTCGATGTTAAGCTATTTGACTCATTATATCTGTGCAGCTTCCACTTTATTCTGTTAATCATTACTGTTGACGAAGGAGTAGTCAAAGTCATGGACTCAAAACGCACACCTTTAGGAAATTGGGCGAACATGCAGGAATGCCTCCAGAAGGCTTGGAAACGGTTCACCGCCAACACTAGGGGTGTTTGGAAGCCAGAGCTTATATTTAAACCATTGAATGTAAGTACTACTTGCTAGATCCACGTATCTCTTTGATTCTAGTTTCAATACAATTATCATGCTTGATTCTTATTTTGATTGAACTCCGTTCTCGTAAAGTGCTTAAGGCAAGAAGCTGGGAATAACTTATGTGGATACTATGTCTGCGAGTTCATTCGCCAGACGACCAAAGAGAAGGGTGCAGACCGAAACATCAAAAAACTTGAAGTACGATAAACAATAATCTCAACATTATTTTATTACCATCAACTGTGTTTAGTTTCATTCATATATATTGATCCCCTTCTTTAAATTAGATCGAACGGATGCGGGACGGTCTTCTACCACGGGAACGCGTGCAAGCAATTCAAGAGGAAATTGCCGGTTTCTTATTAGAACAAGTCATAGATCCGAAAGGAGAATACTATTACCCGGTTCATTTAGAAGGGTGAAGTGTAAAAAAGAAGATGTAAAATCAAATTTGTGTGAGTTACCGATTGTAATAGCGACCAAGCACGACGGATGAGACGGTGAATAATATATTCGTGACTATGATGTGTAATATATATATATAGTGTGGTTCCTTCATTATTGCTGTATATATATAATACCATTAAATTGAATACAAAACACACCAAATAAAACCCTGAACCCTAAATGGGAAAAAAACCCTGGATCAACGATCCCGGCTCGTCCTACGAACCGGGACCAATGACTCAGGCCCCCCTCGCGCCGCAGCGCGTCCACGTGGAGACCTATCGGTCCCGGTTCGTGCTGGAACCGGGACCGGCATTGGTCCCGTGTAATGGATCCCGATTCGGCAACCGGGACCAATGGCCCAAATGAACCGGGACCATAGGCCCTTTTTCCACCAGTGGTGCTATAGGATCGCATAGCTCAAGAGTGGTACAAGAACATACCCGCAAGCAAAAACATGCTATTAATTTGTTCTTCACCATTGCTGGAAGTTGCTCGAAAATAGCGATAAGTGGAAGTTGGAAGACCAAGAGGCTGGGGCACCAAATTCTTTGGACGATGGTGATAGTGATGATACACGGAACCACCCGAGCTGGCCGGAGCAGACGCCTGCTAATGTACCTGCAGCTGCCGTCGCCATGGCCGGCACGGCACGGGGACAAGCGATGTTGGGAGAATCTGACAGGCGAGATATATATGTGCGGGAAGGATCATCGATGCGATGCAGCTAGCTAGCTCGTGTGGTATACTACGTGTTATACAGCTCAATGCCAATCACCCGGTTTAATATAGTAATCAGTTGGAATTAATTACTCTAGACGGTCGTGGCAAGCGATCTTCACCCGGTATACCAGCCCCGTTGACGCGGTGCCAGATCGAGAGACACGGCCGTCTCGTGTACGCGCCTCGCCGGCAAAGATACCCGTGAAACTGCAGCTGAGCCGCGAAAGTCCATGGGGAAATTGGGCGCGAAGCTCACCGTACGTGTGGGAGCAAAGCTGGATAGGAGCAGGCTGCAGTGTCGATCGACGCCGACGGCACGGTCCAAATCCCCAAAAATCCAGTTACGTCGTCATAGCACGACGTGGACGGCTTCTCTTTTCTTCGAACTGAGGCTGCCTCGTGCGTCGCTTTCGTGGCCCGGCTGCTTGTGCCTGCCTGCTTTCCCACGGACGCTAGCTTTTGAAGCTTCCAGCCACCTTTCGGGATGGAAGGAAGCTCCCCTGCCGGGCCGACCTACTTTGAGCATTGCTTACCCTACTCAACTTTCTATATATTGCATGCCACGTACGGTGAGTTTCGTCACACATTACAGTTGGTCACCGTCATGTCGAGGCCAACAAGCATGGCCGCCACGACTGCTAGTCCGCTGCTACAAGTAGCTAGCGACCACAAGCAGGGGTGAGAGCATCTCTAGCAGGTTTTGAAAAAACGGAAACATTAAAAACGGAATCGACATTTGAGAGGGATTTTTCTCCTAGAAAGAGGCGAGGCGGGTAGGTGCAAACGTCGGTGAAGTAATCTCTCATGAGAATCTCATGGTCAAGAGGTCGGTATGCAAAGACGCCCTACCGCCGAGCCTCGATGCTTCCTATTTTTCTGGTCCTCATCGTTCCTTCATGGCGACCATCAAGATGAGAATCTTGGCAATGTTGTCGTGGGGATCGTCCGGTGACGACGAGCCCTCTAGCAAAAATTTGCCGAACGGGCTCGTAGACAAACTTATCTACGATAATTGAATGCGCAAGTGTTTAATTACAGACCAGCATGGATACTAAACTATAAAACTCAAGAAATTAAAGACAGATTTACCTTAAGCCGGAAGCGGTGGTGGGCGCCCAAAAATCCGAGCCCATTCTTGTTAATTTGGATATGAATGTTGTGATCGATGTGTTGTTTATTGTTGGCTCAGGTTGTCCCTTGTTGGAATACAGGGCGGAGTTCCGCCACATGGTAGACCATGAAAGCGACGCTGCCCACCTACGAACGGTCGGCAGAGCCAATTCCTGTAGCCGCATGGGGCTATAGTCGAGCTCCACGACAGATTCATGGAGTCGGGGGGCCAAGACCCTGCCGGACGGAATGGGCTGTCGCGATAGATTCATTTCGGTGGAAGGGGCGGGAAAGGAGAGGCACACCTCGGCGGAGCTAGATTGCGACGTGGACAAGCTGGAGGCGGCTCAAATCGATGGCGGGAGGAGGCGCCGGAGCGGAGGAAGGGAAGCTTGTGAGCTCAAATTTCATCCGCGCCAAAATATTTGAACGATTGTGGTACCGGAACCGAGCGGTCGAATAAATTTGTATATTGCGGGTTTGGGATAGAATATGGATGGTGCCGAGCTACCCTTTTTACGGTGTCTGCATAGTTTATTTTTTAAGCGAAAAACCTAAAACTAGCAGTTATTATAAGGTTGATCTGTCCTTTTTCAGGAACCTGATACACATGGTCGACATCGACGGGCATTCATTTCTCCGGGTCTGGATAGATTTTTTCGGAGCTCAGACTGAGTAAACACACTGACCGAAACACCAGCGGAAATTGACATGTACGGTGTTGAACTGGGCGTACGTGCGTGCGCTCTGGGTCGAGAGTTTCCTGCACGGCCGCCGCGCCTTGTTGGTACGGGGCTTCGTCTGTTGACCTAGGCACCACGAGGCTGCTAAGCAGAGTGCCCTGCGATGCGATCGTATTTCAGGGTTGACGTATGGAAGCCTTTGACCAATCAAATGCCCGATCTTTTGTCAGCCAGTGTCTTGTGTTCAGGACGAGTTGTTGCATCGATGACCAACGGGTTGAAGGAAATTGACATTTCTCGTACTTGGCACTATGGCATCATTCTACTGATCGATCGATCAGCGGTTGAACCGAATGATCGTTGACTGCAGAACCGTAAATTTCCGAAAAACAGAGATGGGGAATGTCGAATGCGGTGGTTGAAAACGCAGCTTATGTCGATTAATTTAGAGAACGATGAGAGTACAAGTGGAATTCCGTGAACCAATCGACAGTGCCTGCAATCTTGAAAAAATCCTGATGACTCTATGAACAACGGACAGAAGAAACTCTACTACTGCTACTCTAGCTGGTGAAGAGGAACTGCGACGCCTGGGCGACGGCGTCGTCGAGCCACCGCCTGGGCTCGTCCATCAGCTCCGGGCTGAGCCTGACCATGAGGACGCAGAACTCCATCTCGCTGAGGGCGCCGTCGCCGTCGAAGTCGCCCTCGGCGAGCATCCCGCGGAGGTCGTCGTCGGACATGCCTCCGAGGCCGAGCAGCGGCGCGTTGCTGCGGAGGCTGGAGAAGGTGATGAGTCCCGAGGCCGGGTCCATGAGCAGCCGGAAGCCTGCGGCAAGCTCCTGCATCAGGCCCTCCTCGCCCAGCCTCTCCGCCATCACCGGCAGGTAGTCCTCGAACCCAACAGATTGCTGGGGCTGCTGGGTTTGCGAAGCCATGGTGGGATTGATCTTCTTGTTGATGCTTGCTGACTGCTTGGTTGTGCCTGGTTCTGACTTGTGAGGTGTGATGGATGGTGGATGGTTTCTTGGTCTGTGGAGTGTGTGGGAGGGGAGGGAATAAATAGGGGCCGGAGGAAGGAGGAAGCTACGGTGGGTTTCAGGGAAGGTGCTGCTCACGCGGGACGCGCGGGCGGGAGAGTGACGGTGAGATTGGAGCTCACATTTGTGATGCTGATACCTCCAGCGTCAGAACATGAAGGTAGGGGGGGCAGCCTGGGGTGTAGGGGACTCGCAAGGGAGCAAGCCTCGCGTGTGCAGCCATGGATCTCACAGAGTTGCAACTTGCAACGGAGAAAAATAATGAGACGATCCATGGAAGCTAGATTAATGAAATTAGGATAAGGAGGCAAGAGCTGAGAAGTCAGAGCAACTCATGTCATGCTGATGCAGATCATTCAAATTGTCCCTCCGCGTACACGCCTACGCGGAACTCATGGCAAGGAGCAGGCACCAGCCACACTGCCGTCGCCATGGCTGGGGGACAGGATGTTGAGGGAATCTTGCCGTGGCAAGAGACAGCCAGGATGATTTGGAAGCGCATGAAGGATCGACTCGATGCAACGCGGAACAACTCGTGTGGTAACAGTGGTATGCGCATTGTACAGCACAATGCCAATCACCCATGTTCAATATGCTAAGTGTATCTCCACTCGTCTCCCTAAACACCTCAAACGCCCTAGGAACGTCGGCGCAGAAAATCCCGCTCAGTTATGCTTACGTCCTCAAATCTATTTTTTGACCGACGCGTTATAAAATTTTATCCGACACACCTAGTCCGAACCCAACCCACGGGAGGCGAGCGGGGGCGTCGGCTAGACGCGTAATACGCCGCGCGCACCCACCTGTCAGTGAGCCAACCGACACTTCAGCCATGCAGCGACGCAGCGAGCCGTCGCTTCGGAGCATAGGTCATCGTAAATGCGCATCATGCATTCCACACCACCCCTTCCCGCCCTTTCTCTCCCGCCCACTTCCGTTTCCCGCCCACCTCAGGCTATAAAGCTCGACGTCCTGCCGTTGCTGGTTCACATAATCACCCGCCAGGAGAAAAATGCCTCGTCGCTCCAACAAGAATGCCGGAGGAAGCGATGCATCACCACCCCCACCCCATCGCCATAGGCCACAGGCTGGTGAGGAGAAGGAGGAGGACGAGGAGATCTTCACCAACTGGCCAGATGACGGCGAGGCCGAGGAGGCCGCTGCCGAGCAAAGGACATTGCTCGCGCCGTTGGAGTCGCAACACCGCGACGCGGCGTATCGGTTGTTCATGGTCGCCGAGAGGAGGGCGGTGGTGGAAAGGGTGGCGGAGGCCCAGGCTGTTGCCCGCGCCGCGTCTCACCGTCGCAACGTACAAGCAGCCAGGGCGGCGATGGCGGCGAGTGAACAACGCCTCACGAGCAGGTTCGAAGGGGTAGCGCTAGCGGCGGTGGCGGAGGCGTGACAACGCTGCGAAAGCCAATGCGCCCTTCCATCCTACCAGCACTGGCCGGAGTGCGAGGAGGACCGGAGGATCTTCACCTGCTTCCTTGAGGAGGTCGAGCGCCGCCGCCACGGGCTAGTTGACCGTCGACATTGGTCCGATGAAGGTGCTGGTGAAAGGACACAGATGTCGCCTAGAGGGGGGGGGTGAATAGGTGATATCAAATTTTATGAATAGCTTGAACAAAAGCGGAATTAAACTAGCGTTTATTTTGTCAAGCACACAAGACCTAAATAAACTAGGCTCACCTATGTGCACCAACAACTTATGCTAAGCAATACAAGTAACAAGGTGATAGCAAGATATATGACTTCAAACACGAAGGCTATCACAATGTAAAGTGCATAAGTAAAGAGCTCGGGTATAGGAATAACCGAGGTACGCGGAGACGATGAGGTATTCCCGAGTTCCTCCCTTGGAAGGGAGTACGTCTCGTTGGAGGGGTGTGGTATCACCACAAAGGCCTAACCAACGCTACAAAGGCCTCACCCTATTCTCCGGTGTGAGCTTGCGCCACAAAGGCCTAGCTCACTCTTCCACTAAGGGGTTCCTCAAGGCGGAACCGGACCTTTACACAAATCTTGGGGCACACATCCACAACTTAATTGGAGGCTCCGAAGGATAGCCACCAAGGCACCACAAAGCCACAAAGCCGTCTAGGGTTCCAAGAACCCAAGAGTAATAAGCTCACAAACTTTTACTTACTCAAATCTCCGGGGAGAACTCAAACCGATGCAACCTATGCAATGGCAAGAACACACAAAGTGCTCAAATCCTTCTCACTCAAATCCTACCAAAGCAACTAATGCTATGGAGAGACATGAGAGGAAGAACAAAGGAAATCCACAAAGAACTCCAAGATCTAGATTCACTATGTTCCCCTCACTTAGAGGAGAGATGGATTGGTGGAAGTATAGATCTAGATCTCCTCTCTCTTTTCCCTCAAAAATATGCAAGAATCATGGAAGGAATGGAGGAGGAAGGGCAAGCTATTCAAGGTCAACAATGAAGGAGAGAGAAGCCCAAAACGTGCACAGCCCAAGGAGGAAGAAGAGGTATTTATACCCTCCCACGAAATATGGCCATTGCAGGATTTTAGGCCGGATTAACCGGCCCCCGGGGCAAAAATCCGCCCCCCTTACTGGGTGACGCGTCCAAAAGCCCTTAGCAGAATTTCGAGGGCCGGATTATTCAAATAATCCGCCCCCCTCCAGCCCGGATTATCCGGCCTGGAATAGAACATCAATACGAAAACTGCCATAACTTTTGCATCCGGGCTCCGTTTTCGATGATCTTGGGCTCGTTGGAATCACCACAACAAGCTCTACAACTTCATCCATAGAAACATCATAGTCCAACAAAGGAGGATGAAAACAAATGATAAAAGGTTTGACTTAGCTATAAAGATGAACCGGTAAAACCTCTAAACAACAAAAACGCGATAAGAGTTTCATGCGAAATCCGTTTTTGATGAGCTAGAGCTTGTCATGGAAATAACCACAAGCTCTAGAACCTCACGTAGATAAAACCCAAATGAGAACCAAGAAAGATGATGCCAAGTATGCAAAGGTTTGAGCTCTCTCCGAATGATACAATTAAGTTACTCACTCGAGAGCCCCTCTTGATAGTACGGCTACCGAACCTATAACCCGGTCTCACAACTAACACCATGAGACCGGTAAGAAAGAAACCCTAACACTATCATACCTTTGCCTTGAGCATTCCACTTGAGGTGGATAATGACAATCTTGATCTTCTCAAGCTGGACCACCTTTCTTGATTGACCTTGCTTGGTGAAGTCTTGCGGATTGCTCCCCCATACTCTACTATGGAAGAGACTCTCTTTAAGCATATCTTCACATATCCATGATCACAAAAGATGGAAAGCTTCAAGCATATGTTCTCTTCTAGTTGCTCATCTTGAACTTGCGCTTTGACTTGATCAATCCTCGAATCAATTCTTCTTTCTCCATAATGATGGTGTCTTGAGGATACACATGAGAGCTCACTCAATCTTATTCTTCAAGACACACTTGATATAAGCTCAACTCCCATAAGACCAATCTTTGGATCACTCCTTGAATAACACCTTGGTCAACACATAATCTTCTTCTTACAACCTTGACTCCAACAAATGGTTCAAGCATTGTCTATGGACAAGTCCTACACATATAACTCAATGCAACCATTAGTCCATAGGGATTGTCATTAATTACCAAAACCACACATGGGGCTCAATATGATCTTTCAATCTCCCCCATTTTGGTAATTGATGATAATCTCTTCGAGAGGGTTTATATAATGAATTCAAAGAACCAAAATGGTTGTACTAACATCAAATACTACAAAAGTATGTGATGCTAGTAAAACCACCATATATAGAGCAAAGTTCCCCACAATCTATGCACGTGTGAATGATCTTGATTTCATTGCATATATTGCCAACCAAGGTTGTTGGTGGAGTTTCCACTATATACTCAACCATGCAAAGCATGCGAGGCAAATGCTTAAGAACAAACCAAAGCATAAAAGCTAATTCCCTTTAAACCCTCGAAACTTCTCCCCCATTGGCATCCATTGCCAAAATAGGCGAAAAACTTAGAAGGCCAATATAGTGTGAGTTCCTCCAAAATGGTGTGCATATCCAAAAGAAATAAGTGAAGACACATGCACATATACAAAGACAAATATATGAAGAAAACCAAACTATATTGAGGATCAAAGATTGCAAAAAAAATAAGATAACACGATGGATAAACTTCAACAAATGAAGAGAGCAATCAAACAATCCAAATAACAAATTGAATAAAGATATTACGATAAGATCGAAAAGGTGCTCTAAATAATACGAGGAAGCTCCCCAAGGTGTGTGCACAAAATATTCTATTTGAGTTGAAGTATAAGGTGCACACACGTGGAATCATTACTCCCTCAATATTATTCAAAACAAAATGATACCAAGTGAAATTAAATACTATGCTAACCGCAAAATGATGCTTTAAATGAAATGAGGAAGCTCCCCAAGGTACGTGCAAAAATTGGAATGTTTGTATTTGAATACAATTTGCACAACATGGAATCCTCACTCCCTCAATAACATTTAAAACGCAACCATTTGCAAGAGATCATAGAGAAGAAATTAAGCTTACACTTGCATCAAACAAATGGTTGAGCAACAAGCAAGGGACAATATATTAAAAGGCTCAACCAAAGGAATGTGTGATAGGAATGACAAAGAATATTATAAGACTAACACAAGGATAAGCATAGAGCATCCACATAGTCTTCAATGAATGATATTGCTTAGCATTCCATCCCAACACATAAGGTTCAAATAAGATATCAAATAATGAGATATCACCTCTCATGTGTATAAGTTTCTAAGTAGATAATATTACAAAGATAATTATCATAAAGAAACATGTACACACAAAATAGATACTAAGAATAGAACATGATATCCAAAATAAAGTCATGCAATATACCAAAGAGATTTTTGCTTTTAAAGCATGGCCAAAGGCTCAATTTATCTTATTGTATATTGATGAACTTCAACCACAAACATGTTAAAGACATTGCAAATATCAACAAGGGAAAGAAGATAGTTGTGATGCTTTGATAAAAACAACAAGTATCAAAATAAAGGATACCAAACAGAAGAAATAAATTTACAATTTCATCAATACTGCACATGTGAGCTTATTGAGGAATTGATATGCAAAAAGATTTCTAAGATGACATATATGGGATAGGAGAATCATGAGCATGATTTTTATATGTTCCCAATAATATGTCCTCATCTCAACTTGCTCACATTTGCAATAAAGAGGTTTCATTAGAATCCTTGCAAGAACCACATGATTTTCAAATAAAGATATCCATGCCAAGAAACAACCTACACAAGGTTGGACGCTAGAAAAGTATGCTTAAAAAGATACTTGTAACCAAGATATTAAAGGTAGGATGTAGTAGATAGGAGTTCTTCAATAATCCTAGCTTGCCTCAAATTATCATTTAGTCACCACTTCATCCTTATTATTGAGACAAGCACCAATATATCTCCATGTACCTAAAACAAAGTTCAAGTACAAGATGGTCCCCAAACTCATTGGGTCCAAAGTAGCTAGAAACTACAACATATAGGACAAACTTCACATAAAAATGTACATATATATATGAAATTGAATTTCATGCACATCTTAGCCGATTTAGGATTTGATGGAGCTTCTCCTATATAATTGATCAAAGAAAGCAAAAGCATGCCATACAATATACATTTAGTAAATATGCATGAACAAGACTTTCAAGAGCAAAAGGAGATACAATTTGAACAAAACACTAAAAAGGACAAGCGAGCACACAAAATTGTGAAGCTACAGAAGGTTGTCCAAATTATATCAAAGAATCAAATCAACACAAGATTGACTCCAAAGTTCAATTAGTGAACCAAGCAAAAGCCAATGAGCATAAAGCATAACTAAAACACACATGCTCAAAGACATATCTCATTTTAAGAGTAAGAAATAAATAATAAGGAACAAGATCATGAACTCCCAAAGAAAGCAAGATTCAAACAAACAAACCAAACTCTCCACACTTTTTATGATGGCACACTAAGTACCAAAAAGAAAAGATTTGTCTTCTAACAAAAACCAATACCAAATGAAATAAGCACAAAGAGTGTGTTATAATAAATATAGGAGAGCTCTCCCAAGATTAGTGCATTATTTATGATTTTGCATTTGAGTACAAAATGCACACAAGTGGGATCATCACATCTACCTACATAGAAATAACATGTCCCACATGATATAGTACAAAATGCACACAATGGGAGCTAAAACAAATACATTTTTGGCTAGAGATAAGGCAATTAAAAGCAATAGCCAATGTAAAGATGATCAATATACATGTCCCACATGATATAGTACCAATTGTCCAAGAACAAGAGGTATTTGGATTTATTTCCTGGTGGTAGTTTACATATCAATCCAAGATCATCTTCACAACAAAGAAGCATATAGAGAAGGATAAGAATTAATTACCATGCTAAAGAAGATATTCTTGATAGACTCAGATAGTTAAACAATCATGCAAAGCAATGATTAAGATAACTTGAAGCAAATGGTTTTCCAACTTTGATGTAGCATTCCACATTTTAGGAAAATCATATCAAGAAAGTATCTCACAAACAAGATCCAAAACAAGAGCAATAAAACAATTTGGCAAATTGGAATTTGTTTGAGAAAACATGCCACATAGAAGCAAGATAATTTACAATATCAACACTATGTGACACAACCTCAAATGTACATATTATATTGGTTTGTAGTATGCACAAAGCATATTACTCCCCCATAATGTGATAAAACATTTATTTTTCACAAGAGGCAAATAAAATCCAACAAGATGATTAATGGACATTATAGAATTTGAATTTCTCATGAGAATGAGATACCACATAGGGACTAGATAATCTTTAGATATCAACACTAAGTGGTATTCCTCATGTACACACATTTTTAGGATTGTGAAGTGCAAAGCATATCACTCCCCTATAATGGGATGGTCCATTAATCTCTCACAAGAGCCAAGTAAGATAAAACAAGATGCAATAGGCTCAACAAGAACAACCGTATATGGTGTGCAACCCAACATACACATACTTGATTTCTCAAAATAAAGAAAGTAGGTATCACAACATATACAAACACATGCAAGATATAAAAGCCAACACATGCAAAGGGGCGAGTAACTTTCAATGTAGATAAGTTAAATACATGTTACCATAAGGAGGAACATTGGATAATGATAGAAACAAGATAATCCAATTGACTTGCATTGAGAAAATATAATTGATGAAGATCCCTTAATTCTTCATGATATAGCCAAGTCTCCAATGCCCTCCAACAACACCTATTGTTCAAGTAATGGCTTGTTGGTCCCCAACCAAGTTGGGTCCTAAGAGGTTAGTAACAATAGGTTTGGCAACCCAAATGGTTCTTTTCTTGACACCATTTTGAGTACCAACAAATTTGGAAAACACATTACCAACCTTATCCTTGCAAAGTGAATATACATCCTCAATTATGATAGGGTTGGATGAGTTACCACTAGTGCATGAAGAAGATAGGTGACCCTTCTCATGGCATATGTAGCAAGTTCTTTTCTTCACCTTCTTCTCACTTTATTTCTCCACAAGGGAAGCATTAGCTTGATTTTTCTTGGGAAGTGACCTTTCTTCAAAACGAGGTTGAGCATGGCCTTGAACTTGAGGCCGCTTCCCTTGTTGCTTCTCACTAAGTGCCTTTTTCTTCAAAGGAAAAGATCTAACATGGTGCCCTTCAATTTTGCACTTGAAGCAAACAATCTTGGCCAAATTCTTGACTTATTCTTGGCCCTTCTTCTTCTTGTATATTTTGGACTTCTTCTTGTTACTAGAGAGAAATCCAAGTCCACTCTTGTCATTGGGGGATTTTTGCACACTCAAGATATTGTTGAGTGTGGACTTCCCTTCATGACATTTTTCTAAGTCTTTCTTCGATGAAGTAACTTGGGCCTTGAACTCTTTGATTTCCTCTACATGGTTAGTGACAACACAAGTACTAGTGGAAGTAGAGGCTACATTGTTAGAGCAACAAGGCAAGGAGGATAATTCATCACTAGATGTAGCAATAGTATGAGAGGATGAATTACTAGTACTAGCACATGGCAATATAGCATTTTGAGAAATAGTGCTAGTGTCCATATGAGGCTCACAAGATGTTACCTTTATAGATATAGCCTCATGAGCTAACTTTAGGCGAGCATGGGACACTAAAAGATCCTCATTAGAGCTAGATAGCTTTTCATGACTTTCTTCCAATTTCCCATACTTTCTAGTTGGCAACTCAAGTTGAGCTCTTAGCTCAACATTCTCCTTCAAAATAGATGCTTCACAAGAAGTAGAGTTAGTAGCACATGCATCATTACCATTACCAATAGGAGAAGACAACTTGGCAAGAGCGAGGTCACGTTCTTTAGTGAGTTTAGAAATAATTTCATTACATGACTCCTCAATGGATTCAAGCTTCTCCTCAAGAGAAACCCGAAGCTCTTGCTCTTCCTCTAGAGCATTTTTTAAATCGTGGATATCATTGGCATACTCACTCTCAAGAGAAAATATTTTATCAATTTTTTCATCCTTCATCTCAATGAGTTTTGTGCTCTCAATAGCACAACTCATGATTTCAAAGAAGTTGGGCAAAACATTTTATTGTTATGCAAAGCATCAAAGACCACCTTACCCTTCTAATTTAAATACTCAATATACTCTTCTTCATTTTCCTCATCCTCACCATTGTCCTCAACATCATTATGATTTGAAGACCTAGCCATAAGGCATATGTGGGAACCGTGAGAAGAAGAAGAAATACTTGAAGCTCTATTCAAGACCTTGTCTTGGCCCAAAGACTCTTCGGTTTCCTCTATATGGTTAGCATCACAAATACTAGAGGAAATAGAAGCATTTGTATCATGGCAACAAGATGCAATAAGCATATCATCATTAGGTTTCATCAAGCAATTTATACATGATATGCAAGGACTATCAACACAAGCATGTAAAGTACTTTTGGTGCTCGAAGTGTATAAGTCCAAAGATGAAGCATTGTAATGAGATAGAGATAAAGGATCATCAAAAGTAAGCATACTATCACCATTGCAAGTTTCATCACCACTCACCATATCATTACCTTGTGTCTTGCCACACTTTGGTGAAGTGGATGAAAGTTCATCACGGCCGGAAGTGGAAGGAATACAATCATCCCCAATAATCTTGGACACACCATATTTTTTCTTGAAGCTTTGTCCATATCTCATGAGCGCTCTGAAAAGGCGTGATGGAGAAGGTAACTACATCGCTCAAAGCATTAACAATCACATGAATAGCTTGAGCATTGAGATACAAGTTTTTCTCATCCTCTAAAGATAGATTTTGAGTATCCTTTGGAGGAGAAAAACCCGCATCTACAATTCACTCCATAGATGGGTCCATGACCCAAAAATAATTAAGCATGTGAATTTTCCAAGTATCATAATTTGTGCCATCAAATATAGAAGTGTTATTGTGCACTAATCTCCTAGTCGACATCTTTGCTCTCAAGGCGGTGAAGCCTAAAATGAGCGACCGGGCTCTGATACCAATTGAAAGGACACAGATGTCGCCTAGAGGGGGGGTGAATAGGCGATATCAAATTTTATGAATGGCTTGAACAAAAGCGGAATTAAACAAGCGTTTATTTTGTCAAGCACACAAGACCTAAATAAACTAGGCTCACCTATGTGCACCAACAACTTATGCTAAGCAATATAAGTAACAAGGTGATAGCAAGATATATGACTTCAAGCACAAAGGCTATCACAATGTAAAGTGCATAAGTAAAGAGCTCGGGTATAGGAATAACCGAGGTACACGGAGACGATGATGTATTCCCGAGTTCCTCCCTTGGAAGGGAGTACGTCTCGTTGTAGGGGTGTGGTATCGCCACAAAGGCCTAACCAACGCCACAAAGGCCTCACCCTATTCTCTGGTGTGAGCTTGCGCCACAAAGGCCTAGCTCACTCTTCCACTAAGGGGTTCCTCAAGGCGGAACCGGGCCTTTACACAAATCTTGGGGCACACATCCACAACTTAATTGGAGGCTCCGAAGGATAGCCACCAAGGCACCACAAAGCCACAAAGTCGTCTAGGGTTCCAAGAACCCAAGAGTAATAAGCTCACAAACTTTTACTTACTCAAATCTCCGGGGAGAACTCAAACCGATGCAACCTATGCAATGGCAAGAACACACAAAGTGCTCAAATCCTTCTCACTCAAATCCTACCAAAGCAACTAATGCTATGGAGAGACATGAGAGGAAGAACAAAGGAAATCCACAAAGAACTCCAAGATCTAGATTCACTATGTTCCCCTCACTTAGAGGAGAGATGGATTGGTGGAAGTATAGATCTAGATCTCCTCTCTCTTTTCCCTCAAAAATATGCAAGAATAATGGGAGGAATGGAGGAGGAAGGGCAAGCTATTCAAGGTCAACAATGGAGGAGAGAGAAGCCCAAAATGCACACAGCACAAGGAGGAAGAAGGGGTATTTATACCCCCCCCCTCCCCACGAAATATGGCCGTTGCAGGATTTTAGGCCGGATTATCTGGCCGCCGGGGCAAAAATCCGCCCCCCTTACTGGGTGACGCGTCCAAAAGTCCTTAGCAGAATTTCGAGGGCCGGATTATTCAAATAATCCGCCCCCCTCCAGCCCGGATTATCCGGCCTGGAATAGAACATCAATATGAAAACTGCCATAACTTTTGCATCCGGACTCCGTTTTCGATGATCTTGGGCTCGTTGGAATCACCACAACAAGCTCTACAACTTCATCCATAGAAACATCATAGTCCAACAAAGGAGGATAAAACCAAATGATAAAAGGTTTGACTTAGCTATAAAGATGAACCGGTAAAACCTCCAAACAACAAAAATGTGATAAGAGTTTCATGCGAAATCCGTTTTTGATGAGCTAGAGCTTGTCATGGAAATAACCAAAAGCTCTAGAACCTCACATAGATAAAACCCAAATGAGAACCAAGAAAGATGATGCCAAGTATGCAAAGGTTTGAGCTCTCTCCGAATGATACAATTAAGTTACTCACTCGAGAGCCCCTCTTAATAGTACGGCTACCGAACCTATAACCCGGTCTCACAACTAACACCATGAGACCGGTAAGAAAGAAACCCTAACACTATCATACCTTTGCCTTGAGCATTCCACTTGAGGTGGATAATGACAATCTTGGTCTTCTCAATTTGGACCACCTTTCTTGATTGAGCTTGCTTGGTGAAGTCTTGCGGATTGCTCCCCCATACTCTACTATGGAAGAGACTCTCTTTAAGCATATCTTCACATATCCATGATCACAATAGATGGCAAGCTTCAAGCATATGTTCTCTTCTAGTTGCTCATCTTGAACTTGCACTTTGACTTTCCTCGAATCAATTCTTCTTTCTCCATAATGATGGTGTCTTGAGGATATACATAAGAGCTCACTCAATCTTATTCTTCAAGATACACTTGACATAAGCTCAACTCCCATAAGACCAATCTTTGGATCACTCCTTGAATAACACCTTGGCCAACACATAATCTTCTTCTTACAACCTTGACTCCAACAAATGGTTCAAGCATTGTCTATGGACAAGTCCTACACATATAACTCAATGCAACCATTAGTCCATAGGGATTGTCATTAATTACCAAAACCACACATGGGGATCGATATGATCTTTCAATCTCCCCCATTTTGGTAATTGATGACAATCTCTTTGAGAGGGTTTATATAATGAATTCAAAGAACCAAAATGGTTGTACTAACATCAAATACTACAAAAGTATGTGATGCTAGTAAAACCACCATATATAGAGCAAAGTCCCCCACAATCTATGCATGTGTGAATGATCTTGATTTCATTGCATATATTGCCAACCAAGGTTGTTGGTGGAGTTTCCACTATATAATCAACCATGCAAAGCATGCAAGGCAAATGCTTAAGAACAAACCAAAGCATAAAAGCCAATTCCCTTTAAACCCTCAAAATTTCTCCCCCATTGGCATCCATTGCCAAAATGGGCAAAAAACTTAGAAGGCCAATATAGTGTGAGTCCTCCAAAAGGGTGTGCATATCCAAAAGAAATAAGTGAAGACACATGCACATATACAAAGACAAATATATGAAGGAAACCAAACTATATTGAGGATCAAAGATTGCAAAAAAAATAAGATAACACGATGGATAAACTTCAACAAATGAAGAGAGCAATCAAACAATCCAAAGAACAAATTGAATAAAGATATTATGATAAGATCAAAAAGGTGCTCTAAATAATACGAGGAAGCTCCCCAAGGTGTGTGCACAAAATATTCTATTTGAGTTGAAGTATAATGTGCACACACATGGAATCATCACTCATTTAAAAAAATTGATACCAAGTGAAATTAAATACTATGCTAACCGCAAAATGGTGCTTTAAATGAAATGAGAAAGCTCCCCAAGGTACGTGCAAAAATTGGAATGTTTGTATTTGAATACAATTTGCACAACATGGAATCCTCACTCCCTCAATAACATTTAAAACGCAACCATTTGCAAGAGATCATAGAGAAGAAATTAAGCTTACACTTGCATCAAACAAATGGTTGAGCAACAAGCAAGGGACAATATATTAAAAGGCTCAACCAAAGGAATGTGTGATAGGAATGACAAAGAATATTATAAGACTAACACAAAGATAAGCATAGAGCATCCACATAGTCTTCAATGAATGATATTGCTTAGCATTCCATCTCAACACATAAGGTTCAAATAAGATATCAAATAATGAGATATCACCTCTCATGTGTATAAGTTTCTAAGTAGACAATATCACAAAGATAATTATCACAAAGAAATATGTACACACAAAATAGATACTAAGAATAGAACATGATATCCAAAATGAAGTCATGCAATATACCAATGAGATTTTTGCTTTTAAAGCATGTCCAAAGGCTCAATTTATCTTATTGTATATTGATGAACTTCAACCACAAACATGTTAAAGACATTGCAAATATCAACAAGGGAAAGAAGATAGTTGTGATGCTTTGATAAAAACAACAAGTATCAAAATGAAGGATACCAAACGGAAGAAATAAATTTATAATTTCATCAATATTGCACACATGAGCTTATTGAGGAATTGATATGCAAAAAGATTTCTAAGATGACATATATGGGATAGGAGAATCATGAGCATGATATTTATATGTTCCCAATAATATGTCCTCATCTCAACTTGCTCACATTTGTAATAAAGAGGTTTCATTAGAATCCTTGCAAGAACCACATGATTTTCAAATAAAGATATCCATGCCAAGAAACAACCTACACACTGTTGGACGCTAGAAAAGTATGCATAAAAAGATACTTGTAACCAAGATATTAAAGGTAGGATGTAGTAGATAGGAGTTCTTCAATAATCCTAGCTTGCTTCAAATTATCATTTAGTCACCACTTCATCCTTATTATTGAGACAAGCACCAATATATCTCCATGTACCTAAAACAAAGTTCAAGTACAAGATGGTCCCCAAACTCATTGGGTCTAAAGTAGTTAGAAACTACAACATATAGGACAAACTTCACATAAATATGTGCATATATATATGAAATTGAATTTCATGCACATCTTAGCTGATTTAGGATTTGATGGAGCTTCTCCTATATAATCAAAGAAAGCAAAAGCATGCCATATAATATACATTTAGTAAATATGCATGAACAAGACTTTCAAGAGCAAAAGGAGATACAATTTGAACAAAACACCAAGAAGGACATGCGAGCACACAAAATTGTGAAGCTACAAAAGGTTGTCCAAATTATATCAAAGAATCAAATCAACACAAGATTGACTCCAAAGTTCAATTAGTGAACCAAGCAAAAGCCAATGAGCATAAAGCATAACTAAAACACACATGCTCAAAGACATATCTCATTTTAAGAGTAAGAAATAAATAATAAGGAACGAGATCACGAACTCCCAAAGAGAGCAAGATTCAAACAAACAAACCAAACTCTCCACACTTTTTATGATGGCACACTAAGTACCAAAAAGAAAAGATTTGTCTTCCAACAAAAACCAATACCAAATGAAATAAGCACAAAGAGTGTGTTATAATAAATATAGGAGAGCTCCCCCAAGATTAGTGCATTATTTATGATTTTCCATTTGAATACAAAATACACACAAGTGGGTTATCACATCTACCTACATAGAAATAACACAAGACAAGTTCAACGAAATCAAATGGAATAACAAAAGTCACGGAAGACAATGGGAGCTAAAATAAATATATTTTTGGATAGAGATAAGGCAATTAAAAGCAATAGCCAATGTAAAGATGATCAATATATATGTCCCACATGATATAGTACCAATTGTCCAAGAACAAGAGGTATTTGGATTTATTTCCCGGTGGTAGTTTACATATCAATCCAAGATCATCTTCACAACAAAGAAGCATACAGAGAAGGATAAGAATTAATTACCATGCTAAAGAAGATATTCTTGATAGACTCAAATAGTTAAACAATCATGCAAAGCAATGATTAAGATAACTTGAAGCAAATGGTTTTCCAACTTTGATGTAGCATTCCACATTTTAGGAAAACCCTATCAAGAAAGTATCTCACAAACAAGATCCAAAACAAGAGCAATAAAACAATTTGGCAAATTAGAATTAGTTTGAGAAAACATGCCACATAGAAGCAAGATAATTTACAATATCAATAATATATGACACAAACTCAAATATACATATTATATTGGTTTGTAGTATGCACAAAGCATATTACTCCCCCATAATGTGATAAAATATTTATTTTTCACAAGAGGCAAATAAAATCCAACAAGATGATTAATGGACATTATAGAATTTGAATTTCTCATGAGAATGAGATACCACATAGGGACTAGATAATCTTTAGATATCAACACTAGGTGGTATTCCTCATGTACACATATTTTTTGGATTGTGAAGTACAAAGCATATCACTCCCCTATAATGGGATGGTCTATTAATCTCTCACAAGAGCCAAGTAAGATAAAACAAGATGCAATAGGCTTAACAAGAACAACCATATGTGGTGTGCAACCCAACATGCACATACTTGATTTCTCAAAATAAAGAAAGTAGGTATCACAACATATACAAACACATGCAAGATACAAAAGCCAACACATGCAAAGGGGCGAGTAACTTTCAATGTAGATAAGTTGAATACATGTTACCATAAGGAGGAACATTGGATAATGATAGAAAAATGATAATCCAATTGACTTGACTTGAGAAAATATAATTGATGAAGATCCCTTAATTCTTCATGATATAGCCAAGTCTCCAATGCCCTCGAACAACACCTATTGTTCAAGTAATGGCTTGTTGGTCCCCAACCAAGTTGGGTCCTAAGAGGTTAGTAATAATAGGTTTGGCAACCCAAATGGTTCTTTTCTTGACACCACTTTGAGTACCAACAAATTTGGCAAACACATTACCAACCTTATCCTTGCAAAGTGAATATACATCCTCAATTATGATAGGGTTGGATGAGTTACCACTAGTGCATGAAGAAGATAGGTGACCCTTCTCATGGCATATGTAGCAAGTTCTTTTCTTCACCTTCTTCTCACTTTATTTCTCCACAAGGGGAGCATTAGCTTGATTTTTCTTGGGAAGTGACCTTTCTTCAACACGAGGTTGAGCATGGCCTTGAACTTGAGGCTGCTTCCCTTGTTGCTTCTCACTAAGTGCCTTTTTCTTCAAAGGAAAAGATCTAACATGGTGCCCTTCAATTTTGCACTTGAAGCAAACAATCTTGGCCAAATTCTTGACTTGTTCTTGGCCCTTCTTCTTCTTGTATATTTTGGACTTCTTCTTGTTACTAGAGAGAAATCCAAGTCTACTCTTGTCATTGGGGGATTTTTGCACACTCAAAATATTGTTGAGTGTGGACTTTCCTTCATGACATTTTTCCAAGTCTTTCTTCAATGAAGTAACTTGGGCCTTGAACTCTTTGATTTCCTCTACATGGTTAGTGACAACACAAGTACTAGTGGAAGTAGAGGCTACATTGTTAGAGCAACAAGGCAAGGAGGATAATTCATTACTAGATGTAGCAATAGTATGAGAGGATGAATTACTAGTACTAGCACATGGCAATATAGCATTTTGAGAAATAGTGCTAGTGTCTATATGAGGCTCACAAGATGTTACCTTTATAGATATAGCCTCATGAGTTAACTTTAGGCGAGCATGGGACACTAAAATATCCTCATTAGAGCTAGATAGCTTTTCATGACTTTCTTCAATTTCTCATACTTTCTAGTTAGCAACTCAAGTTGAGCTCTTAGCTCAACATTCTCCTTCAAAATAGATGCTTCACAAGAAGTAGATTTAGTAGCACATGCATCATTATCATTACCAATAGGAGAAGACAACTTGGCAAGAGCGAGGTCACGTTCTTTAGTGAGTTTAGAAATAATTTCATTACATGACTCCTCAATGGATTCAAGCTTCTCCTCAAGAGAAACCCGAAGTTCTTTCTCTTCCTCTAAAGCATTTTTTAAATTGTGGATATCATTGGCATACTCACTCTCAAGAGAAAACATTTTATCAATTTTTTCTTCCTTCGTCTCAATGAGTTTTGTGCTCTCAATAGCACAACTCATGATTTCAAAGAAGTTGGGCAAAACATTTTTATTGTTATGCAAAGCATCAAAGACCATCTTACCCTTCTTATTTAAATGCTCAATATACTCTTCTTCATTTTCCTCATCCTCACCATTGTCCTCAACATCATTATGATTTGAAGACCTAGCCATAAGGCATATGTGGGAACCGTGAGAAGAAGAAGAAGAAGAAATACTTGAAGCTCCATTCAAGACCTTGTCTTGGCCCAAAGACTCTTCGGTTTCCTCTATATGGTTAGGATCACAAATACTAGAGGAAATAGAAGCATTTGTATCATGGCAACAAGATGCAATAAGCATATCATCATTAGGTTTCATCAAGCAATTTATACATGATATGCAAGAACTATCAACACAAGCATGTAAAGTACTTTCGGTGCTCGAAGTGTATAAGTCCAAAGATGAAGCATTGTAATGAGCAAGGTTGGAAAAAGCGCTAGGCGTAAGCGAGGCGGTTGGCATTCGCCTAGTGCCTAGGCAGTGCTTAGGCGTCCTAGGCGTGGCCTAGGCGGTTACAATTTTTGAACCATCATCAAGCATGCATATTGGCTATAATAGTGAATACACATTAGTTTAGAGCATCTAAGTGAATAAACTATGAACAACTACCATTAGAATATGGCACATATGGATCGTTAGTGCAATATGACATAAATTGTTGTTGGGGAAGCCTATTTCTTAGTTGCACTGCCTAGACTTCCGCTTATACCCTAGGCGAGGCGTTTGTCCATCGCCTAGTGCTTAAGCGTGCCTAAGCGCTGCCTAGACGTCCCCTTTTCCAACACTGGTAATGAGATAGAGATAAATGATCATCAAAAGTAAGCATACTATCACCATTCCAAGTTTCATCACCACTCACCATATCATTACCTTGTGTCTTGCCACACTTTGGTGAAGTGGATGAAAGTTCATCACGGCCAGAAGTGGAAGAAATACAATCATCCCCAGTAATCTTGGACACACCATATTTTTCTTAAAGCTTTGTCCATATCTCATGAGCGCTCCAAAAAGGCGTGATGAAGAAGGTAACTACATCGCTCAAAGCATTAACAATCACATGAGTAGTTTGAGCATTGAGATACAAGTTTTTCTCATCCTCTAAAGATAGATTTTGAGTATCCTTTGGAGGAGAAAAACCCGCATCTACAATTCGCTCCATAGATGGGTCCATGACCCAAAAATAATTAAGCATGTGAATTTTCCAAGTATCATAATTTGTGCCATCAAATATAGAAGTGTTATTGTGCACTAATCCCCTAGTCGACATCTTTGCTCTCAAGGCGGTGAAGCCTAAAATGAGAGACCGGGCTCTGATACCAATTGAAAGGACACAGATGTTGCCTAGAGAGGGCGGGGGGGGGGGGTGAATAGGCGATATCAAATTTTATGAATGGCTTGAACAAAAGCGGAATTAAACTAGCGTTTATTTTGTCAAGCACACAAGACCTAAATAAACTTGGCTTACCTATGTGCACCAACAACTTATGCTAAGCAATACAAGTAACAAGGTGATAGGAAGATATATGACTTCAAGCACGAAGGCTATCACAATGTAAAGTGCATAAGTAAAGAGCTCGGGTATAGGAATAACCGAGGTACGCGGAGACGATGATGTATTCCCAAGTTCCTCCCTTGGAAGGGAGTATGTCTCGTTGGAGGGGTGTGGTATCACCACAAAGGCCTAACCAACGCCACAAAGGCCTCACCCTATTCTCCGGTGTGAGCTTGCACCACAAAGGCCTAGCTCACTCTTCCACTAAGGGGTTCCTCAAGGCGGAACCGGGCCTTTACACAAATCTTGGGGCGCACATCCACAACTTAATTGGAGGCTCCCAAGGATAGCCACCAAGGCACCATAAAGCCACAAAGCTGTCTAGGGTTCCAAGAACCCAAGAGTAATAAGCTCACAAACTTTTACTTACTCGAATCTCCGGGAAGAACTCAAACCGATGCAACCTATGCAATGGCAAGAACACACAAAGTGCTCAAATCCTTCTCACTCAAATCCTACCAAAGAAACTAATGCTATGGAGAGACATGAGAGGAAGAACAAAGGAAATCCACAAAGAACTCCAAGATCTAGATTCACTATGTTCCCTTCACTTAGAGGAGAGATGGATTGGTGGAAGTATAGATCTAGATCTCCTCTTTCTTTTCCCTCAAAAATATGCAAGAATCATGGGAGGAATGGAGGAGGAAGGGCAAGCTATTCAAGGTCAACAATGGAGAAGAGAGAAGCCCAAAACGTGCACAGCCCAAGGAGGAAGAAGGGGTATTTATACCCCCCCCCCACGAAATATGGCCGTTGCAGGATTTTAGGCCGGATTATCCGGCCCCCGGGGCAAAAATCCGCCCCCCTTACTGGGTGACACGTCCAAAAGTCCTTAGCACAATTTCAAGGGCCGGATTATTCAAATAATCCGCCCCCCTCCAGCCCGGATTATCCGGCCTAGAATAGAATATCAATACGAAAACTGCCATAACTTTTGCATCTGGACTCCGTTTTCGATGATCTTGGGCTCGTTGGAATCACCACAACAAGTTCTACAACTTCATCCATAGAAACATCATAGTCCAACAAAGGAGGATGAAACCAAATGATAAAAGGTTTGACTTCGCTATAAAGATGAACCAGTAAAACCTCCAAACAACAAAAACGCGATAAGAGTTTCATGCGAAATCCGTTTTTGATGAGCTAGAGCTTGTCATGGAAATAACCACAAGCTCTAGAACCTCACATAGATAAAACCCAAATGAGAACCAAGAAAGATGATGCCAAGTATGCAAAGGTTTGAGCTCTCTCCGAATGATACAATTAAGTTACTCACTCGAGAGCCCCTCTTGATAATACGGCTACCGAACCTATAACCCGGTCTCACAACTAACACCATGAGACCGGTAAGAAAGAAACCCTAACACTATCATACCTTTGCCTTGAGCATTCCACTTGAGGTGGATAATGATAATCTTGATCTTCTCAAGTTGGACCACCTTTCTTGATTGAGCTTGCTTGGTGAAGTCTTGCGGATTGCTCCCCCATACTCTACTATGGAAGAGACTCTCTTTAAGCATATCTTCACATATCCATGATCACAATAGATGGCAAGCTTCAAGCATATGTTCTCTTCTAGTTGCTCATCTTGAACTTGCGCTTTGACTTGATCAATCCTCGAATCAATTCTTCTTTCTCCATAATGATGGTGTCTTGAGGATACACATGAGAGCTCACTCAATCTTATTCTTCAAGACACACTTGACATAAGCTCAACTCCCATAAGACCAATCTTTGGATCACTCCTTGAATAACACCTTGGTCAACACATAATCTTCTTCTTACAACCTTGACTCTAACAAATGGTTCAAGCATTGTCTATGGACAAGTCCTACACATATAACTCAATGCAACCATTAGTCCATAGGGATTGTTATTAATTACCAAAACCACACATGGGGCTCGATATGATCTTTCAGCTGGCCCCATGAATGCTCCCTCGGGAGCCGAAGCCATCGGCAAGGACTCCGAGGATGACGTCTACTTTTAGGTTTTTGGTTTCCATTATATAAAACCTCTATCAAATTTGAATGAATTCGATGGATTAGGTAAATTTCACTGAATTCTTAAATTGCACCCCCATACGGTGCAAAAAAGGCTTCCGTCAAACGTCGTACGGTGGAGGGGGTGTGGGAGGGGGGAGGGGGCAAGTTCATGCGTTGCACTCCTCGCCCAAACGATCAGGAGAAAAACACAGATCTTTTCATATCCGTTGCCCGACATAAACAAACTAAATTGAACACGATTTGGTCCCCAAACTACATCGAGCCACGCGTACCAGGGGCGAGAGGAAAGGCGCGTAGGTTGCATCTAGGAACGATAATGGGGCCCCATACCCGCCAAAACCATGGGGATTTCATCCATTAGGGGGTGGGGATAGGCGAGAATGTCCCCCATGGGGATATTTGCCGAACAAATGTATTCCCCATAGGGTATGGCGGGGATGGGGATGGTATGCTATACCCCATCCCCGGTACCCAGTGGGGACCCATTTTTCAAGTATGACATATAGGCCCAGGTATATGTCTATATATACATGTAAAAAACCCTAAAATATTCACAAAAACTCACAATGAAATATTCAAAGCCCTAAACAATTCCTTGTGTCTCCACCTCAATCGCCACCATGACTAAGAGATCTACACATTCTGCCAGGAATGGCGTATTTTTAACAGATCTGACATTTATATGAAACTAAACCAACATCTGACCCCTCTTCAAAACTATATCCAAATCTGACCCCTCGGTTCGGCGCCAATGAGTATGGAGCCGAATTTGTTCAGTTCGGCGCCATGCATGTACCGCGTCTAAGCGAACTTTCCAAAGTGCCTTGGTCGGCGCCAAACTCCATGGCGCCGAACCTATCTTGTGCAATAAAGCTGAGCCTTGTTACCATGCAGCATATACTAGCTCATCTAATCAAATCGGGAGTGTAATTGATGGAGCGATGTACATCTAGAAGTAAAAAGTACTGATTAGACAAAAGTAGTACAGTACCGGTACTGCTCCATGCTCTTCTTACGACTATTGATTCATTATATTATATATATACCATTGAAAAATATTTTTAAAAGTTAAAAAATCAAGAATAAATATTTAGCATGTACATCTTGACATTTTATGTGCATATGACAGATTTCATGGAAAACCGATATTTTTTGTGTCTTGTGTAAAACGACAAAAATGTCTCGTGCAACGTCTATTTTAGCACCAAATTTTGTCTTTTTATACACAACATAAAAAATATCATTTTCTCATGAAACAACTTTTTTGATGATATAGAATGTCGAGGACTACGCGTAAAAAAAATTATTGATTTTTTTATATTTTGAACTTTGTTTAAAACAGATTTCAAAAACCTGCCACCCGCGTAGATGCTACTCTTACTTTGCGCCATAGTTGAGGTTGTTTGCATCGTCGCCGCTACCATCGTCCTCCTCGTCGAAGCTATTGTCCTCCAACGGGTCCTTCGACTATTGATTTTTTTCATCGTCGGCAAGGTCGATGATGTTGCCACTGTTCTCGAGGTCGTTGGGATTGCGGAGGGACGCATGCAGCTCCATCTCGCATTCCCACCAGGTCAACTCCTATGGCATTGGCGGCGGGACGAGTTTCGTCTTTGGCCGCAGAGGAAAAGCCGACGCGCGGCGCCGCCGGCGATGGCAGCCACTCCTTCTTCTGGCGCTAGAGGTGGAGAGTGGGTAACGCTTGTTTATCCTTCTTCGGTTGAAGGAGAGCCGGCGCAGTTTGTGGGGCGTTTTGAGGGACGACGCTTGGGGGACGCGGCTGGGTAGCGACGCGCCCCAAAAACGGCAACACGCAGCGGTGACCCCCAAACGCTCGATCCAGCGCAGTTGGGGGGCGTTTTGAGGGACGCGGCTGAAGATGCTCTAATGAATGAAAACATGTAGTTAAACATCTATTCTGAAACCAATATGATAATTTTGAAAACATGTTTGCCGAGGCCGGCTAGGGTTACGTTGCCATGTACATGACATGCGGCCAAGACAGCGGCGCAAAGACGGCGAGTAGAGTAGATATGGTCGTCGCCCCCTTTTTATATAGCGCCGCCGTGGCTTTTTTTTGTTTTACTGAGGCCTAGCGCGGTCAAGCACGGACACCCACCACCATGGTCGCTGTCCGCCCCACCGCATTTCTCGCCCACATATAAGTCAAAAATGCGCCGGTCCATCCCCTAATGTTTGTTTGGATCGCGCTACCGAGCTAACTTTTTTGTATCTTTTGTCTGGTCGAACCACTTTAGACACGCGTTGTTCCTTTAGGTCTACTGACGAAGGAATGACAAACGGGCCCCCGATATTCACCTACCTGGTTTTCGATCCAGGAGGAGTCTCCCTGGATAGGCTCTTGAGGCCCATCAAGGTGGCGGTCTAGCGTGGCCCAGAAGCTAAGCTTGGCGTGCAAGTAAGGACCCAAAGAATTCAAGTTAGATTAGATTTCGTTTTGCTTAAGGTCCGATCCAATCTGTACTTGGCTTGAGAGACAATCCTGAGACCCTGCCTTCGGATATAAAAGGCTGGGAGGGAGGTCTCAAAGCCCTAGACGCTTTTCCACCCTCCTCACGCCGGAGCGCTCGACAACTTAGAGCTCTCTGGTTCGGCTAGATCCAATCTACGCCACCATTGTAACCCCATCATCAAAGCCACCCCGTCAATACAAAGTTAGACAAGCAGGACGTAGGCCCTTTACCTTCTGAGGGGGGCGAACCTGGGTAAATCCCGTGTTCCTTTGCTTTCGTCTGAGCGTCGTCGAGTTCGCCAGGTCCCCAATACGTTTCCTAGATCGAAAGCCCTTCGACATGGGCATTGCCGGGGATGAACCTCGTCAATTGGCGCCGACCGTGGGGACGATGAGATCTGGATCTACGGATTCGCCGGCTCCATCACCAACCACCACCAAGATCGACATCGACACCATCGTCGGCATCGCTGTGCCGGCCATCATCAACGCCAACCTGGCGGAACCAGAAGTCAACGCCGTCGATTCGATCGTCATCGACAACGTTTCGCCAAGCACCGCCAAGTTCACTCCGGCGGCAAATGTCATCGACCCCACCTCAGGCACGATAGGAACAGTGCCCGGAGGCTATGACATGGCCTTCGGATTGTTCAACTTCCATGTGGACAACAACGGGGCGATGGAACTACTCTCCATCGGCGAATCGGCTCCGCTCGTGGCCGATACGACAACACCACCAGCCGTCGGGGGCAAACCCTCGACAAGCGTGCTACTAGCGCCATTGGAGGAGGAACCGAAGCTGAAAACTTTGACCCCATCAGTCGGATCGAACGATTTCGAAGATCCACCTCCATCCCCGACCACCGCATACTGCGTTGATTGCGACGCATACCACTACGTGGGCGCCGGAGATTTCTCATTCCATGAGATTGCCGGCTGTGAAGATCCTCGGGGGAGGGGGCACGACAGCTGTCTATCCGACGATATCAGAGTGCGATCGGGCTCTCAACGCCCTCACGCTCCGCACTGCACCGTATGACCCCGACTATGTCGAAGGGTTATACTCAAACTACACATGTTCAGATGACGATGACGACGTCTACCCCGAAGCTAAGGGGAAAATCGGCAATTCAGCAAGCTCTGCCTCACATTGAGAGTCTGCCGCATCCAGCGATGGCTACGCAGCTGATTATGAGTCTGACTTCATGATCGAAGTCAGGCCCTACGTCAAAAGCGACGACATCTACCCTCCAGCGCTGGGTGAAATCAGCGACGATTCGACCCCGTGGTCCAGGGGCCACTGCATGATGGCATCTCACGGCGACGGAAACAAGAACAGAGACAACGACAGCCGAAACCGGACACACAGCGGCCGCCAGGTGGTCACGCACGACCAGATCCGGTTCGCAAGAAGGGTTTACACGGGCGAGGTGAACTTTGGTCCCAACCCAAGCCCGAGCGACATGGCTGCACTCCGGTTCGTCGTCCAAGAGCAGAAGGACCAGATCAGTGCTGACAGGCGAGTACTGGAGTGGCGCAGAGAGAAGGCCGATGCATCCAGCAGAAGACGGGCCGAAAGATTGTCCCATTATTCATCAAGCGTCCAGCATAGATCGAGATCACGCACTCAGCCGGGGGCCGATATGCACAATATCACCTGAAATCTGGAGGCAGAGTTCAACGAGGCAGAATTGATGCCCAAGACCAAGGAGGCTGCGATCATGGCCGCGGTAGCATACATTGCCGCGAACACATCCAACGGCGACAAGCATATGCGACACCTGAGAAACCTGGCACTCGAAGGAGTAAGGGTGCTTCAAGGCACGCCCGACTCAGGACATGGCGCGACAGCAAGGAGAACCGCCCCACCAGCGGAACAAGCCAGGCACCCAGCACCGGTGCCAGCCGTAGCACCTCGCACGCAAGTGGTCGAACCTCTCAATGGGGAGCTTCGGCATGGTCTGGCCCAGAATAGAGTCGACCAAGGGCGAGCGCGGTGCGAGGCACGTCGCCTCGAGGGAGAACATGAGGCGGAAACGTTTGGCGGCACCAACGATGGACTATGCAGAGCAGAATGCTTTAGCTTTTTGATCCGCTCCGCACCGTTGTCGAAGGGAATCAAGCTCAGCGACGGCATAGTCAAGTTCAACGGGCAGCAGGATCCCCGAATTTGGCTCGATGACTTCATAACCACTGTCAAAATCAGCGGCGGATCCAGGGACAACGCCCTCTAGTTGTTGTCGCTGCACTTGAAGGATAACGCAAGGGCATGGCTGAATAATCTCACCCCAGATAGTATACGCTCTTGGGAAGAGTTTCGGCAAGCGTTCATCGCCAACTTTCGAGGCACTTCATGACGACCTACGTCGTTCGAAGAACTGCGCCTATGCGTGCAGAGAACTGGAGAAAACATGAGGTCATACATCTCACGGTGGATCAGCCTCCACAACACGACGGAAAACATCTCGCCCAAAAGGGCCATCGATGCCTTTCGAGATGGCCTCTTTCGACGTGACTTCAAGGAAGAGCTTGGTCGCTCCTAGCCAAAGACCGTCGACCACCTCATGAGCCTGGCGAATGAATGGGCCGATGGTGAAGACTCCATTGCAGCTCCCAGAAGCCGCCGTCAATCAGCAGAACGCGATGTCGACGTGAAAGACCAGTTCTACTCTGGATCCCAAAAGAAAGGTCGTCGGAACCGCTACGACGACACAGAGAACACAGACATGGTAGCAGCAGGCTACGTGCACGAAGATCGTGATGACAACCGTGACTTACCGCGATGAGGAAACAATTACCATAGCAGCAGCAGCAGAAGTGCCAGTCGTGACTCGAAGCCAAGCAAGGAGTGGCGCCGACGACAGCCACAACTGTCGGCAGAGGAGATGCTTGATAGCGGATGCCCAAGGCATACGTATCTCGACAAGGATGGAGTATGAAGACCGGCGCACCTCCTCATCGAGTGTAGAGAATTCCTTCATCTCAACCGAGCACTTCAAGAAAGGATGGGCACCGAGCAGCCAGTGGCGGGGGCGCTAGCCTTCAACGCTCCACCACCACTACCTAACCCACCAGCGAACATCGTACAGCAGGTCCACCAGGCCGCCACGATCCAGCAAGCCGAGCTGCGACAGCCGGCTAACGAGGAAGAAGAGTTCCCGCCGCCAAGAGGTTTCGTGCCCATGATTCAGAGGGGCCGCCCGACAAATAAAGTCCAGCGGAAGCGCGAAGAGAAGTGTTTCACGCCGAACACGCGCCACCGGCCACTCCCGAATATCTGAACTGGTCCGAACATCCGATCGGTTTTGACAGGTCAGATCATCCATCGAAGATCCCACGCCTGGGACACCATGCCTTGGTTCTTGAGGCGCAGATAGGGGGTTTCACCTCGAAAAAGGTGTTCATGGATGGAGACAGCAGCTTGAACCTCATCTACGCAGATACACTGCAGAAGATCAAGATCCCGATAAACAATCTCCTGCCAACGGAGACCTCCTTCCACGGAATCGTCCCAGGAAAGCCGACGTACCCATTAGGGGCGATACATCTCGACGTCATCTTCGGCATGCCAGCAAACTTTAGAAAGGAGAAGATCGAATTCGAGGTCGTCGACTGGCCCTCGCAGTACCACGCCATCCTCGGGCGACCAACGTTCGCTCGATTCATGGCGGTGCCACACTACACTTACCTCAAGCTGCGGATTCCCGCAAAATGAGGACCACTGACGATCAGCGACAGCTTCGCCCGATCCAAAAACTGCAACAAGGACTTCAACACCATGTCCCAAACCTTCGGGGTGCACGAGGAGCTGCACCATATTCGGGAACCCACTGTGATGGACATCGATCCACCGGCGCAGCAGAACGCCCCAGAACTGTCGTTCGATGCCACCAAGGACACCCGAGAGCACCAGATCCACCCAACGGATCCAACCAAGACGGCGCAGGTGTCGAACTCCCTATCTCCCGCGTAGGAAAGCACGCTCGTCGAGTTCCTCCGTGAGCACTGGAGGATGTTCGCCTGGTGTCCAGCAGATATGCTAGGCATCCCCAGGGAACTCGCCGAGCACGAGCTTAAGATCTTTCCCAACACGAAACCGGTCAAGCAGTCTATGCGCTGGTATAATCCAGAGAAGGCCAAGTCGATGGGCAAAGAAATCAACCGCCTACTCGAAGCCAAGTTCATCAGAGAGATCAAGGAAGCCACGTGGCTCTCGCCACCGGTCATGGTGGAAAAGAAGGATACCAAGATCTACAGGATGTGCATCGACTTCACGGCCCTAAACAAGCACTGTCCGAAGGACTACTTCCCCCTGCCCCAAATCGACCAGATCATCGACTCCACGGCAGGATGCGAACGCCTTTCATTCCTCGACGCCTACTCCGGGTATAATCAGATACGGCTGAAAGTAGAAGATGAAGACAAGACGGCGTTCATCACCCCGCACGGGGTATACTGCTACATGACGATGCCCTTCGGGCTCAAGAACGCCGGAGCCACCTATCAACGGTGCATGCAGGCGTGCCTGAAGGAACAAATTGGCCGCAATATCGAGGTCTATGTCGACGACATTGTCATCAAGACCGCGAAAGCAGATAGGCTGCTCGATGACCTTCGAGAAACCTTCGCCAACCTCGACAGATATAGCATCAAGCTTAACCCGAAGAAGTGCTCTTTTGGGGTACCCACCGGCCAACTGCTGGGCTACCTCATCTCCGAGAGAGGGATCGAAGGCAACCCAGAGAAGATACAGGCCATCATCAATATGCAGCCTCTGAGGATGCTTCGATATGTCCAACAGTTGACAGGTCGACTCGCAGCGCTTAGCCGCTTCATCAGCAAGCTCGGCGAAAAAGCACTCCCTTTTTATCGACTGCTACGGAAAACAGACAACTTCACGTGGACCGAAGAGGCACAAGCTGCGTTCGACGACCTCAAACATCATTTGTCGACCTCCCCAGTTCTCCTCACACCCCGAGAGAAAGAGCCAATGTTGCTATACATCGCGGCTACGAATCAAGTTGTCAGCTCAGTACTTGTGGTCGAACGTGCGGAGGAAGGCAAGGAGCACGGAGTACAGAGGCCCGTGTACTACCTGAGCGAAGTGTTATCTCCGACCAAGCAAAGATACCCCCATTATCAGAAGCTAGCATACGCTATCTACATGATGGGGAAGAAATTGCCGCACTACTTCGAATGCCACTCCATCATAGTGGTGGCCTCGAATCCAGTTTCCAGCATCCTCAACAACCCAGACGCCACAGGGCGTGTGTCGCTATGGGGAATCACGCTGGGGCCCTGGGAGATCACGTACCAGCGCCAGTCCACAATCAAGTCCCAAGTCCTACCGGATTTCATAGCAGAATGGACGGAAGCTCAGATGTCCAAACTCCCAGACCTGTCGAACAGGTGGACCATATTCGTCGACGGGTCCAAACGGGTTTCGGGAGTAGGAGCAGGAGTGGTTCTCGTATCGCCACAGGGGGATAGAATGCGCTACATTCTCCGCATGCATTTTTCAAACCCCTCGAACAACGAGGCATAGTACGAAGCCGTTCTCCATGGCATGCACATGGCCAAAGCCTGCGGGGCCACCTGCATTAAGATCCATGGAGATTCGAACCTTATCGCCCAGCAAGTCATGAAGGAGTGCGACGCAACCTATGCAAACATGATTGCATATCGCGCCATGTACGATAAGCTCGAAAAGGCAAATTCGAGGGTTGCGAAGTGACACACATCGGCAGGGAAAGCAACGAAGAGGCAGACAACCTGGCCAATATCGGGTCAAGGTGCCTCCCAATACCGCCCGGAGTCTTCTTCGAAGAGATATTCGAGCGCTCCATCAAGATCAAACCAGTTACCGACCCGGCATTAGCAACACGCTCGGGGGCTCGGCAGGCCAGCACCGCCCCAGCGACGGGAATAGAAGATCTCCCGAAAGGCACGGCCGTAGTCATGCTCGTCGAAGCAACATGGACGAAGCCATACTTGGCCTACCTGATGCGGGGCGAGCTCCCAGAAGATCCCATCCATCGCCGACAAGTCATGCGGCGTTCCAAGGCCTTCACGATAATCAACGGGGAGCTCTACAAGCGTAGCACCACAGGGGTGCTCCAACGGTGCATAGCGCAGGAAGATGGAATCGCTCTCCTTCGAGAAATCCATGAAGGAACCCGTGGGCACCACGCTTGCAGTCGAACCCTCATGGCCAAAGCTTTTCGGTCAGGATTCTACTGGCTATCCACCCTCTACGACGCCAGGAACATCGTCTAGCACTGCGAAGCATGCCAGCTATTCGTCACCAAGCCTCATGCACCTGCGTCCGAACTGCACACCATCCCTATGGCCTGGCCCTTCGCACAATGGGGGCTCGATCAAGTGGGGCCTCTCCTCAAATCTTCCCGAGGAGGTCATACCTACCTGCTAGTTGCAGTGGACAAGTTCTCCAAGTGGATAGAGGCTGTTCTGGTCACCAACCAAGAGGCGACCAAGGCGGTCAAGTTCTTCGAGTCCATTGTCTAGCGGTACGGCATCCCGAACAGCATTATCACCGACAATGGCACCAACTTCACTTCGGGTGAATTCCAGGACTTCGCCAAAAACCTCGGCATCAAGCTCAAGTACGCTTCGGTGGTGCACCCCAAGTCTAATGGCCAGGTCGAAAAAGCCAACGGACTTGTATGCAGAGGCCTGAAGAAGCGACTGCTTCGACCTCTCAAACATGCAGCAGGCGCCTGGGTCGAGGAACTGCCGTCGGTGCTCTAGAGTTTGCAAACAACACCCAATTCTTCGATGGGCTATACGCCTTTCTTCTTGCTCTTCGGAGCAGAAGCAGTGCTACCCACGGATGTGCGCTATAGCGCACCCCGCGTGGTCGCCTACGTCGAGGAAGATGCGGACAAGGCGTTAGCGGATGCCCAAGATCTACTAGACGAAGCTTGAGATGTTGCCCTCATTCGTTCGGTGGTTTATCAGCAGAGCCTCCACAACTACCACAGCAGGCGGGTACGCGGACGCTCATTCGAGTCGGGCAACCTTGTGCTCCGCCTCAAGCAGACAAGCACGTCGAAACTGGAGCCACCATGGGACGGCCCGTACCTCATCCATGAGGTTATCCCAGGAGGTGCATACCGTCTACGCAACTCGAAAATGGGGAAAGACGTAGAGAACCCGTGGAACGCCACGCAGCTACGCCGCTCATACCCTTAGCTAGCAAAGCTGTCTCCCCCACCCCCTCTACTATGTAATCAAGCGTCGGCAGCAGTCCGCGCCCAAAATTGTGCCTTCGGCACCAAGCAATAAAGTTTAAGTTCCTCATTTCATGAATCGACATCTGTGTATACTTACGCTCGGGGGCTTCGCCTTTCAACCCACGCTCGGGGGCTTCGCCCTTCGCCCCGCTCGGGGGCTTCGCCTTTCGATCCACGCTCGGGGGCTTCGCCCTATGCTTGGGGGCTTCGCCCTATGCTCGGGGGTTTCGCCTTTCGACCCACGCTCGGGGGCTTCGCCCTACGCTTGGGGGCTTTGCCTTTCGACCCATGCTCGGGGGCTTCGCCTTTCGACCCACGCTCGGGGGCTTCGCCCTTCGCCCATGCTCGGGGGCTTCGCCCTATGCTCGGGGTCTTCAAGGATGTCTTGTCTGTGGCAGCTTGCGTGGCAATTCCTGATCATTTGGGAAGGTCAACGTTACAAACAAATAAGCAAGGCTGCAGTTAGAGAATGATATTAAAGAGGCAGAAGCAGTGCTCACATCGTATGTCCTCAAGCTGCTCGGACAATTTTCGGTTTTCTTCTTCCAAGGCGAGGAAGCTCCTACAAACCTTCGATAGGTCCCTGACAACGGGCTAAAGAAGACACAACAGAAATTAAACCTCGAGTCATTGTTCGGAGGGCAAGACCAAGTGTAAACACTTAAACTCACCCTCGGGGGCTACTGATAGTCGAACACACGAAACGCAAGTTCTGAATTTTCGGACTTACATGGATCTTAGGGCCGGAGGGCTCGCCAGACGAAGAAACAAGGACGAGCTCATGTTCCATCATCTTCTTCTTGGAAGAGATAGAAGGCTTCGTAAGAACAGCTTCGGGGGCGGCGACATCGGTGGCCTTCTCCTGCGAGTCCGCAGTTTCTTCGAGGGCGTCGTCATGGGGCTGGACTCGATATCGGTCCTGGTCTCCCAGACACATTGATGTCCCCTCGGAAGAAGATCTGAAGCAAACATTGATGTCAAAACAAAGCAACTGATTCGAAGCGAGTCCACAGGATGTATGAGTTCTGCAAGGAAAACTTACGATGCGTCGATACTGAATTTTGGAAGGATCTTCTTCTCGGTTCGAGGAGGAGGGCGACTGCTCAAAGGCATCGCGGGGATCACACTATCATCATCATCACCTGAAGAGAGGTGGGCATCGTCGAGGTCGTCAGAGTCCTCGACGACATCCACAATCGGTTTTTCTTTGAGGCTCTCGGAGGCGACGGAGCGGCAGAGGTCGATCCCTCCGGCACCTCGGTAAATTCGTGCCCTCGATATTCACCCATCTCGGGCTAGGGCGGATAACATCGGGCTACCTCGATCACCTGTGCAAGGGTTTCAATCGTGTTCGACGTTAATCAACGCAGACGGAAAACAAAAGTAACTTTCGACCAAGAGCAAAGGCATACCTCGGTGCGGGGGAAAGCTTTGCTGAAGGCCACCGCGCCAAAGATTTTTGGCACAGGTGACTTCTTCTTTATGTTCGTGACGGCGCGCACGCACTCATCAATCTCAGCCTCGCGCAGCTCGTCCGAGGAGATTTGGGTCAAATCCCGACGATCACTGTAATCCCACATACAGTGGGCTCGAGCAGCGAGGGGTTGGATCCGGCGTTCGATGAAGGTTCGGATAAGCTGATTTCCCAAAAGTTCCTTCTGCGAAGTAGATCAAAGTTGCTCGATTTTCTCCATCAGCGGCTCCGTGATCTTCATCTCTTCATCCGAAAGATCATGCCTCCAGGATACGCGAGGGCGAAGTATGGTGGTGTTCTGAAATTGTTCGAGGCCGAAGTTTTCGCCGTCAGAGAACTTGTCCTTGGCGTAGAACCACTTCGTCCTCCAGCCGGGGTTGTTTTCGGGCCTTTGGAGGGAGAAGTAAGAGACGTCCGAGCGAACTTGGTAGCTGAAGCCGCTAGTCTGGTATTGCAGAGGGCGCCGAATGACGAAGATTCGGCGCCACAGTGCCCAGTGGGGTTCTATCCCCAAGAAACATTCACAGAGCATGATGAAACATGCAATGTGAAGAATTGTGTTGGGATTCAGGTCATGAAGTTGAGTCCCGTAGGCGAAAAGGAGGCCACGAAGAAAAGGATGCGGCGGCAGAGACAAACCCCGCAACAGAAAGGCGATGAAAATTACCCGGAATCCGAGAGGAGGCCGGGGAATGATCTCAGGGCCGGCGGCGAGCGATTCCGCCGGCGTGTTCTTCAGGAGGCCCATCTTCTCGACCTGGGATAGCTCCTTGTCCCCAATCTTGGTCTAAACCCAACGGCCAACGATGGAGGTGTCAGCATCTCCAGTCTTGGATTTCTTCGCGGCGGCGCCGGCGGCGGCTCTGGCTGCGGAGGAGGAGCTTCTCTTGCCCATGGGCTCGGAGCGCGGCAGCAGCTTTGAGAATGGATATGAGGGAGATGAGCTACAGGAGCAGTGCGCAAGGAGGAAGACGGTGGCGGCAGGGTGAGATGGACTGTTTACCCCGCTGCTGTCATTTATTTCTCCTCTGGAAATCTACGTCAGATCTTAGCCGCCCACGGCAAAGTGGAAATGGCAGAGCAGATCCAGCCGTCCACGTGTCAGTACCACGGGAGCCGCGGCGTCCACTACGCACGGTAATCAAGGAGACCGTGCCGGTTATTTCTCACTCACGCGGGGGACGTGCGGTCAAACACTGTCAACGGCCGGGACGTGTGGCCAGTGGACCCACTATACGTCTAGTCCTGTCAGAGTCAGGCCATTCCTGCAGAGGATGGCGTGACAACTCGAGGAAGCATATCGTCAGCAATGACGCTATTCTTTGGGAAAGCTGATCTTTATCGACCCAAAGGGCGAAGCTGATAAGGGTTCTTTCGAAAATCAAAGGTACGCACTTCTTGCAGTTAGATAATTTCCCGTACTGAGTCCCCTCCGAGGTTTTGGCGCTTCTCTTTTTTGTGCTGCCCAAGCACATGCAAGATTTTTTCGACGGTTTTGTCTTTTGCTGGACGTTTCGAATTGGGGTCTACGAGCAAGGAATGCATGTTCATTCGAGATAGTTTTTTTCTTGGATTTGCTTCGAAAACTCTTTCTTCAGGCTAGCAGTGCCTCCAAGTTATTCGAGGCTGGGCTTCGATCCCTCGATTTGTCTTCTTCGGGCCAGCAGTGCCTCCAAGTTATTCGAGGCTGGGCTTCGATCCCTCTATTTGTCTTCTTCGAGCCAGCAGTGCCTCCAAGTTATTCGAGGCTGGGCTTCGATCCCTCGATTTGTCTTCTTCGGGCCAGCAGTGCCTCCAAGTTATTCGAGGCTGGGCTTCGATCCCTTGATTTGTCTTCTTTGGGTCAGCAGTGCCTTCGAATTATTCGAAGTTGGGCTTCGGTCCCTCGAATTGTCTTCTTCGGGCCAGCAGTGCCTTCAAAGTATTTGAATCTGAACTTTGGTCTTTCGAATCATCCCTTTCGAGCCGGCAGCGCCTCTACACTATTCGGGTATGGATGTCCGAATCCACAAAACGCATCTCTAGGTTGCTGACGCCTTCATTCTGTTCAAATACGGGCTGATGCCTTTTCGAACCTTTCTTTCGGGCTATCAACGCTCCTTATTCAACATGCCCGAATATTGGTGGCAATATACCAATTCGGATGTCGTATGTCAAATACGAAGGTAAGTCCACAGTTGGCAACACTAGATGGCCCGGTATTCGTATCAAACGCGCTCTGCCGGAAATTTTCCATACCTACGATATGAAGTTTGCACCGATGGACGCATTGGGTGCCTCATATGAACTGGGCTCCGACCTGGTAAGTCCAACGCGGCTCGGGTCGGGGTAGCGCCAGCCCATGCGGGTTCGAGTCGGGGGACTCGAATCTGAGTAAGCTAACCGAATGTTTTTGCGGCTATGCAATTAACTGAGACCCGGCTTGAGTCTCAGGTCGGTTATGCGCATCCCTCTGCAAACCCGACTTAGCACTTCGAGGCTCTGAATGAGCGAAGCTCGAAAATTTCATACCTAACAAGTGCATTACTCGAATATTCTCTATACTTTTGCGGTTTCACAGGCCAGGCGCGCATATCGGGTGCGGCTAGGAAGACTTTCGGGTGGAGTCCCTGCCATAGTCTTCGGCTATCCCAGGCACTCGGGGGCTACTGACGAAGGAATGACAAACGGGCCCCCGATATCCACCTACCTGGTTTTTGATCCAGGAGGAGTCTCCCTGGATAGGCTCTTGAGGCCCATCAAGGTGGCGGTCTAGCGTGACCCAGAAGCTAAGCTTGGCGTGTAAGTAAGGACCCGAAGAATTCAAGTTAGATTAGATTTCGTTTTGCTTAAGGTCCGATCCAATCTGTACTTGGCTTGAGAGACAATCCTGAGACCCTGCCTTCGGATATAAAAGGCTGGGAGGGAGGTCTCGAAGCCCTAGACGCTTTTCCACCCTCCTCACGCCGGAGCGCTCGACAACTTAGAGCTCTCTGGTTCGGCTAGATCCAATCTACGCCACCATTGTAACCCCATCATCAAAGCCACCCCGTCAATACAAAGTCAGACAAGCAGGACGTAGGCCCTTTTACCTTCCGAGGGGGCCGAACCTGGGTAAATCCCGTGTTCCTTTGCTTTCGTCTGATCGCCGTCGAGTTCGCCAGGTCCCCAATACGTTTCCTAGATCGAAAGCCCTTCGACATGGGCATTACCGGGGATGAACCTCGTCATCTACCCGTTGGAAATACCCTAAGTATGGATAACCTTATTACTCCCGGGTAAGCTGGCTAGCTATGGAATCAAACAAGCATAGTTCACGTATAAGAGATGGATCAATCAAATCTGGTTCCTACAAGTCTACAACTAGCTTTGCATGGGAAGCTAGTTCGGCGCCAATATTCTAGGCGCCGAGCATGCTACGGACGGCTGCTGGGAAAGCTAGGCCAAGACTCGGCGTCAATGACATCACTGCCGAACTGAGCAAGTTCGGCGCCACACCATTTGGCGCCAACTAGAGGGGTCATATACGGTTATAGTTTTAGAAGGGGTCATACATGCTTTAAGTTTCTTCAAGGGGCCACTTTTGTCAAAAAATACAGGAATGGCACCCATCAGACACGGTGCTAACTATAGTAGCAAGAACAATGGTTAGTTCGTGCACGTACCCAACTGGCCAAACTCCCCAGCCGCAACATCGCACGGAACAATCGTGCGTTGCGTCGCATTATTTGCTTCTAATCATTTTGGCGAGCAACCAATGAATCTTGTGTCCGATTTAGCATTATCGATGGATTGTTGATTGATTGTTCCCCCGTTCAGTTCATCGAACCGGGCACGTACTGGTACTGCCCAGTACCAGAAATGAAATTTCCCGGTTCACGCACAGGGAGCAGTAGTAGCGCCTCCCCGATTTTATACGGAAGTGGCTGCACCATACTAGCCGCGTTGACGCCGCGCCAAATCAACAGACAGGGCCGTCTCCTGCACGTAGATCAAGAAACCCGCGAAAGTCCATGGGGAATTGGGCGCGAAGTTCACGGTGTGGGAGCAAAGTCGGACAGGAGCAGCCGAGCAGCAGTTTCGATCGACGCGGACGGTCCGAAACCGAAAAATACAGTTACGCTTTCGGTTCTTTCCGTGCCTCGTGCGGCGGCAGCGTCGCTTTCGTCTCCCGGCTGCTTCTTGTGCTTTGCTTTCTCACGCTAGCTTTTGAAGCTTCCGGCAACCTTTTCGGAAGGAAGGAAGCTCCCCTGCCGGACCGACCTACTTTGCAGTTTGCGCATCGCTTACCCTACTCAACTTTCTATTTCCTACGGTGAGTTTCGTCAAGCAGAGTTGGTCACCGTCATGTCGAGGCCAAAAGCAGGGGAAAAATGAGCTCAGCACGACGGCTGCTGGTACGAGTAGCAAGTAACGAACACGGCTGGGATAGATCCAAAAAAAAAAAAATTGACGCCGTTGTTGTTAATTTGGATATGAATGTTGTGATTGATGTGATGTTTGTTGTTGACTCAGGCTCGGTCCTTGTTGAAAGACAGGGTGGAGTTGTGCCAGATGGCAGACCCCAAAAGCGACGTGCCCAAGTATGAACGGTCGGCGAAGCCCTTTACCATAGTTGCAGGGGCTATAGTCGAGCTCCAAGATGGACCCGTGGCAACGAGGGCTAAGTTCCTGCTAGACGGAATGGGCTGTCGCGATAGATTCAAGTTAGTGGAAGGGGCGGGAATGTAGAGGCGGGCCTTGGTGGAGATGGATGGCGTCGGAGGCGGCTCAGATCGACAGTGAGAGGAGGGGCGGGCGTGTAGGGAGGGAAAGTCATGAGCTGAAATTTCATCGGCGCAAAACGTTTCAAGCGATTGTGTCACCATAACTGAGGGGCTGAAAAATGTGTATAGGGGGGGTTTTCGGATCGAATGTCTGGGTGCTGTATACAAGTTTCCGACCTAGCTCTTTTTGCATTATCTACACGGATTACTTTTTTAGCTAAAAACCTAAAACTAGCGAGTATTATATTGTTCAGTCCTTTTTCAGAACCTGATACACATGCTCGACATCCACGGCCGTTCATTTCTCCTGGTCTGGATAGATTTTTCAGAGAGCTCAGACCGAGTAAACACTCTGAACGAAGCACTAGAAGAAATTGACATGTACGGTGTTGAATTGGGCGTACGTGCGTGCGTCCTGGGTCGAGATTTTCCCCGGACGGCCGGCCGGCCGCCCGGCGTCTTTGGTACGGGGGTTTCGTTTTGTTGACCTCGGCACCACGAGGCTGCTAAGCGCAGTGCCGATCGAGTCCCCCTCATGTCCTGCGATGCGATCGAATTTCAGCCATGACGTATGAAAGCCTTTGAGGCTTTGACCAAATATCCGATCTTTTGGCAGCTCCTGTGTTCATCTATGGAATTTCAGCGTGGCGACGACGATCGACGGATCAAGGCATTTTTATTTTCGTCTGGTACGACACTACGGGCCTACGGCGTGATCGTACTGGTCGATCGATTGTGGCGAATGATTGGTGACTGCAGAACTGTACTGCATTTCGGAGAAAACAGAGAGTGGCAATGGCGGATGTGGTGGCTGAAAAACGCAGAAGCTTATGTCGATTAATCCAGAGAACGATCAGAGATTACAGATGGATGAGATTCCGTGGAGCAATCGACAGTGCCTGCCTTCTTGAATAAATCCTGATGACTCTATGAACAACGGGGAGAAGAAACAAAAAATCTCTAGCTAGTGAAGAGGAACTGCGACGCCTGGGCTACGGCGTCGTCGAGCCACCGTCGGGGCTCGTCCATGAGGTCGGGGCTGAGCCTGACCATGAGGACGCAGAACTCCATCTCGCTGAGCGCGCCGTCGCCGTCGAAGTCGCCCTCGGCGAGCATCCCGCGGAGGTCGTCGTCGGACATGCCGCCGAGGCCGAGCAGCGGCGCGTTGCGGCGGAGGCTGGCGAAGGTGATGAGGCCCGAGGCCGGGTCCATGAGCAGCCGGAAGCCTGCGGCCAGCTCCTGCATCAGGCCCTCCTCGCCCAGCCGCTCCGCCATCACCGGCAGGTAGTCCTCGAAGCCCACCGACTGCTGCTGGGGCTGGGGCTGCTGCTGCGACTGCGACGCCATGGATGATGGATCGAAGATCGGTGTGGATGGTTGCTGTTGGTTGGTTCTTGCTGATTGCTTGCTTGGTTCTGAGGTGCGATCGATGGTGGATGGTTTCTTGGTGTGGAGTGTGGGAATGGAGGGGAGGGGGAATAAATAGTGGGCGGAGGAAGGAGGGAGCTGCGGTGGGCTTCAGGGAAGGTGCCGCTCACGCGGGAGAGGGACGGTGGGATGGGGGTCACGTGTGTGGTGGTGATGCTTCTGATGGTCGGAGACGGAGAGGAAGGTAGGGGAGACAGGCTGGGGTGTAGGGGTGAGTTGGCCGTGGGCTCGGCGAGGGCAGCTTCCTGGCTGCTCCCCTCTCTAGCTGGGACGTCGTGTGTGCCGCGTCGGCCTACTTTGTTTGCTGGGTTTCGCCTACTTTTCGGCTACAAACGGTGTTTCATTACGCGGAGAAGCTACAACGAGCTGCGATTTTGATTGTCACAACGGGCTACTGGTCCGAAGACATATTACATGGACGGGGCTGGCGTGAAGCTTAGCAGTAAGACATTCTACTGCAGTTCTACATAGAGAGGGCTAGGGTCAAGCATAGTACCAACACCTCCTACGGAAGGTATATCTCTATATACTCCATTTCATACAGAATCTACTGCTTAGCTTCGACAGTCTACGACCATAATTCCTAGTAACTTCCATTCCGAATACCTATCATGATCACTACTGCTCTCCGCGGCACTAGAGAAAGCAATGCTCTCCAATGGTTGTCGTCTCATGATCGCCGGCCATCTTCTGGCAAAACCCAATACATTTATCTAAGTAAAGGCATGCTAAACATATATATAGGCCAACTTTGATCGAACAGAGAGGAATCCTTCGACTAGGGCAATGGTACGATCAATTAACTCCATATTCATGATTCATCAACCGTCCAACAACTATTAAAGCCTGGTCTTCCAATAGTACATGTTATATATAATGGAGACACATTTCGATCCCCTATCCGCGTGAACACCACCATGTGAAATTCATCATTGGACAAAAAGTATTCATCAGACCTAAAGCCAAAAATCTCTCTTATTGTGTACCAAACAACATGATAATCCCACTAATGTACGGTCAACACACATAATTGTAGTAATCAGTCAGTCAATTAAACAAATAAATGTAGTCATGCCTGTCGAGCGGAAACTCCGAAAGAAGACCAAGTTCTAGGGAGCTCGTTCATTTCCAAAAAAATGTAGTCCGTTGAGCTTGTCTCCATTTGTGCACACTCGATTGTCGATTAAACATAACAGGTCATGTTCACTCAAATTAACCATTAAGCGTGTCGGTGGGAAAACTTGGAAAAGATCCATGTCAAATCTCAAAAAAAAAACTACCATATTTGGGACAAATCTATTACTAGAATAATAATGAGTTGGAAAAAGAGGGCTGAGCATGGGAGCTTTCTGGTTGCTTGCTCCCTTGCTTTGACCGGTTCATGGGAGAATTATTACATGGACGTCCCTTGCTTTCACCGGTTCATGGGAGAATTATTACATAGAGGGGGCTAGTGTTAAGAATAGCACTAGCATCTCCTACTGCAGTTCTACGAAGACGTCGATAGCGTCAAGCATAGTACTCACACCTCCTAACGAAGGTCTATCACTATCTACTCAATTCGACATGGAATCTACAGCTAAGCTACGACAATCTACGACCATAATTCCCAGTAACTTCCATTCCGAGTACCGATCATGATCACTACAGCTCTCCATGGCTTTAGAGAAAGCACTCATCTCTCCGATGGTTCTCGTCTCTTGATCGCCGGCCCTCTTTCGGCAACCCCCAATGCATTTATCTAAGTAAAGGCAAGCGAAAACATATATATAGGACAACTTTGATTGGACGGGGAGGAAAACTCCGACTAGGGCAATGGTACGATTAATTAACTCCATATTAATAATTCATCAACCGCCCAACAACTCTTAAAGCTTGGGCTTCCAATTGTACTGGTTATATAGAATGGAAACACATTTAGATCCCCTATCCGCGTGAACACCACCATGTGAAATTCATCGTTCGACAAAGAGTATTTCATCAGACCTAAAGCCAAAAATCTCTCTTACTTTGTACCAAAAAATATGATAATCCCACTAATCTCCAGCCAACACGAGTAATTATAATAATCATTCGGTTAACTAAACAAATAAATGTAGTCATGCCTGTCGAGCGAAAACTCCGAAAGATGACCAAGTTCTAGGGAGCTCGTTCATTTCCAAAAAAAAATGTAGTCCCTTGAGCTTGTCTCCATTTTTTGTCTCCATTGTGCACACTCGATTGTCGATTAAACATAACATGCCATGTTCACTCAAAGTAACCATTAAGCATATCGGTGGGAAAAAAATGGAGAGAATCCATGCTGAATCTCAAAATAAAAAAATTACCTATCAATTTGGGACAAATCTATTACTAGAATAGTAATGTGTTGGAAAAAGAGGGCTGAGCATGTGATCTTCCTGGTTGCTCGCTCACTTGCTTCGATTCGTCTTGGACGTCATTGTGCCGTGCCGATGCAGATTGTTGGTTTTGCCCGCTTCATTCGAGTAACAAGTGTTCTGTCCGTGAGATCCTAAAACGGGGCAGGATTTTGCGTGTGCGTGTCACGTCTGACTCAAAGAGATAACTGGTCTATAAGAGAATTATTATATCGACAGCTAGCGTCAAGCACAGTACTTACACCCCATACTAATTTGCACTCACAAACAACTCAATGGTATAGACATTCTACGTTTTAACCTTGAGAATTCTGAGTAACTTCCCTTCCAAATAACTACCATGATTCCTATGACTCTCGGCGACACTAGAGAAAACATTGTTCTCCGATATCGTATCTTTATCGTCGGCTCTCTCAAGATAATCCTCATGCATTTCTCGAAGCAACGCAAACTAAACTACATATGTATGCCAACTTTGATTGAACAAGGAGGAAGCCTCCGACTTAAGAATGGTCAATTAACTCCATATTAATAATACGTCAACCATCCAACAACTATTCAAGCATGGGACGCCAATAGTATTGATTATATATCAAATGATAACACACCTTTTGATCCCCTATCCGTGTGTTTACAGATGTTGAGATGTTAACAACATGGAATCCTAAATAGACCACCACCTAGATTTCATGGTTGGACATAGAGTATCTGTGAGACCTAAAGCCAATACTATGTACTCACTTTACTGTTACCAATTTTTGATATTACTATACAAAAAATAGGGTAATACCATTATTCTCCGGCCAACACACATCGGTTAACTAAACAGATAAATATAATCATGGCTCTGGGGTGGAAACTCCATTTATCTACACTGTTGTCGAGTAAACATAACATGTCATGTTACCCAAAAGTAACCATTAAACCTTTCGATGAGAAAAAAAGTGGAGAAGTACCATGATAAATCTTCTCCAAATTTGTCCTGACAATCTGGGACAAATCTGTTACTACAATAATATATGTTGGAAAAAGAGGGTTGAGCGGGGTATCTTCCTAGCTACTCACTCCCTTGCTTCAATTCGGTTGGTATGTTGTGTATTCCGTGTCAGCGCAGATGTGGTGGCTTGTTGGATTCGCCTGCTTCTTTCCAATAATAAAACGAGCCAAGATTTTGCGTGTGTGTGTGTCACGCCGGGCTCAAAATGGTGACTTGATTGTCTGATAATTATTACGTGGATGTCTAGCCTCAAGCATAGTACTAGCACCCTCTACTGGTAGGAATGGCAATGGATCCCCATTACCCATGTACCCAGAGGATAAAAACCCATTAAAAGTGCAAGTATGGAACATAGAAATACCCTTGGGTATGTAAATGAAAAAATATTATACCCATCGAAGGCCTAGCTATAAGGAGCCCTTTATTTTCGAAAATGAAAGGGCTCCCCCAAGTTCGTCTCTATTTTTCCACTCTCAGACATAACTACACATTTTCCCTCACAATAACCATTAAGCGTCTGAGTGGGTAAATATGGAGGAGATCCATGGAAAATCTTCTCGAAGTTGCGCCTTAAAATTTGAGAAAAACTCTAATAATAATGGGTTGTAAAAAGGGAGTGAAGAGAGTACCTATAGTAGATGTCTCTTGAAAAGTGGAACACCTAGTATTACTTACGTCCTCTAATAATATCGATGAGTTAGTACAAATTTTATATGAAGTTGTACGAAGTTGTAGTTGTACTAAGTCAGTTGACTTTTTTCTAATCAAAAGGAGTAGCTTGTTAGTGTAGGAAAACAACACTAATATTTTGTAAGCATTGATAACAAAAATTTGTGGCTATTTGTTTTGCTCTCACTAGAGTTTCCTTATCCATAAGAAATTTCCTAGAGTCTGATCTTGCTGGTCAGACGTGGTGTAAGCCAAGAAATGCCACCAACTTTTTATGCAAAGTTTCTGTGGTAGCTTCGGCCAGAACTTTGAAACTAACCGCAATCCACACGAAAATCTCACCGGCAGTAGAGCCGGATAGCCCCCGGCTCACCTTTCGTGGCACACAGAAACTGTCGAGCAAAGCTCGTTTCGTTCTTTCGATGCGGATAGCATTTTCCTCTTGCCTGGATTCCCCTCCTCTTTGGTCTTTGCTCAGGCACACGCACATACAGAAAGCATGAGTGCATCCATGAAGACAGTTCACTCCTACCTGCCCTTTCATCTCGTTGTCTGTCCTTTTACATCCACATTTTCCATGTGTGATTTCTTCTTTCCGAGACAAATCTTCGGTTATCTTTTCTGCTTGGGCTGTCCCTTTCCCAGGCCATCCCACTAGATATCAGCACAAGGTAACACACGATTGCCATGCTGGCACAAAAGAAAAAGGAAATTGTCCGAGAGGACCCGTTGGGGGAAACTCTTGATCAGCAATTCTGCTGGATAACAGTTCGGTTTCCAAGAGAATCTAGGAAAATGCGTGGCTGCGGTGTGGCACTATAAAGCGATTGAATGTAGGATTCTCGTAGCAGTACAGCAAAAAGAAGTCAGTCATGTAAAGCTTAATGTGAATTTGCATCGTGATCATCTCGAGGCGCGACGGCGTCTTACTCGTCGCCGACGATTAAAACCTGAAGACCTAAAGTTGCCGGGGACAACCCCCAAAGCCTCCTCGTTCTGAAAGCCATAGCTTCTTTTCAGGAATTGTCTTCATCTGTTATGTGCACATCACAGGATCTCTAGATGAAACCACAACATGTTCTTGGAGCATGCATCTCGTGTCAGCTCAACCTTAGGAAGATCATACAAAAGCAACAGCAACAATAAGTATAATAACAGTATGGGATGTTCAAGAAATGTATATTTCTCTGTTGATTTCATTAACAACAATGTAGAAGAAGGATGGCGACACATTGGACAGGAGACTCACGAGTCACATTTCGCTCCTCGGATAATATAAGTGTGTGTAACCGGCAACTATGCATAATTGAATCTGTGACTCAAAAATCACTCCGCTGTTATCTAGTACATGTCAGCGCTCTATCGATTTCTAGACATCAATGTACACGCACAAAGGTGACGCATTGAGCAATGTGGTTGACCGCCATAGGGGATTGGTGACTTACATTGCGCTTGGAAAAATATGCAAGCACGTGTAATATGCACAACCAAAATTAATGGTGACTGAAGAATCGCTGCACTCTTATATGTAGAAATGTTACTTAATAAAAGTTAAGAGAGTGTTTCTGTACCAATAAAATTCAGTAAGAACTGCCACTATGAGAAAATCAAGGTCTTACTCTGTACAGTACAAGACAGCGGCCTTCTGGGCTAGAACCTGACTGAAGCCATGTGTGATGGATTGATCGGTGCTTGTAGGTTGGTTCTGAACTGTGAGTTGTGATCGATCATCGATGGTGGTCTGTCGTGTGTGCCGTGTCGGCATATGGCGTGGGATTCGTCTGCCTCTTTGCGCAACAAGGAACAGTGTTCAGTTACGCGGAGATATGCTACAGGCTACAGCGAGAAGGACTTTTGCGTGTCACGTCTGGCCAAGTGACCGGTCCGTCCGACAATTATTACATGGACGAGCCTAGCGTGAAGCATAGTACTAACCCGTCCTACTGATGTTTTTTCGCCATCTACACAAATGCAAGGAAACTCTACAGATTGTCGTTCAGGAACTACGATTATAATTCCTAATAACTTCCATTCCGAATACCTATCATGATTACTACGGCTTTTCACGGCACTAGAGAAAGCATTTCTCTCCGGTGGTTGTCGTCTCTTGATCATCAACCCTCTTGCGGCAACCCCCTACATTCTCAAAGAAAAAGGCAAACTAAAGCGCATATATAGGCCAACTACATTGAACGGGGAGGGAGCCTTCAGCTATGGCAACGGTACGTCAATTAACTCTATATTAATAATTCATCAACCGTCCAACAACTACTAGAGCTTGTTCTTTCAATAGTACTGGTTAAATAGAATGGACACACATTTAGATCCCCTATCCGTGTGAACACCACCATCTGAAATTTATCATTGGGTAGAGAGTATTCGTTAGACCTAAAGCGAAAAATCTCTCTTACTCTGTACCAAACAACATGATAATCCTACTAATCTCTGGCCAGCACATATAACTGTAGTACTCAGTCGGTTAAGTAAATAGACTAATGTAGTCATGCATGTCGGACGAAATCTCCAAAGAGGACGAGTTCTAGAGAGCTCTTTATTTTTTAAGAGCTCCCTCGAGCTCGTCTCCATTTGTCCACACTCAGTTGTTCATTAGACATAACGGGTCATGCTCACCCAAAATAACCATTAAGCATACTGGTGAGAAAATTTTGGTGAAGATCCATGACAAATCTCAAAGTAAAAATTACCCACCAATTCGGGACAAATCTATTACTAGAATAATAATGTGTAGGAAAAGGAGGGTTGAGCGTGCTTGCTTGCTTCAATTCGGCTAGGACATGATGTGTGTCGCATCGGCGTAGATTGTTGGTTTTTCCTCCTTCGTTTCAGTAACAACAATGTTCTATCCGGGAGATCCTAAAACGAGACAGGATTTTGCATGTTTGTGTCACGTCTGGCTCAAAGTGATGACTGGTCTATCATAGAATTATTATTGATGGCTAGCATCAAGCACAATACTAGCACCCCCTACTCATTTGCAATAACAAGAAAATGAATGGTATAATAGACATTCTACGTTCTAACCTTGAGAACATATGACCATAATTCTGAGTAACTTCCATTCAGTCATGATTTCTATGAGTCTCAGCGACACTAGAGGAATACTGCTCTCCGATGTCATCTCTTTATCATCGGCTCTCTCCTAAAAATCCTTATGCATTTCTCTAAGAAAGGCAAACTAAACCATATATATGCCAACTTTGATTAAATAGGGAGGAAGCCTCCTACTTAGGCAATGGTCAATTCCCTGGCATAGCCGTGTAGGGGTGAGTTGGCCGTGGGCTGGGCAGGGGCGGCTTCCTGGCTGCTCCCTCCCTTGGCCAGGACGTCGTGTGTACCGCGTCGGCGTAGGTGTGGATGGCTTGCTGGGTTCGCCTAATTTGCGGTTACAAAAGGTGTTTCATCACGCGGAGACGCTACAACGAGCGGCGATTTTGTGTGTCACATCTGGCCAAATGACCAGTTAAGTATTACAGGGTCATTTTCAGGGTCTACGACTATAATTCCCAGCAACTTCCTTTCCGACTACATATAATGGTTATTCCGGCTCTGTACGACACTAGAGAAAGAATTACTATTCGATGGTTGTCGTCTCTTTGATTGCCGGCCCTCTTGCAGCAACCCCCATGCATTTCTATGAGGAAAGGCAAGCTAAAACATATATATATGCCAAATATGATCCAATTGGGAGGAAACCTCCGACTAGGGCAATGGTACGATCAATTAACTCTATATTAATAATTCATCAACCGCACAACTACTATTAGATCTTGGCCTTCCAATAGTATTGGTTATATAGAATGGACACACATTTAGATCCCCTATCCGCGTGAACACTACCCTCTGTAGCTATTGTTCAAAAAACCATTCACCTGAGCCTGGCAGATCCTCCATGAGCTGTAGACTCTGGGCTACCTCCCCCTGAACACGACGTACCACTAACAATGAAACATGAGGGGTGTAAGTACAAGATGAGGTAACAAATGGTGACAGCAAGATCATAACTTACGGGAGCATGCATTACAGTTTCCAAAAGGGGATCATAAGTTCTTCCTAGCACTAAGATGTTAACCTAGCACCACAGCAAAAATGGGTGTCGTCCTACCACCGCATAGCCGTCATCACATGAGGGGTTTAGTATGTACCACCTCATCTTTCTTATAGGCCATAACAAGTTTTTGAGTCCTAGCTATCACCAAAATGTACATCGCAAGATCATCATCTTCAGCAATCACAAGCAAGAATGCATGTCTCCCCAGCCCCACAATGCCCTAGGGCACGCACTATAGATTGTAGTAGTTCTTGGACAGGTAGTTCCTGAGCCAGAGGGACCTATGGGAGTCTGCCAAGGCAACAAAGGTGATGCCCTGGGCCTTGTGGTCGACAAGGTGGTTCAGCGCCACCATGAGAGCATCCGGAGAGTAGTCAAGCACGTCCATGATGTCCTTGTAGAGGTTAGGATGGATGTCGGTGGGCTTATTCTCCCTAATCGCTTGCGGTACGTCCTTGACGGCTTCGGTCATGGAAGTGAAGGCCTATAGCTCATTGATGGTGCGGTGTAGATGATGTAGATGACCGACCAGTTGGGAACCCCAAGAGAAGGTGTGATGAGCATAGCAGCAAGTTTTCTCTTAGTTATGAAACCAAGGTAATCAATCCAGTAGGAGAAAGCCAAACTTAAGAAGGTGATGCTTGCTAGCTTCGCAACACTCCGGACAGTGGCGCCAGACAACTTGTTGGTGTGTCTTCACCTAGCAGCAACGTGAAACCTGTACACAACATAAACAAATACTTTGCTCCCAACTTACGATGAGGTTGTTAATCTCATCGGTTTGCTGTAAACAAAGGAATGAGCATATCGAGTGGTAAAAGGATAATAATAGTATGCAAGTAAAGTAAATAGTGTGAGTAAAGTAAACGGTAAAGCTATGTAAAGGAAATTGGATCGGTGTCCACAGTTCACTAGTAGTGTCTCTCCATAAGATAAATAAAGCATGCTGGGTAAAGAAATTACATTTGGGCCATTGATAGAGTAAAGATAACGTACATACATCACGAGAATCACTATAAGGCTTACTCTGGGCATTACGACAAAATACATAGACTGTAATCCAACTACATCTATGACTAAAAATCCACTCGCGGGAAATCGTCCGAAGACCCCTTGAGTATTAAGTTGTGAACAACAAATAATTGCATTAAGCAAAGTACATAATGTAAACAAAGCAAATGTCCTTGGACACAAGAATGTTATTTTCTCCCTAGTGGCAATAGCACATCTACAACCTTAGAGGTATCTGTCACTCCTCCAGATTAAATAGAGACACAAACCCAACTATCGAGCATAAATACTCCCTCTTGGAGTCACTAGCATCTACTCGGCCAAGATAGCTACTAGCAACAGAAAGCATGCAAGATCATAAACAACATAGAGATAATATAAGATATAATTCAGCACAACAACTTGATATAGTACCAATACTCATCGGATCTCAACAAACACAACATGTATGATTATATAAAGATTATCTTGATCATGTAGGACAGCTCACAAGATCTAAACATGAAGCACATGGTGGAGATGACAACTATCTAGCTACTGCTATAGACCCGTAGTCCAAGGTAGACTACTCACACATCACTCCGAAGACGACCATGGTGGTGGAGAAGGCCTCCGGCAGGGATTTCCCTCTCCAGCAGGGTGTCGGCAAGAGCTCCTAGATCCTCCCGATCTCATTTCGATGATGGCAGCGGCTTGCAGTATGTTTCTGGGAAAAGCGATCTGTCCCTTAGGTTTTTTCCGTCGAGGGGACTTTATTGGTAAAGGTGTGTCATCAGGAGGTGGGCCAGGCGGCCTCACCATGGGTGGGCGCGGCCAGGGGCTGGGCCGCGCTCCCCTGTGGTGTGGCTGGACTCTGGCCCCCCTCCATCTCATCTTCGGTCTTCACGAAACTTCAGTAAAAATAGGAGGTTTGGCTTTTGTTTCATCCAATTCTGAGAATATTTCCTGTATAACTTTTCTAAAACACAAAAACAGCAGAAAACTGGGAACTAGCACTGTGGCATCTTGTTAATAGGTTAGTTCCAGAAAATGCATAAAAATGCCACGAAGTGTAACAAAACTCAAAGCAAATGGTGTAAGAACAAGCACGGAGCATCAAAAATTATAGATACGTTTGAGACGTATCAAGCATCCCCAAGCTTAACTCCTGCTCGTCTTCGAGTAGGTAAGTGATAATAAAAGAATAATTTTTGAGGTGACATGCACTATCATAATCTTGATCATCTATATAAGCATTGAGTTCTGGGATCAAAGAACTTAAACATGGGCATAAAAGACATAATCTTGACAATAGAACCTTAACAACCATGTTATTACCTGAAAAGAAACACAAACGAAAGATCATGAATAATGAAACAATGAAAGTCAAACGTGTGTTCAAATCATATAGAAAAATATAGAAAATGGTTTTTCAGCTTGTCCTTCATGGAATAGCAAAACATAAATGCATAGGACACCTTCAAGTTTAAGAGGGCGACTAGATAAAAATAATTTAAGAACAAGTGAAACCATAATCATGAATCAATCAATGATAAACTTTGGTACTATGCACATTAAACTCAGAATGGCAACTATGCTCTCTTAGACGGTGCATAAAAGTAGAAGATGGTGACTCAACATAAAAGTAAAAGAAAGACCCTTCGCAGAGGGAAGCAGGGATTGCAAGTTTTATAAACCTTCAAAAATTATGGTACTTACTAGCTTTGAGCTCTCATTGTCCCCATTTTAGGCATCTTGAATGGTTAAAGTAAATGCAAGAACGTTTATGAGCATATGCTTGACAAATTATAAGTTGAAAATCTCATGTCCCGTGAAGTACGAATACCCAAACCTCATGCTACTCGACTTAGAGTCCCAAGCAAGCTCTTGTCATTGTAAGTATACACGTATCATCGAGAACCGCCAATGGGGTACCTCCTTGCCCGATAATATGGAACAAGCCCACATCAAAATGACAGGACAAACAGACAATGAACACCTAGGCATCTCTTTTATTTACCATTGGTATAGCTTTTTATTTTGAGATGCGTCGTCAAATCTCCACTATGAGCATGCTATAAATTTCCACCATGAATGATGCATGGCTTAGATTAGCGGCCCAGGCATTTCTCTAACACGTATACAAACTCCATGATCCCGCAAGATTCCCAACTTATTTCACATCGCAAGTATCCATAAACAAAAGATCACGATATCAACTCAAATAAGAGAAGTACAATGTTGAAAGCTTACCCCATGACGGCATAGTTTGGCTAATTTCCAAATTACAACTTGCAAGCATAACGTCAAAATAAAAGAGCCACAATTTCAAAATTTTAAAAGCAAGAAAAGTAAAGTGTGCCATCAGATTTGTGAGAGCTTTACTGACTAATTTTCATATAACACCAAAAGAGTTTAATTTAAAGGATAGATAAAAGCAAGTCAAATATACTTTGGAATAGCAAATTGCTAATAGGTATGTATGGTGGACACATTGGAATAACTTGTTTTTTGGGAGTTGGATGCACGAGTAGAGCTCATACTCTATACAAAATGAGGGCTAGCAAAAGACTGGGAGCGACCAACTAAGAGAGTAATAACGGCCATAATCATGCATAGCGATGAAATATCATTAAGAGAAGCATAAAATGGCATCAAAAGTCAAAAGCTATATAATCATAAAGGCTTATGGCGACTTTGTAAGAGTCAAACATATTGTAAGCATGCGCCAAGTCAACCCAAATAAAGCATCAAGGAGAAAACCAAATTAATGTTTCCATAAAATAAAAACAACGCATGATCTTTTCAAAGGCTCATTAAAAAATATCAGTCATTTGAGACAAATCATGCTACAGCAAAAATCACTAAGCATACTATCAAAATGATATCATACATGGCATGAAAAAGTCTAAGCCGCAGTCTAAACAAGCTCCTTTTTGTACCACTTTTTGCATGAAACTTTTTCTCTTTTCCAACACCATTCAAACCTTTTTGAAACAACTCTTTTGATGAATACCAACATAGCCCAGAGGTCCAAATACACCTTGATGCAAAGATAAAATAAGATCTGAATAAAAATCAAGGCAAAAATCAAAAGCTAAAAGCAGTTCTAGAAAAAGAGAACACTCGTTGAACGATAAAAGTGAAAAATAGAGTGTTCTTGGCAAATGAAAAGCAAGTAAATCTTCTCCAAAAGAAATTTATTAGGGTCCAACCATTTATTGCAGCAAACAAAAGAAAAAAACTAAAATCAAAAGTAAAGACGGTCCAAGAAAAATGCATAGTGCATGAAGCAATAAAAATATAGTGTTTTGAAAGGTGACCTGATTTTTGCCGATGAAGAAGGGGTGCCTCGGGGGCATCCGCAAGCTTTGACGCTTGTACCTATTAGATATTTCTTGGGGTGACATGGGCATCCCCAAGCTTGAGCTTTTGTCCATTCTTTACCTCATCTCATCATTCTCCAATCCCTACACTTGAAAACTTCCTTCAAACAAAACTTTACACAATTCTATTAGCAATGTTAGCATAAACATAATAGTAGATCAATCCTTTTTGGTTCAGGTTTTAACTAATAAACACCACATATAAAGCATATACTACTGTAGCAACTTCCTCAAAAGTTCTGTGATCAAAATAACTCAAAAAGAAAGCGATCGAGAGGCAAACACAAATAGTGGCAGAAATCTATCCAAACAGAACAGCTGACAAAGGTCGATTTTTTTGAGGATCTTCTGTTGCTCAAATCGAAAAGTGCAATACTAATGAAAGTTTGGATATAACCTGGGGCATATGCACAAGAAATCGCAGGTCAAAAAGATATTCTGAGAATTTTCACGAATTTTTACGGTTCAGCACTAAAATCTGTTTCAGGACAGCAACTTCCCCAAATCTTACCTCCCTCAAATTAGAGGTTCTTCTTGGCACAACAACAAAATAAAAAGGATAAGAAGTGGTTATTACAGTTGTAATAACTTCCAAGACTCAAATAAAAGAAAAAGAACTAAAAAGAAAACAATGGGTTATCTCCTAAGAGTGCTTTTCTTTAACGCCTTTGAGCTAGGCGCAGAAAGTGTGAATCAAGTATTTTCGAAAGAGGCATTAAGATCAACTATTTCCTCAAGATCACCACTTATCACACTAGGCACTTTAGAAGTTCCCGAAGATTATTCAACCTGCAAGTCACTCTTAGTTGAACTAAAAGTCCTACCAATCTTAAAAACATACTGCAGTTTAGGCACAGACACCTTGGGAACATACATAATTTTTTGCTCTTTTCTAATAAAAGCTTTCTCCTTCTTAAATTTAAGAGAAGAGAAAATTGAACTTAAAGTTTCCATAGATTCCTCTAGTTTACCAATCCTAAGGTTTTGACTATCAAGAGTAGTGCTAGCCTCTAAAACGGTGATACTCTTACCGATGCTTTCTATTGATTCATTAACTCGGCTAGCGTTATCAAGGATACTTGGCAAACTTTTTTTTGAAAGAGCTAAGTTTTTCTAAAACTTCATCCAAAGTGACCTCAGTTTTAACAACATGGATAGGTGGTACCCCACTAAACTTTCAATTAAAGTGCATGCTTCAAGAGCAGGAGTACCCAGAAAATTACCTCCTGCAAGAGTATCAAGAACGTACCTATTCCAACTAGATATACCAACATAAAAATTTCTAAGGAGGATCATGGTAGAATGCTTCTTCGTACACCTATGATGAGCATTGCTAATACGGTACCAAGCATCTTTCAAGATCTCTCCCCCTTGTTGCTTAAAAGTACAAACTTCAACTTCAGGATTACTCATTCTAACAAAACTAAAAGCAAGTAAATAAAAGCAACTATAAAGGAAACTAATTTTTTGTATTTTTGATAAAAAGATGCAAGCAAAAATAAAATAAAACAAAACTAAAAACAAAGTAAAAGATTGTGCGTGCGAGACTCCCCTTGCAGAAGTCTTCTTCCTCCCCGGCAATGGCACTAGAAAACTTGTTAATGGTGTGGTATAGATGATGTAGATGACCGACTGATATGTCTCCAACGTATCTATAATTTTTGATGCTCCATGCTTGTTTTTACACCATTTACCCGATGTTTCGTTACACTTCGTGGCACTTTTATGCATTTTCTGGAACTAACCTATTAACAAGTGCCACAGTGCCAGTTCCCTGTTTTCTGCTATTTTTGTTTTAGAAGTGATACACAGGAAATATTCTCATAATTGGACAAAACCAAAGCCAGAAGTCTTATTTTTCCTGGGAGCATCCAGACATCCGAAGAGAGGAAGGAGAGGGGCCACAGGCCACCCTCACACAGGGCTGGCGTGGCCCAGGCCCTGGCCATGCCACCCTAGTGTGAGGAGGCCTGGGGCCACCCCTGACATCGCCCCTTCGCCTATAAGAAGCCTCGGGACCGAAAACCCTAAGGGAGTCGGCAATTTTCCAGAAGCAGTTCCGCAGCTCCGCCGCCACCGTCGACGAATTTCGGGGGACAGAAGTCTCTGTTCCGGCACCCTGCCGGGACGGGGAAGTGCCCCCGGAGCCATCTCCATCGGTCTCCATCGCCGTCTCCATCGTCTCCATCGACCTCACCACCATCTTCATCAACCTTGCTGTCTCCTATGATGAGGAGGGAGTAGTTCATCCCCGGGGCTGAGGGCTCTACCGGTAGCTATGTGGTTCACCTCTCTCTCCCATGATGTGATCTTTATGTGATCGTGAGCTTTGTATCATGTTAAACAAGTAGATGTTATTATTCAGATATTATGTGTACTCTAGTGATGTTATTAAAGTAATCTATTTCTCCTGCCATGGTGTAACGGTGACAGTGCGTGCATCATGGTGGTACTTGGTTTAGGCTATGATTGTGATCTCTTGTGAATTATGAGAGTAATTATTACTATGATAGTATTGAAGTGATCTATTCCTCCTTTCATGGTGTAATGTTGACAGTGTGTGCACCATGTTAGTACTTGGTCTAAGTTGCAATGATATCTATCTTGAGTTGTGCTTTGATTTGGATATCTCTATGAGTGGTGTTAGTCAAGTATTTGATGAACTTTAAGGGGTGCTTTTGTAGCCACTACACAATGATTAGTGTTATTCAATAGGAGAGTAATTCAGAGTACCATGGTGGAGAGAAGTTGTTTATTTGTTCAATCATGTTATATTGTTGGGAGTGTGTCCACTAGTGAAAGTATGATCCCTAGGCCTTGTTTCCAAGCTTTGCACACCGTTTACTTGCTATTTTGTTACTTGTTTGCTCGCAGCAATATTTATTTCACATCACATTTGCTACTTATAATCATCTATACCACTTGTATTTCACTATCTCTTTGCCGAACTAGTGCACCTATACATCTGATAAGTGTATTGGGTGTGTTGGGGACACAAGAGACTTTCTGTATCATAATTGCAGGGTTGCTTGAGAGGGATAGCTTTGACCTCTTCCTCCCTGAGTTCGATAAACCTTGGGTGATCCACTTAAGGGAAACTTGCTGCTGTTCTATAAACCTCTGCACTTGGAGGCCCAACAAGTGTCTACAAGAATAGATGTGCGTAGACATCAAGCTCTTTTCTGGCGCCATTGCCGGGGAGGTAAGGTAAAAGGTACTCGCATCCTCCTGTGTGAGTACTCGGAGTTATTTCCTTTAGATTCTGCAATTACATCTTTTTGTTTCTTGTTTTTATTTTCACTAGTTAGGCTTAATGAAAAACAAAGAGTTCTTTAGTCTTTTTCCTGATTTTAGATTTGAAGAGAAAATTGAAAATCCTTTGGAGCTTATTTCGCATAGCAATGTTATTAGTACAAATGCTTTGAATACTGTTAATGCTAATGCTATAGAAAAGTCTAAGCTTGGGGAAGCTGGTTTTATTAAGTATGATATTTTTAGTCCCCCAGCTTTAGTGGAGAAAGTTTGCTCTGATGATATTTTGTCTCCCATATATGATGTTTCTAATGATGCTTGTGCTCCTCATCCTTTTAAAATACCTATGAAAATTGTTGATCATGTTTGAATAACTGCTATTTAGGAGATGGAACTGTCCATCCTGGTGATCATTTGCTTTTTATATATGAATTATGCGAGTTGTTCCAGTGCGCAAGTATTTCAATGAACCAAGTTAAGAAGAAGCTATTCTCTTTGTCACTGAAAGGCAGAGCTAAGGAATGGTATCGTCTACTTGAAGATGGTCCATCTATTGCATGGGAGGAAATTGTGTCTCTCTTTTATTCCAAGTTTTATCCTCCAAGTGAAATTCATAAAGATCGTAATCGGATATATAACTTTTGGCCTCATGAGGGAGAAAGCATTGCCCAAGCGTGGGGAAGATTGAAGTTACTAATGCACAAATGTCCTATTCATGATCTTCCCCGTAATATTGTTATTAATAATTTTTATGCAAGGCTTTCAGGATATTACAAGGACTATCAAGATGCATGCTTTGATGGATCTTTCACAAGCAAGGATGTCGACACCAAGTGGGGTTTGCTTGAAACAATTCAAAACAATATTGAAGGTTGGGATAGTGACAAAGGTAAAGGATCAGGTATGAATTATGAGTTTGATTGCATTAAGTCTTTTGCTGAAACTGCTAATTTTCAAGAGCTTAGTGCTAAATATGGTCTTGATCCTCAAATTATGGTTGATTGCTTTAAAGCCTTTGCTTCCCATATGAATGTTCCTAAAGGAAATGGGGACATGTATCATGAACCTTTTAAGGATACTTGCATAGAAAGTGATATTGTTGTTGATGATTGCAATAAACATGCTCAAACTTCTAAAAGTACTATTTCTTATAAGCATGTTAATTTTTGTGGAATACATAGACCTTGTGAACAGAGTTACAACAAGGAAGATTATTGCATCACCCACGCAAATGAATAAACCAGTATGTGGTACAAGGATATAGGTGAGATCGGTAAAAAGGTTTGTGAGCTTTATCCTTTTCTTTGTAAACATTGCGATGACATAGGTCATTTTAATTTCCAATTCTCAAGCCCTAATAGTTATTCTTCTAGTACCTTAAGTTTGTATTGTGATGACAAGATTACTCCCAATCAGCATGATAAGCTCACTTTGTTCTTGGCGTGTGAAGAGCTATCTAGAAAGATTGCTTTGATAGATATGAATGATGTTGATATTAATAGCACCCTTCGTGGTTGTCGTCTCTATTGTGCTAAAGATTGCCTTGCAAATACTTACATTCAGAATCTTATAAAACTTGATATTTTGCCAAGCTATGACAGGACTGATAGATGTTTTTATCTTATTAATAGAGAGGAGGAATCCTCCAAAGTTTATTCTGTTGTTTCTGTTAGTAAACCAGATTATGTGGAGAAGATGCCTTTCCCTCCTAGAGAATATGTGGAGAAGATGCCCTTCAAGTCTCTCCCTCCTAAAGGAGAAAGTAAGAAGAGTATGAAGAAGAAGAAGAGGAGTAAGAGGCGAGAGGACACGGTATCTTCCCCTAAGCATTATGATCCTGCTATAGATTATGATAATTCTGATTGGGATGATGTTCCTATGCCTATTACTTATGTTAGTGATCATGATTGGGAAAATCACTCTACTTTTGATATTGAAAATCTTTTTGGTACCAATTCTAAGGTTAATAATTATTGTACCATTAGTGCTATCCATGTTCCTTCTTATGATGATATGTTTGATGAATATGCTTTGCGACATAGTAGTTCTCTATCTTGTGATGATACTAAGCCTCTAGTTTATGATGATGATGGGTATAATATTTTCAGTTCACCTACTATTGAGGATAAAATTAGTTATGATTACAATATGCCTCCTATTTTTGATGATTATGGTGATGAGAATAATTATTCTGTTGAATCTGCTCCTACTATTATTGTTCATGTGGGGAATATTAATCCTTTTATGCATGTGGCTCATGATAGGGATGCTTTATGTGATAGTTCTATTGTTAATTCTATTCATGATGCTACTGGAAGTTATTATGAGAGAGGGAAACATGGTTTGATGGATCTCAACAATATTGAGTTTCCCCTCTTTATGTTGCAATTCTTGAAGTTGTACTTGTTTTGCCTTCCTATACTTTTTGCTTTGCGCTTTCATGACTTGTCTCTCTACAAGACTATTTTTCATAGGAAGTGGTTTAGATTTAAATGTGTTTCATACATTCTTTTTGATGCTCTATATTGCTTCAAGTTCTTATATGGCACCTTTGCCTCAAGCTCTTATATGGCGCCCACATGAGCATCTTTGCAAATTACTGCGCCTAGCTCAAAGGCGTTAAAGAAAAGCACTCTTGGGAGATAACCCATTGTTTATTTTTAGTACTTTTTCTTTTATTTGAGTCTTGGAAGTTATTACTACTGTAATAACCGCACCTTATCCTTTTTATTTTGTTGTTGTGCCAAGAGAAACCTCTAATTTGAGTGAGGTAAGATTTAGGGATGTTGCTGTCCTGAAACAGTTTTTGGTGCTGCACCGTAAAAATTCATATAAATTCTCTATATATCTTTTGGACCTGCGATTTCTTGTGCATATGCCCCAGGTTATATCCAAACTTTTGTTAGTTGAACACTTTTTGATTTGAGCAACAGAAAACCCCTCAAAAATTTCACCTTTATCAGCTGTTCTGTTTTGACAGATTTCTGCCAATATTTGTGTTTGCTGCTTTATCGCTTTCTTTTTGAGTTCTTTTGATTACGGAACTTTTGGGGAAGTTGCTACAGTAGTATATGCTTAATATGTGGTGGTTTTGAGTTGAAACCTGAAGCAAAAAGGGTTGATTATATATTATGCTTACACTAATGTTGCTAATAGATTTATGTTTAGTTTTGTATGAAGGAAGTTTTCAAGTGTAGGGATTGGAGAATGATGAGATGAATTGAAGAATGGATAAAAGCTCAAGATTGGGGATGCCCATGCATCACCCCAAGAAATATCCAAGAAGTACAAGCGTCAAAGCTTGGGGATGCCCCCGAGGCACCCCTTCTTCATCGGCAAAAATCAGGTCACCTTTCAAGACACTATATTTTTATTGCTTCGTGCACTATGTGTTTTTCTTAGAGCGTCCGTTGTTTTTGTTTTTAGTATTAGTTTAGTTTAGGTTGCTGCAATAAATAGTTAGATCACATCATGTTTCTTTTGGAGGAGATGAACTCGCTTTTCATTTGCCAAGAACGCTCTAGTTTTCACTCTTATAAAAAACCGAGTGTTCTTCTTTTTCTGCTACTGCTTTTGGTTTTCGTTGTTGCCTTGATTTGCGTTTAGACCTTGTCATATCTTTTCATCAAGGTGTATTTTTGCCTCTGATCTTTATTGGTTTTCATCAAAAGAGGTGTCTTTAAAAATTTCAAATGGTGTTGGAAAAGAGAAAAAGTTTGTGCAAAATAGTGGTACAAGAAGGAGCTTGTGTAGACTGCGGCTTAGGCTTTTTCATGTCATGCTTGATGTCTTTTTGATATTATGCTTAGTGGTTTTGCTGTAGCATGACTTGTCTCAAATAACAGAGATTGCTTAATGAGCCTTTGAAAAAATCATGCGTTGTTTTTATTGTATGGAAGTATTATTTTGGTTTTCTCCTTTATGCTTTATTTGGGTTGACTTGGCGCATGCTCACACATGTTAGACTCTTACAATGTCACCAATAGCCTTCATGATCATTTAGTTTTTGACTTTTGATGCCATCTTATGCTTCTTTTAATGTCGCTTTGTCGCTTTGCATGATTATGGCCATTATTGCTCTCTTAGTTGGTCGCTCCCAGTCTTTTGCTAGCCCTCGCCTTGTACTGAGTATGAGCTCTACTCGTGCATCCAACTCCTAAAAGCCAAAGTTTTCCAAAGTGTCCACCATACATACCTACTAGCAATTTGCTATTCCAAGTAAATTCGACTTGTTTTTATTTTCTCTTCAAATTAAACTCTTACCAGTGTTATACGAAATTCGGTCAGTAAAGTTCTCACGAACCAGAAGGCACACTTTACTTTTTCCTGTTCTTAAAAATTTGACATTGTGGTCTCTTATGTTGAGTTGTTATGCTTGCAAGTTATAAGTTGGATTCTAGCCCAGCCATGCTGTCATGGGGCAAGCTTTCAACATTGCACTTCTTATTTGAGTTGATATCGTGATCTTTTGTTTATGGATGCCCGCAGTGTGAAATGAATTAGGAATCTTGTAGGGATCATGGAGTTTGTATATGTATTAGGGAAACGCCGGGCCGCCAATCTAAGCCATGCATAATTCATGGTGGAAATTTGTAGCATACCCATGGTGAACATTCGACGACGCATCTCATAATAAAAAGCTAAACAAAAGGCAAATAAAAGAGATGTCGAGGTGTTCATTGTCTGCTTGTCCTGTCATTTTAGTGTGGGCTTGTTCCATATCATCGGGCACGGAGGTACCCCATTGGCGGTTCTCAATGATACATATATACTTACAATGACAAGAGCCTTGCTTGGGACTCTAAGTAAAGTAGCATGAGGTTTGGGTACTAGTATTCACGGGGCACGAGGTTTTCAACTTATGATTTGTCAAGCATATGCATCATAATTGTTCTCGCATTAACTTTAACCATTCAAGATGCTTATGTTGGGGGCAATGAGAGCTCAAAGCCGGTAAGTACCATAATTTTTGAATGTTATAAAACTTGCAATCACTGCTTCCCTCTGCGAAGGGCCTTTCTTTTACTTTTATCTTGAGTCACCACCGTCTATCTTTATGCACCATTAAGAGAGCATAGTTGTCATTCTGAGTATAATGTGCATTGTCCCAAAGTTTTCATTGATTGACTCATGATCATGGTTTCACTTGTTCTTAAATTATTTGTATCTAGTCGCCTTCTTAAACTTGAAGGTGTCCTATGCATTTATGTTTTGCTCTCCATGAAGGACAAGCTGAAAACCATTTTTTATGTTTTCCATATGATTTGAACACATGTTTGTCTTTCATTGTTTCATTTTCATGATCTTTTGTTTGTGTTCATTTGCATGTTTACAATATGGTTGCTAAGTTCTTATTGTCAAGATTATATCTTTCATGCCCATGTTTTAAGTTCTTATGATCCCAGCTCACAAATGCTTACATATATGATCAAGATTGTGTAGGTGCATGTCACCTCAAAAATTATTTCTTTTGTTATCACTTACCTACTCGAGGACGAGCAGGAGGTAAGCTTGGGGATGCTGATACGTCTCCAACGTATCTATAATTTTTGATGCTCCATGCTTGTTTTTACACCATTTACCTGTTTCGTTACACTTCGTGGCACTTTTATGCATTTTCCGAAACTAACCTATTAACAAGTGCCACAGTGCCAGTTCCCTATTTTCTGCTATTTTTGTGTTTCAGAAGTGATACACAGGAAATATTCTTGAAATTGGACGAAACCAAAGCCAGAAGTCTTATTTTTCCCGGGAGCATCCAGGCATCCGAAGAGAGGAAGGAGAGGGGCCACAGGCCACCCTCACACAGGGCTAGCGTGGCCCTGGCCCTGGCCGCACCACCCTAGTTTGAGGAGGCCTGGGGCCACCCCTGACATCGCCCCTTCGCCTATAGGAAGCCTCGGGACAAAAAACCCTAAGGGAGTCAGCAATTTTCCAGAAGCAGTTCCGCAGCTCTGCCGCCACCGTCGATGAGTTTCGGGGGACAGAAGTCTCTATTCCGGCACCCTGCCGGGACGGGGAAGTGCCCCCGGAGCCATCTCCATCGGTCTCCATCGCCATCTCCTCCGTCTCCATCGACCTCACCACCATCTCCATCAACCTTGCTGTCTCCTATGATAAGGAGGGAGTAGTTCATCCCCGGGGCTGAGGGCTCTACCGGTAGCTATGTGGTTCACCTCTCTCTCCCATGATGTGATCTTTATGTGATTGTGAGCTTTGTATCATGTTGAACAAGTAGATGTTATTATTCAGATATTATGTGTACTCTAGTGATGTTATTAAAGTAATCTATTCCTCCTGCCATGGTGTAACGGTGACAGTGCGTGCATCATGGTGGTACTTGGTTTAGGCTATGATTGGGATCTCTTGTGGATTATGAGAGTAATTATTACTATGATAGTATTGAAGTGATCTATTCCTCCTTTCATGGTGTAATGTTGACAGTGTGTGCACCGTGTTAGTACTTGGTCTAAGTTGCAATGATATCTATCTTGAGTTGTGCTTTGATTTGGATATCTCTATGAGTGGTGTTTGTCAAATATTTGATGAACTTTAAGGGGTGCTTTTGTAGCCACTACACAATGATTAGTGTTATTCAATAGGAGAGTAATTCAGAGTACCATGGTGGAGAGAAGTTGTTTATTTGTTCAATCATGTTATATTGTTGGGAGTGTGTCCACTAGTGAAAGTATGATCCCTAGGCCTTGTTTCCAAGCTTTGCACACCGTTTACTTGCTATTTTGTTACTTGTTTGCTCACAGCGATATTTATTTCACATCACGTTTGCTACTTATAATCATCTATACCACTTGTATTTCACTATCTCTTCGCCGAACTAGTGCACCTATACATCTGACAAGTGTATTGGGTGTGTTGGGGACACAAGAGACTTTCTGTATCGTAATTGCAGGGTTGCTTGAGAGGGATAGCTTTGACCTCTTCCTCCCTGAGTTCGATAAACCTTGGGTGATCCACTTAAGGGAAACTTGCTGCTGTTCTACAAACCTCTGCACTTGGAGGCCCAACAAGTGTCTACAAGAATAGAAGTGCGTAGACATCACCGACCAGTTGGGAACCCCAAGAGAAGGTGTGATGAGGACAGCAGCAAGTTTTCCCTCGGTTATGAAACCCAGGTAATCAATCTAGTAGGAGAAAGCCAAACTTAAGAAGGTGATGTTTGCTAGCTTCACGACACTCCAGACAATGGCACCAAACAACTTGTTGGTGTGTCTTCACCTAGTAGCAACGTGAAACCTGCACACAACACAAATAAATACTTTGCTCCCAACTTACGATGAGGTTGTCAATCTCACCGGTTTGCTGTAAACAAAGGAATGAGCGTATCAAGTGGTAAAAGGATAATAATAGTATGCAAGTAAAGTAAACAGTATGAGTAAAGTAAATGGTAAAGCTATGTAAAGGAAATTGGACCGGGGTCCATAGTTCACTAGTGGTGTATCTCCATAAGATAAATAAAGCATGCTGGATAAACAAATTATAGTTAGGCAATTGATAGAGTAAAGCTAACGTACATACATCACGAGGATCACTATGAGGCTTACTCTAGGCATTACGACAAAATACATAGACCGTAATCCAACTGCATCTATGACTAAAAATCCACTCGCGGGGAATCGTCCGAAGACCCCTTGAGTATTAAGTTGCGAACAACAAATAATTGCATTAAGCAAAGTGCGTAATGTAAACAAAGCAAATATTCTTGGATACAAGAATGTTGTTTTCTCCCTAGTGGCAACAGTACATCTACAACCTTAGAGGTATCTGTCACTTCCCCAGATTAAATAGAGGCACGAACCCAACTATCGAGCATAAATACTCCCTCTTGGAGTCACTAGCATCTACTCGGCCAAGATAGCTACTAGCAACGGAAAGCATGTAAGATCATAAACAACATAGAGATAACATAAGATATAATTCAGCACATTAACTTGACAAAGTACCAATACTCATCGGATCCCAACAAACACAATATGTATGATTACATAAAGATGATCTTGATCATGTAGGGCAGCTCACAAGATCTAAACATGAAGCACATGGTGGAGAAGACAACCATCTAGCTACTGCTATGGACTCGTAATCCAAGGTAGACTACTCACACATCACTCCGGAGGCAACCATGGTGGTGGAGAAGGCCTTCGGCAGGGATTCTCCTCTCCGACAGGGTGCCGGGAAGAGCTCCTGGATCCTCCCGATCTCGTTTCGACAACGGCAGCAGCTTGCAGTATGTTTCTGGGAAAAGCGATCTGTCCCTTAGGTTTCTCCCATCGAGGGGACTTTATGGGCGAAGGGGCGTCATCAGGAGGTGGGCCAGGCGGCCTCACCATGGGTGGGTGCGGCCAGGGGCTGGGCTGCGCCCCCCTGTGGTGTGGCTGGCCTCTGGCCCCCCTCCGTCTCATCTTCGGTCTTCGCGAAGCTTCGATAAAAATAGGAGGTTCGACTTTTGTTTCGTCCAATTCCGAGAATATTTCCTGTGTAACTTTTTTGAAACACAAAAATAGCAGAAAATAGGGAACTGGCACTGTGGCATCTTGTTAATAGGTTTGTTCTGGAAAATGCATAAAAATGCTACAAAGTGTAACAAAACTCAAAGCAAATGGTGTAAGAACAATCATGAAGCATCAAAAATTATAGATATGTTTGAGATATATCACTCATCCTCAGTCAGACCACCCCTCTTCCTCTTTCCTCCAGCTGGTGGTGCGGGAAATGGCTTGTCCGGGCCATCGATGATGATGGTGTCGGACTCCTGGGAGTCTGTCCCGTACTCTGCAGGAGATGAAGGCGTGCCCAGTGGCTCATTGGAGGCCATGGCGAACCCGCCGATGGCGATCCCACCAACAAAGATGGTGTGCATCTCATGGTAGTTTAGTATGGGCTTGTTGAGGAACTCGGCGTCATTGGGGTGATCATAAACAAGGATGACAAGGAAGACTGTTAGATGTAGGCATGAATTATCAAAGGGCAGTCCTAGATAATAAGGTGCTAACCGTGATATGGCCCTAGTAGTGGTCAGTCTCTAGCACGATGGTGCAGGTCTCGTCATCCCATTGAGCGCCGCTCAGATCTCTCAACTTGTTAATTTAGATCCACCTTGTCCTCTACTTCCTCAGGTGGTTGTACACCTGAGTAGAAGTCACCTCCGCTCCACAATGCTCGAAGAGCGCCTTGGAAATAGAAACAAGATGGACCTCTTTGAAGCCCTTGTCAGTACGAATGCCGGTCTTGATCAGGTCACACATCTTCTAGAGGATGAAAGTCGACTGGAAAGGCAGCCACTTCATGGTGCCCTTCATGCTCGTAGTTGCGGTTTTGTGAGCCGAGGCTGCCTCACTTAGCTCCTTGTCCTTCTTTGCCTTAGCAATGTTCAAGGCAACCTTTGATGCCACGCTCTGGTGCTCTAAACTGTGCTTTGAGATGATCCGAGATGCGCTAACTGAGGCTGGTCAGAACACTGCCCAACCCCCACGTCCACAACCTTCGATTCCATGGGAGGCTGCGAATCAGCGACAAATGAAGGGATCTGGGACTCCTCGAAGGGGCCAGAGCCTGGCTAAGAAATTCCTGGCACAACGAGTCCTACATTGCCACATAATGTAGAAACAGATTATGACTACAAGCCTACATGAACAAATACTAGGCATACAAAGAAGAAGAAGCTTACACATGCCAAGATTTTTTCTACACATGCTAATACTCATAGATCAACGATTCTAAGCTTACACATGCCAAGATCTTTGCTTCAAGCCGACATCAGGGACAGATCTAAGCAAAAGAAGTCACAGATATAACCCTAACAACATGAAAATGCTCGAGATGTCATGGTGTTTGAACTTACAGTCATGGCTAGAGGTGGACGGAGGTGAATCCTAGTAGAAGAAGTGGTCGGAGTAGCCCAGTCGTCATCGCCGTCGCTGCCAACACCGCCTACTTACCTTCCTTGCGCGCGGGGGAAGAGATCTCGAAGAGGGGAAATGGCGATTTCAAACGAGGTGGTGAGAGGAGGGGGTAGAAATAGAGGTGCGGTCTCGGCAGGAGGTGACGAAATCCACCCGCCCCCTTTTTTGCCTACACGCGGGAGCTCGTGCCATCTCCATGGTCGTAGCTGCTCGTGCGAGGGTTGACCGCTTTTGGCTCACGGGAGCCAGAGACGAGGGTGTCTCTGGGGATACGCTTGATTCGGAGGTATCCCCAGGGCATTTGTGGAGGGTGCTTTAACGTGCATGCGGGCCACAATTTGGATGCAGCTCGGGAATCCAATCAATGGCCTCTTGGCTCCCCAGGGCCTGGTTCAACAGCTTGCAGGCTACCAATCGCGCCCTAGAGTTTCCTTACCCGCAAGAAGTTTCCTGATTAGTGTCTGACTTTGCTGGTCACCGTGGTGTAAGCCAAACCGACTTTTGCTGCAAAGTTAGCATGGTAGCTTTGGCCAGAAATGGAAAACCACCGAGTATCACTACTCCCTAGCGTGAATCCACCCCGTTCCCCCCATGTCACTCCCAGCGTGACACCGGGGGTGAAACCCTCGCGCTGCCAGCAAGCCCCGTCGGCAGCTCTCCCTCCGCTGCTGCCGTCGGCCGATGCCGCGGTGGCAGTGGGCCCCGCATCTGAAGGTGGCGGAAAGTTCTTGATGCGTGACGGCGGCTGCTCTGCTGAGAAGTAGGCGGTCGTCTCTTCGGCGATGGGAAGCTGGGACGGTGGCCCCAGGTCGTGGTGCTGCATAGGGCTTCTCCTCTCGCCGCGGGGTAGCGGATCCGGTGTCCTTGAGTCCGGATCTGCAGGGGAGGTGGGCCGGAAGATTCTGGTGGTTGCTCAGCGGATTGTGGTGGCTGCCCGGTGGCGGTGTGGCTCGGGGTCCGGTGTGGTGATGCGGGAGCCGGCGGCCCTGCGGAGGGGGCGGCCCGTTGGTCGCTGTGGTCGGCTCTGCCCGGCCGTAGTGCTGGTCATCAACCTCCTTGGGCGTTGCTGCGTGGAGGTGCTGGGAACGCAACCTGCAGGTTGTGCTGCCATTGTGGCCTGCGTCTTTGCTCCTGGTGCAGTGCCGGTCTACCCCTGGCCGGTGTTTCGCAGCAGCCGGAGGATGCCGGGGCAGCGCCCCCGGATTGCCTGGCGGATGAGGCGGGCAAGGTGGTTGTGGTCGGCTGATCTGGCGACCTCTCGCAGATTTGTCGGCTGGGTGTGGTGACGTTGGGCATTGGAGCAAGAGGTGTTTTGCACGGGGGCGTCACCTGGACCTGGTGGTGGTCGGTGGATGTCGACGATGAGGAGCAGTGGCTTGACTGTCCTCTGGTGGTGTGATGGAGCCCCGGGTGAAAGCCTTGTACCAACTTGTTGGTACCGGCAGCGGCGGCGTATTTATGTCGTTTTCCTTATTGGAGGCGCTTGTCGTGGAGCTTCATCTACACTCCGGTAGAGGTTTGGGCTCTCCGGGAGAAATCCCTAGCTCTGGGTTTCTGGGCGGGCGACGACGGCGTCTACGTCGCTACCTTCTTGAAGGCGTCGTCTTGGAGGGCCTCATTCTTTGGCACTTCCTTCTCTTGTCGTCAGGTTGGTGGATGTCAAGGCAGCGGCCTCGAGTGGATGATGTTTGTATGTCGAGGTAGCGGCCTTGGAAACCATGGGGCAACAACTTCATGGGGCGGAGCAGTTGGTGGCCATGGCTTGGGTGGCAACTTTGTGTCGCTTGTGCGACGAGGTTGTCGGCTCGGTCGACGTGTCCCAGAGGGGGCGGTCTGCAGTATGTTGAGGCGGCGGCCTCGGACATGGTGTGGCGGTCGTGGCCTGCGGGTAGTTGCCCTATGCAGCTTGGGCTGCGAACAGCTAGGCCGTGCGACGTTGCAGCTTGGGATCAAGCGGTGGTATGTCAGGGCGGCGGCCCCGGAAGGTGGTCTTGGTGGATCGCGCAGGGCGCGACGGAGCGGTGGAAGTCGGGGCGGCGGCTCCGAGAATTCTGCAACATCGGGAGTGTTTGATCTTGGTCGTGTGGGTGACAAGGTTGCTCTCGGTGTTGGTCGTCAGCATGTCAGGTGTCACTTTTGGCGCGAGGTCTTGTGGAACGCCGGCTTCTTCACATTTGCTAGAGCGTCCCGGGTCTGCTCTTCTCAAAGCAGTCGTGGCGTTTTCTCTCTAGCAGTGTTGGGAGATCGGCTAGTTTGGTGGAGCGAGTCTTCGTTTGTGTTGTGTTTGTATGGTTGGCGTCTTTGGTGGCCTTGCCTCGTCTTCGACGGAAGTTGTTGTGGCCATGTCATTCTCTAGTCTGAAGTGTTCTTGGTCTTGTTGTTGGGTGGGCCTTGGGCCCTGTGGTATGGTTTTAGCCCGGTTTTCCATAATTAACTGGACACCTTCTTAATTACTAGTAATGAATAAAGCAAAGTTTTTGCCTCTATTTCAAAAAAAAAAAACCAACCAAAATCAACATGGAAATCTCGGCAGGGCAGAACTGCAGATACTATTCTGCCTAGTGAATCTGGAACCCCCTGCTCACCTTTCGCACTACAGCGCAACTCATCGAGCAAAGCTGCGGATTCATACTCGGACTTTTGGAGCGTTCGTTCCCCGGATTTCGTTACGTACGCAGGACCTTTTCTTCTCTGGTGTTTCCCTCCTCCTTGCCCTGATACTTTGCTGTCTGTCCTTTCACGTCCTCGTCCCCACATTTTCCATGTGTGATTTCTTCTTCCGACGAATCTCTGATTATATCTTTTCTGCTTAGGATGTCCTTTCGCCGGCCCTCCCACTAGAGAGCAGCTCAAGGTGACACACATCGCCATGGTGGCAAAACAAAAAGAAAATTGTCCAAGAGGAGACGTTGGGGATAACTCCCGATCAGGAATTCTCTTGGAGAACAGCTCGGTTTCCGAGAGAATCTAGGAAAATGCGTGTCTGCAGTGTGCCACTCAAAAGCGATGCAATGCAGGGATTCTGGTAGCATAGAGGAAAAGAAGTGAGGCAGGCAAAGCTTAATGTGAAATTGCGTCGAGATCATCTCGAGGTACCTGGGCGTTTTACTCGCAGGCACAAAGTTTGGAGGTGGAAATTACGGGTAGAGGGGAGGAATAGGTGGAAATTTCTGGGGGAGAGGGGACCATGCTGACCTGAATACCTGAAGTTGCTGGGGACAATCCCCAAAGCCTTCTCGTTCTGAAAGCCACATCTTTTCAGGATTTGTCTTCAGTGTGCACATCACATGCTCTTTAGCTGAAATCACAACATGTTCTCGGAGCTAGCATCTCGTCGTCGGCTCAACTTTAGGAAGATCATACAAAAGCAGCGGCAACATAAGAAGAATGAAAGGATGGGATGTTCAAGAGATGTATATTTCTCAGTCGATTTCTGTAACATCAATGTACAAGCAGGGCGGCGACATATTCGACAGGAGATTCTCGAGTCACATTTTGCTCCTCGGATAATATAAGTGTGTGTAAACGGTAACTATGCACAGTTGAAACTGTGACTCAAGAATCACTGTGCTGTTATCTAGTAGTACAAGCACAAAGGCAGCCTGTTTGTTGATTTATGTGAACACCAATGTACAAGCACAAAAGCGATGCATTCAGCAATGCAGTTGACCATCGTAGGATATTCTCTATCAAAAATAGTCCCCTACCAAGGAGGATAGCTGCACCCCCCCCCCCCCCCCCCCCCTCCGGATACCGTCCATTATGCTATATTGAGATATGTGCCAATCTTGCTTAAGAGAGTCATTCGGTCTCTATCCCCCTAATCTTACCGATAAATAAGCTGACGCATGGCTGCCACCCTGAGCTTTCCTCTATATTCGTGTTTTGATTCTTTGCTGGACTCGAAAAGCGTGTCCTGCCAGCACACACTCACCCACTTCGGTTCTATAAATAAAAGCATATGTGGTACATTATTAGCAAGCTCCATAGCTATAGGCATCATTAGAAGTGTAAGATGTCATTTGTAGACACCAAGATTAAGAATGAGCATCCCATTTGCGCCACAGATCGACACCAAGGTTAAGCATGAGCAGCCATTAGCGCCACAGATCGATACCAAGGTTAATAATGAGCAGCCATTTGCCACACAAATCGTCCCTCCAAGATTTGACATTTTACTAGCCGACGATCCTTGTAGGCGAGCTTGCGTTAGCACAGTAGACGGCGAGCCTGCAAGCTTAGCCAAAAATTTAGCAGTACACACATGCCGGCAATGACAAACTTTTGATATGCAGCGTAGGGGTATTGCGAGCTACTCGCGGATAGCCAATGTAGCACAGAATGCAGCAATCGATGGGCCAGAAACAAACACGGGATATGGGGACACGAGATAAAGTTTTCATAGCATACGACAATTGAACAACAGTGAGCCAAAATCCAACTGATGTAAAGACAAAGGGAAAACTAGTACTTATACAAGGGAAGCACAAGGCAGCATACACAACGTATAGCTTATGTGACAAGTAGCGACCGGTCCAATGGATGACCATGGTTCTTGCTTGTATTGACCATTTATTCCAACGTTGCATCAAACATAGTAGTCTTCATTCCGACGTTGCATCATGCAGGGATTAGGATACAAACAAATACATAGGTTGCATCGCATGCAGTGGGTACGAAGCATCGCATGCAGCAGCGAACCATGACCAAAAATCAAGACAAAAGTCTGGACGTATGACACATATGATAGAACTTCTCGCTACCATCCAGACAAAAGAAAGCTACCATCCAAAACATGCGGGGTCCATACAAAACATGCATCAGCGCGAAATTAGGAGCCACGCAGCCTGCTGACACACGGTAGTTGATGTACCTCTTAATTATCAATTTGGAGAGAGAATTTGCTACTAATCATCAACTGGATGTCGGGAATCCACACAGATCTCAACATGCATCGTACGGGTGCCACGAGGGGGGCAGCTATCCCCCTTGGCAGCAAATCCACACTCTATTCTCTATTTATATTACCCTCGGAAGAATATGCAAATTTGTGTAATATGCACAACCGAATGCACTTTTATATCTACAAGACAGCGGCATTCTGGGCTAGAACCTGACTGAACCATTCGGCGGATGCTTTGGGTATCCTTGTCAGGTTGTTTTTGTAGTCGACGTAATACAGGCCAAACCGCACCGTGTACCCTGAGTTCTGCTCCCAATTATCAAGCAGCGACCATACAAAGTAACCGTGGATGTTGCAGCCTTTCTTCCTGCAGTAATTCAGGTAGCACAGTACGTAAGTTTTTTTTTTCGAAATGGTGCACAGTACGATAAGTGCCATGACAAACAGGTGATTATAGTGGTACACATAGACATAGATGATACACAATGTTCTTGGTTCACTCCAGGAATATGTGAGATGAAATGAAACCTCACCTTATAGCATCTAGGAGGTTGGACATGTAGTCGTTGTGGTATTGTATCCTCTTATCATCTTGAAGGGCATTTTCTAACCTTGAAAACCGGTTGTTTGCATCATCCACACCTGCCATAAGCAACTCTAAAATATCATTGACTACTTAAGGAAAATAAAATCTTATTTGTTGCAAACAGTGCAATCCTCAACTACCTACCATTCTCTGTAATGAACACAGGAGGATTTCCATACTTCTATTTGATGTGTTTCATCAGCTTGAACATGCCCCAGGGAACTATGTGCAGCCAACTCGATGCTGCCTGAAAGTTGATAAATAAATATATTTATTTTCTCGAACATAATAATTAATTACATACAGAACGAAAGAACAGAGCAAGTCTGAAGAAATAGCGTATTGATAGTACCGTTTCTCCTAGTTTCTTTCCATGCTTATAAGCTGCATAGTGCATGCAGTGAGGATATCAGTAATACTGACAAGGGATTAGGAGGTTTATAATATCTTCATTTACCAAGACTCACCAGTTGGGATGATAGCAGCATCCGCTAAAGCATCATTCATTACAAGTTTCGTGGCCCGCATCCTGTCGTTCTTAGCATATAGTGTCGTGTAGTGGTTTATGCCCACAAAATCTAGTGACCCAGATACCGACTGTGATTCCTGATTTGAAAACTGAGGCAGCCTCTTGCCCACAAGTTTCTGCATAGAAACAGGGTAGTGGCCAAACATTAAGGGATCCAAGAACCTGTATTCCCATTTGCAAAATTTCACAATTAGTACAGGAGAAAATGCCTATCTACTGCAATTACATAAGAATTGAACTTATGTTGACATATCAAGTAGGTTCTTAATGTCTCACCATCCCAGCTCAAAGTCCATTGCTCGTGCTGCTGCTTTTCTGTCTTCGTCGGCATCTGACAATGGTTCATACCATTTGGAATCAAGTGCAATTCCAATGAAGCCTCCTTGTTCTTTCTGCAGTTAATGCATCCAGGTGTCCGTAATACTTCATAAAAGATTTCTTTGCAATGGATTACCTTGAAATGTTGCTTGTAAGTATGAAAAGCACCAGCATGAGCTAACAGTAAGTTGTGAGCTACAATATACGGTTCGGTTGATGATTTACCATCCTTACAGAACAAACGAGACATAAGGGAACACCTTCCAGGTGCTTCGATGCCACAATCATAACCATGAATTGCAAAACTACCGGGCTCATTAATAGTGATCCAGTGCTTCACTCTATCTCCGAATTCCTTGAAGCAAGTAGAGGCATAGTGAACAAAATCCTCCCTGTGCAAGTAAGATCCCATGATCACTGAAACCTTTTCTCGTGAATATAAAAAAGTATGCTATATACATCATGTAACGACAACTTCATTTAAAATAAGATCATGCAGTAATCTTCCATACACAATTTGCGCGTTTAACCAGCCACCATATTACGTATGGTTGTATACCTGATGCACAAATGTAGGACACTAAGGAAGGGACAATCAGAAAAGGATGGCATACAGACACTGAAATGTAGGAAACGGAAGACCTTTATCTAATAGAACATCTATGAGGCTATTATAATAACTCAATCCTTCTTCATTAGGTTCGCCCGTTCCATCTGGCAAGAAAGTCATATATATGTTTAGAGGGCAGAGTTAAGAATACAAATATAACTGAACAGAATATACTCCAGACATACTTGGAAAGACGTGTAACCATGAGATAGAGAACCGGTACGCATCCACCCCGATGTTCTTCATCAAGTCCACATCTTCCTGCCAGTCAGGATTTGGTTCATCAGACATAGATAACTTATGTGTCGCTGGTCTACTTACTTCATTATAAGAATAGTTGATTGGACAACACAAGAAATACTCTATTGCAGAAAGCTTTTTGCTGATCCAAAATGGCATCCCGTATTAGGGATAACCTTAGGAATAATCTCCCTGCTATCTTGATTTTGTAAGTACTGGTGGTTTGTAATTTTGAGGTGTGGCCTTTTGGGCCTTGTACATAAATTTCTCTTCTATCAATGGATCGAGACGCAAGGCTTTTGCCTTTTCTCTGAAAAAATGGTAACGCCATGCTAGAGAAGTGCATTTGCAAATTTTGGATCAAGAAATGTTTCAAACCCAACATTAAGATTAAGTCAGGAGGCTCAAACTCTATCTACATAGCATAATGGTACCGACAAATGAACAAATCACATAAACAAAATAGAGATTCATTGATTGATTCACCTTGTAGCGATGGTAGTGATCAACAGGAACATCTGCATTGCTAAAATCTATCACCCGCCCTGTAGAAAAGATGACTTCAGTTCATAACTTGGACAAAACATCAGATGGATATACTTCCTTTGCAGAAAATCATCACCAGGTTATGACCAAAAACAACTATCAGACAACTAACTCAAACCATGCCCACTGAAATCAGAGAGATGAATGTTTGGGTAACACTGGACCTGGTAAGCTGAAGAAGCTGTTCCAAATGTAAAACCTGGAGGGAAGTCTGCTCTTGTTATGGCTTCAGCACATGCAGCAAAGCTGACAAGGATATGAAGAACCAGTGCCAAGACATCCATGGTGTTTTGCTTCAGTTTGAGCTTTGAAATGCTAACTACTAACGTATTTATTCAGTGAATGAGTACCAGACAGGATGTTGCACAATACTTTAGGCAAGTAAATACTTGGGTCAAAGCCCGGATGCAACCCCAAGTTGATTAAATAAATAAATTTAAAATCCTGGGTCAAACCCTATTGCAGATGAAGTTAATCTAAAAACGAGTTGTAAAATGCCTCTGGAAAGAGCATGGGGGCACAGTGTGAGCTGGGGTCAGTTGCATCCATAATTGATGAAAAACCTAACTGTAATATACTTGGGTCAAAGCCCAGTTGCAGCCCAAACTGAAAAATATTGAATTGTAGAATGCCAAAAGGAAAAAGCAGGGTGGAGGGTAGACATGAAGACGTTCAAAGTTTGCTGTCAAATATGTGTGTGGCACTTCGTGCTCAGATGATGAGGTTCAGACAGGAAGGCGTTGGTGGTTCTCAGAGAATGATCAGATGAATCGTTTGCATGGTACTCGCATTTTGCATGACTGGTTTAACTCACCCAGGATTGCCTATCCGAGGTCCCATTCGGTAAGCAAGAAATTCTGTTGGAAATTTCAGGGGGGAGTGGATATGCTGACCTGAACATGCCAGAGCCAACCCAACACCATCCCCAGTGCCCAGTGGTCTTGTTCAAGGCCATAAGGTCCCATTCGGTAAGCAATAAATTATGTTGGAAATTTCAGGGGGGGAAAGTAGATATGCTGACCTGAACTTGCCAGAGCCAACCCAATGCCGTCCCCAGCGTTCTTGTTCAAGGCCACAACTTTTTCTTCACGTGTTCCGTGCATCATCGTGCTCCATATAGCTCAAACTGCAATAGATTCTTTGAGCATCGCACTGCCAATTCATCTTTAGGGACAAAACAGAAGCAGTATCAAACATACATAAGCAGAAGTGGATGGATATCGGGTGTTTAAAAGCTGTAATTCACTTCTTTTTCTGTTACATCAATGTACAAGTACGACAACGGCGACTCCATTCAACAGCATGGTTGACGGTCGTGTCGGAAATCCTGGAGTTACATCTTTTGCACCTAAGATATGTGAGCGTGTGTAAATGTATATTATGCACAGTTGCAAACTTTTAATGGCCAGCGAGGAAACACTGTATTGTTATCTACATGACTGCTGTCTTCTTGGCTAGAACCTGACTGAACCACTCGACTGACGCTTTGGGTATCCTTGTCAGGTTGTTGTTGTAGTCAATGTAGTAAAGGCCGAACCGCACGGTGTACCCTGAGTTCCACTCCCAGTTATCAAGCAGAGACCATACGAAGTAACCTTGGACATTGCAACCTTCCTTCCTGCATTAATTCAGGTTGCTGAGTACTCAAGTACCAAACTGGAAAAGTGATTATACCGGTACCCATGGACCATGTGCGGTGTTGGTATTTCAGTTCTTGTATTATACACAAGGAAATTAAACCTCACCTTATAGCATCTAGGAGGCTAGACATATAGTCGTTGTGGTACTGTATCCTTTTATCGTCTTGCAAGACATTTTCTAGTCTTGAAAAACGGTTATTTGCATCATCCATACCTGCCATAAACAACTTCTCAAACATCATTGACTTAAGGCAAATAATCTAATTGGTTAGGAGCACTACAATCTCCAGCTACCTACCATTCTCAGTAATGAACACAGGTGGATTTCCATACTTTTCTTTAACATGTTTCATCAGGTTGAACATGCCCCAGGGAACTATGTGCAGCCAACTCGATGCTGCCTGAAAGTCGATAGATAAATAATTACTTTTCAATCAAACAAATTAAAAATTGATGCAAAAGAGAAGTATAGAGTAAGTCTTAAGCAATGGAAGAAATAGCAGTGCGAACATTACCGTTTCTCCTATTCTCTTTCCATGCCTGTAAGCTGCATAGTACATACAGTGAGGAAATTAGTAATACTGACAATTAATTGGAAGTTTATGATATCTTCATTTATCAACACTGACCAGTTGGGATGACAGCAGCATCGGTCGAAGCATCATTCATGACAAGTTTCCTGATCCTCATCCTGTCGTTCCTAGCATATAATGTCGTATAGTGGTTTATGCCTAAAAAATCTAGTGAGCCCGATACTAACTGTGATTCCTGACTTGAAAATTGTGGCAGCCTGTTGCCTACAAGTTTCTGCATAGAGGCGGGGTAGTGGCCAAACATTAAGGGATCCAAGAACCTATATTCAAGCTCGCAAGATTTAATAATTAATGCAGGAAAATTGGGTATCTATAATTACATAGAAAGTCAATATGAAGCAAATCAAGTTGGTACTTAATTCTCACCATCCAAGCTCAAAGTCCATTGCTCGTGCTGCCGCTTCTCTGTCTTCATCAACATCTGACAATGGTTCATACCACTTGGAATCAAGTGCAATTCCAATGAGGCCTCCTTGTTCTTTCTGCAATTAGCAAATAAAGGCGTACATTTGTTTCTATGTTGCATATCATCCTTTAAAAGAAACATTCTTAATGATGCGTTTAGAAATGGATTACCTTAAATTTTTGTTTGTAAGTATGAAAAACACCAGCATGAGCCACGATTATGTTGTGGGCTACAATGTAAGGTTCGGTTGATGATTTACCGTCCTTGCAGAACAAATGAGACATAATGGAACACCTTCCAGGTGCTTGGATGCCAAAATCGTAACCATCAATTGCAAAGTTATGGGGCTCATTAACAGTTATCCAGTGCTTCACTCTATCTCCAAATTCCTTGAAGCAAGTGGAGGCATAGTGAACAAAATCATCCCTGAATAATTTAGCTGTCAAGATTAATGAAACCAGTTTTCTTGAAAATAAATAATTTATATGCGACATAAATCGTGTAAGAGTCTTCCATACACAACTTGCGAGTTTAACCAGCCACCGTATTTGTCTTCCAGTGCTTGGGGAAGGTCCCAGTGGAAGAGTGTTACATAAGGTGTTATACCTGATTGACAAATATAGAAACACTAAAGAAGGATAATCATAAAAAATTAATGTTGGCAGGAGTTTGCATTGTGCGGATACTGAAATGTAGAAAACAGAAGACCTTTATCTAATAGAACATCTATGAGGTTGTTATAGTAACTCAATCCTTCTTCATTAGGTTTGCCTGTTCCATCTGGCAAGGAAACAATACACACATTTAGCAAGGAGAGAGTTAAGAATATAAGTATAATTGAACAGAATTTATTTCAGACATACTTGGGAAGATGCGTGACCATGAGATAGAGAACCGATATGCATCGACACCAATATCCTTCATCAAGTCCACATCTTCCTGCAAATTCAAAAATGTAAGAAATACTTAATTTCAGACAGCCTTCTTGCCAAACAAAAATGGCATTTTATTTGAAATAACCCTATAAGTAGTCTCCCTGATGTCTTAATTTTGGAAAATCAATGCTAGATAAGTGGATATGCAATTTCATACAGTAAGTTAGTGTTTCATTTGCCTACGCTAATAAAATGGAGAGGATAAGATGAAACTAGCAACATAATATAATGCATTATGCGTAGAAACATGAAATGAACAGGAAATGCATAAGTCCTCTAAAGTTGTATAAATTACTAGAAGTCTGATTAAATGACAGGCAGGAAAAAAATCATCAGCCGTCAGGAATGCAAACATCAAGGGTCTTCGATACATCTTGATATAATGATCTCTAATAAGTTCACTATCACTGAGGTATCATTAGATGACCAAGAATATCTAAAAGATTGAATTTAATAGGTAATTTCCAAACCTCATCAATGATTAAGTAGAGTTCAAATTACAGAGTACATAAATAGCATAATAAATGAATGAACTAAGATCATATAAACTTAACAAATACTCATAGATTAACTCACCTTGTAACGATGGTAGTGATCAACAGCAACATCAGCATTGCTGAAATCTATCACCCGCCCTGTAGAAAACTGACATTCAGTCATAATTTGTATAAACCAGATTAGAGTGTTTTTTGCAACAAAACGTCAATACTGCACCAGGTTGTCTCGTGAGAGTATCCCATATTGTAGGTCCACGCTGACCCTCATTTACAGCACCCTCATACTGGCAACATATTGACCAGAAACTACTATCAGAAAACTAACCAAAAGCACATCGACTGAAATCAGAGAGAAGAATCTTTTGCAATACTAGACCTGATAAGCTGAAGAAGCTGTGCCGAAGGTAAAACCAGGAGGGAAGTCTGCTCTCCTTATGGCTTCAGCACAGGCAGCAAAGCTGACAAGGATATGAACCAGTGGTAAGAAACCCATGGAGTTTCCTTCAGTTCGAAGCACTAACTACTAACATCTTTATCCACTGAGAGAGTACCAGGCAGGAATATAAGATATGTATATATAAACCTTGGTGAGTTGGTGAGAGTGGGAGGCAACTGAAGGACGAGCTTCACTTGTCCTGGAAGCCCATCAGCGTGCGTCTCAGCTAAGTAAAACTCTTTTGGAGGCCATAGGATGCAGTATCTCTGTCAATCGGACCTGTGATCAACAAGAGAAGGGAATTACTTGACATGTCCAGTTCGAAGTGTCATATGAGTGAAGCAAAAGTAAGCTTTGCTTGTGCGCAAGAATTGGAGGCTGATTAGAGGTTTCCCAGCACTCCAGTATTCGTGGATTATAACTGCACAGCTAAGCCTACTCCAGTTTGAGAAAGAATTCTTACATAACTACCCACCCATCATTAGCAAGATGATGGATGTTTTTTTTCTTTGTAAAGAGCACTTTCATGATCCACGCAAGATATTAAACATAACTTATCATTGCCATGGTGCTAGGTGATAACGATGAGTAGGAAAACCAGGCGATTATCCATATAAAATAGACGGCCTGTTGCCCCTATCCATTTAGTTAGGCAGCAGCTCTGCTTATGGACAAAATAAGAAGTGCACATATACACGTTGATCACAACACGTAGCACAGTCAGCATCCTTTGAAGAATGGAGAAGAAAGAGAGGCAAGAATTTTTCGAAAGATTAGGGACCCAAGCTGAGACTTGTGTATGCAGTCATACTCACACGTATCCCATGGGGAACAGAGTGGCTTGCTTGCACGGCAGGACCGGTTCGCGAAACGATTTAACAACTCGGACGGTGGTTCCACGAAAGGGACAGGATGGATTCGGTGATGGTGATCCGGTGGAACAAGCAGCTGCGCTCTGCGAGAGAATGCAGACGAAGTGCACATGTAACATGTTATCCATGACCGACCTTGGCTGATGCATATATCCTATGACTCATGGAAGATAATGCAGGGAACGTGGCCGTTGGGGGAACAAGGGCAGGTTCCGAATGTTCGGTGGAAGGTCAAGAAATGTCATGAGACCATGATTATGGAAGTAGTACTAGAGAATATCGGAGGTGGCACGTCGCCGTAGATCGGGGCCTGAAAATTGCAAAAGGCGCGAGCTTGATACGCATCGACGATACCTATCCCCACCCACCGCCACCGCCTAAGCAAGAGAATCACCGTGACGCGATGGCTACATCGCCGGAAAAGGAGGGGGAATTTCTGGCAATTATACTTTAAAAAATGGAGGAGGGGTCGGTTTTGCTGCTTGCCTCGGCGGCAACTGTCGCTTGGCTTGCGCGCGTCGGCGGCGGGCGAGAGGGACCAGGAGACGGAAGCGGCTCTCCGCCGTCTCCGGGAAGCAAGCGGCATCTCGCGTGCCGCGTGGCGTCGCCAGGTGGAGCAGAGAGCCCGCGTCCTTCTCCTCACGCCACGAGGAAGAAGACGAGTAGACAATGGGCTGGGTCAGTCTGGATTGCATCGGGTCGTATGGGCCTACTAGTCTTTCTTCCGGAGGCCCAGCCCATTAAGTATTAATGACTTCGGCTTTTCAAAACCTTGTTAAAACCACCCAAGAGCATCCAGGGTAGATTTGACAACGAGTCAATGCATATCCCATGTCCCGTGTCTCGCTCATTAATCAGGGCTTCCCCATAAACACATTTTCTTTTTGCGGGGAAAAAACTATATTAAGGAGAAATAATAGGATTACAATCATTTGCAATGGCCACAGCCGCCTCCGGAGGGAAGCTACTTAACCAGAGCTCAGTCCTAGTTTGGGCTCTCCCAAGCTTGGCGAGTTCATGCTCAACACCATTACAAGAGCGATTAATTTTAACTAGGATAGTGTCTCTTTCCCGAAGTAATTCACGGATTGTGGTAATCCTAAACGCGTAGGCCGAAATATTTGCCTTCTCCCCACTGATTAGCTCCACCGCATCCGCACAGTCCGTCTCCACAATGATCTTCAGAGTAGACCAATGCAAGGCCAGCTTCAGGCCTTCTTCAATCGCAGCTAGCTCAGCCTCCAGTGCATCCGTACAAGTCTCCAAGTGCCTGCAAGCTGTAAAGATCACATCACCTGCATGGTCTCGGAGAACCATGCCCGCACCTGCACTACGAGCTGTGAACGCCCCATCAACGTTGAGCTTGGCAAAACCTTGGGAGGGCAAGGTCCAAGATGGTTTTTCCTTCAGGATCGTACCGCTACTAGTAGCATCCCTCTAGCCCTGATCAAGATCCACCGCCATTTTTCCTTTGATGATTTCAGCTTCTGAATACTGTTTGGACAGGGTGAGTGAATTTCTGTAACTAGCCAAGAAGCGCCTGGAGCCCTCGATTGAGGGGCATGGTTTAACATGAGTAATCTCGTTGTGTGCATGCCATATGCGCCAGAAGGTCAACAGCGTGGCAATCTTCTGGTCTTCCGTGATTTCATGCATCAATGAAACTAGCCATTCCTCTCCATTATTCTCCAGCTTGTCATCATTCGACAAGGACCATAATTCTTTCATTGCAAGCCACAGCTGACGAGCATGTGGACATCGCAGGAAGGCGTGGAATGTATCCTCATCCTCACTCCCACAAATACGGCATGTGCTGACATTTGTCATATGCCGCCTTTTCATGTTTACCTGAGTAGCTAGAGCATTGCAACAGATTTTCCACGCCAAGAGTTTAATCTTTGGCGGTACTGGACATTTCCAAACTTTCCTCCAAGCCAAGCGACGCCCATCTGGCTGATTACTGGAAGCTCCTCTGTCCCTTTGCTGCATTTGTTTGTTAAGCCCAAGATGATAGGCTGATTTAACAGTGAAGATTCCTAGCTTCTCCGGGTGCCAAGAGATAAAGTCATCTTCGCCACGACTTGACATTCGAATTTTTAGAATCTCAGTTACCTCATCCTCCATGAAATATCGTTGAAGTCTTTGCACATCCCAATCTCCATTCTGAGCAATAAAGTCTGACACCCATCGATATCTACATCGTCCTCTTTCAGATTTTGGCAGATGGTTATCTGTACTTGGTATCCAAGGATCTCGCCACGCTCGAATCTTTGCACCATTGCCCACACGCCATATAACACCTTGCTTCAATAAATCAAGGCCATACTCGATAGCATGCCAAGTTGAAGAACCATTACCTGAAAACACAGTGTCAATCAAAATACCATTGGGGTAGTACTTAGCCTTCAGCAGTTGGGCACAAAGAGTATCGGGGTGCTGGATAAGTCTCCAGGCCTGTCGGGCCAGCAGAGCTTGATTGAATAACCTCATGTCCCAAAACCCCAGACCTCCATAATCCTTGGGCCGCAACAGAATATCCCAGGAAAGCCAGTGTGTCTTCCTCTTGCCGTTTTGAGCCCCCCACCAATATCTTCGAATCATTTTGGTTAACTCATCACATAAACCCAAAGGTAATTTAAAGACACTCATAACATAAACCGGAATAGCTTGTGCAACAGCTTTAATCAGTATTTCTTTAGCAGCCTGTGATTTGTGAGAATCATCCCACTCCACAAGACACCTGGCCAGACGGTTTTGTAGGCTTTGAAATTTACCATTTGACATCCTTCCTTCAGGAGTGGGCAACCCTAGGTATTTAGCTTCAAAATTCTCCTGTGTCACTCCTAGGATATTTCTAACTTTAGCACGGTCCTCTGCAGGACATGAATTCCCAAACATTATAGAACACTTGCTCGGATTGATCAACTAGCCTGTACTCATAGCATAAGTCTGCAGAATCTCCTTTATTTTAAGCGCTTGTTCACCATTAGCCTTAAAGAATAAGAGGCTATCATCTGCAAATAATAAGTGGGACACACCTGGAGCTCTGCGACAGATTTTGACTGGCTGAATTGCATTATCATTCACCTCCTTCTGCAAGAGAGATGACAGAGCATCGGCTACAAACAAGAATAAAAATGGAGAGAGAGGATCACCTTGCCGGAGACCCCGGGAAGGAGAAAATGAATCCAGGAGGTTTCCATTGAATTTTACTTGATACCCCACCGAGGTGACGCATGACATTATCCAGTCCACCCACCGGCGAGAGAAACCTAACCTTTGCATCACTTTCTTCAGAAAATCCCAATCCACTCTATCATAAGCCTTCGACAGGTCCAGCTTGTAAGCACAGAAATTCTTATTCGCATTGTTGTTCTGTTCAATAAAATGCAGGCACTCAAAAGCAACAAGGGCATTATCAGTTATTAACCTTCCAGGCACAAAGGCACTTTGATTGATCGAAATAATGCCTCCCAAAATTGGTCTTAACCGATTCACCAAGCACTTGGCAATAACTTTGTAGATCACCGTACACAGACTGATAGGTCTAAAATCCTTCAGAGTTTCGGGCTGGTCAATCTTAGGAATCAGCACGATGGCAGTAGCATTCACCCCATCTGGCATTCTATTTGTAGCGAAAAATAATTTGACTGCATTAATCACCTCAACTTTTAACGTACCCCAGTTCCGTTGGTAAAATCTTGCCGGAAAGCCATCAACACCCGGCGCTTTTAGGGGGCCAATCTGGAACAGCGCATCGCTTATCTCATCATCAGTAAAATCCTTGCATAGGTCTTCATTCATTTGCACGGTCACTTTTTCCTGCATCAAATTAATCAGCTCATTAGCTTGTAAAGAAGGGTCACGAGTAAAAAGTTCTTTAAAATAAGAGGATGCCATCCTTTCTATCGTAGAGGGGACGTCATTCCACTGTCCCTCATCATCTCGCAATTTTTTGATTTTGTTCCTGCGAGCCCTCCAAACAGCTTTTTGATGAAAAAAACGTGTATTGCGGTCACCCTCTTTTAGCCAGGCAATACAGGACCGTTGAAGCCAAAGCATCTCTTCTTTGTATAACAGCTCTTGCATATGATCACTGGCGCGGCGAATCTCCCGCTGATCTGCATTAGCTAGCTTCAAATTTTCAAGCTTCTTCCTAGCTGTACTCAACTCTCTCAGGATATTACCAAATTTCTTCCGGCTCCACGACTGCAGGGTAGACATGACACCGTCCAGCCCTCTCATGATATCTGCAAGATCAGTTTTATCCCCGGCCTCACGCCAGGCATTAGCCATAACTTCGGATAGTGCAGATTCCCGTTCCCACATGATCTCGTATTGCCTCCGTGGACGCCGTTGTGGAACTCGCACTTCCCGCTCAATCTGTACCAATATTGGGCAGTGATCAGAAACTGGTGAAACAAGATGTTGTACCTCTGAGTCAGCAAACATGTCCCTCCACGCCGGACAGGCCACAGCCCTGTCCAATCTTACACGAACATTAGCCCTTCCTTGTCTTTTATTATCGTATGTGTAGGGTATCCCTGAAAAGCCAAGGTCAGTCAAATCACAATCATATAAAACCTCCCTAAATGCCTCCATTTGATTGACAGCTCGTGGGGTATGCGAGAGGTGCTCTTCTTGCCAGAGCGCTTCATTAAAATCCCCAACAACTAGCCAAGGGAGATTAGACAGTGGCTTAAGCTGGCGCAAAGCATCCCACATGAGATGACGATCTTCTACACGAGGCTCACCATACACACAAGTAAGGCGCCATTGAGCAGCACTAGGAGACTCACGGACATACACATCAATAAATCTTTCATTAACTGATTGAACTTCTACAGATAGCTGTTCATGCCAATAAAGTGCAAGACCACCACTAAGACCAAAACTACTAGAGCCAACAAAACCCTTCAAACCTAACCTATTACGCAAACGACGCATCTTATTAACATTTTGTCTAGTTTCACAAAGAAAAAGCAACCTAGGACTCCAAACTTGGGAAAGTGTTGCAAGTTCACGCACTGTCGGGTTATTCCCAGCCCCCCGACAGTTGAACGAAAGGCAATTCATTGCGCCTGGCGAGACCAGACATTTGGTCTCGCCTTTTTTCCAGCTTTCACATGCCCAGTGTGTACCATCCTCTGTCCCGGTCCCTGGCCACCAACCGGAGGTTTGCTTGTGTCCGCTTGTACATCTCCCCCCTTCTCCTGACGCCCTTCCCGCTCCCGGTCACCACCATAGTCCAGTCCAAGGGTGAGGTCGAGCCGGCCCCCTGAACTTCTTCATCCTCTGCAGCACGCTTTCCAAGCACTCTTTCTGCCGAAGTCATCACCACATCACCATCCGAACCAAAGGAGACCTGCATGTTAGAGAGGCCTCTCATGGGAGGAATCATGTCGCTGGACCTAGGTCCAAAGGAGCCGCTTTTACTTCCTGATCCCTGGCTCATGGCCTGCATCATGCTCCCAAGAATATGTTTATTCATCATTATATTAACCTGATTCCTATCATTAACAACAGGCTGATTCTCCTCTTCCTCGGGGAACTGGATGATCGGTTCCCGGTCCTTGCCGATCGACGTTGCATGGCATGGGACCGGAGTGGTCCCCACCTGCATGGCATCGACCTGGGGCAGCAGGTTCTGGTCTACTTCCTCCATTGTAGCATGCTCAGTCTCATCAAATCCATCATGAATGCCCACTGGCACCAGCCCCTCATTATAACCTGGTACATCACCATAGCCTGGTATATCATCTTCAAGTGGAGGCATGTCATCAGAGCCATTAGGAGAACCTTCCCTAGCTCCGCTCCCTTGCTGCTGGGATCTCTGGTGTGATGTGTGCTCCCTATGTTGCCAATGTGGTTTACGTGATTCGGCAGAACCAAAGCTACTGAAGCTGAGACCCTTCTTTGCCGCTGCACGACTAGTCGGCGGCACAAAGTGTGCCCGATGCTCAAACTTCTTGTATGGACTGCATCGTAGCTGGTAGACCTCATAGTCCAGGGATGGAATTCTTATGTCCCATGAATCCACAGTGCGAACAATAATAGGGAATTCTCTCATACTTTAGCTTAAACACCATCTTCGATCCTGGCTTACCCTTCACACTAGTGGAGAGCTGAGGCTGAATACGACGATTGTAAGGGAGCTCAACACGGACCCGAAGAAACTCATTCATGTCTTGGACGTCAGATGGAACGTCGACCTCAACTGCTTTACCAAGACCATTGCCGTATCTCATAACACATAGCTTGTTCTGCTTCTCCCATGGCACATCATAAATCCGTACCCAGACTGGTACCGAATCCAGAACTACTTCCAATGGCCGCGAGGCAACTGTAAAGTCTTTGACTACCAGGGCATGTTGCCGAAATATCCAGGGTCCTCCTCTCATGACAAAGTCGTAGTTGCCTTCCGAAAACAATGTAATCATGAAATAATTTTTACCTCTTTCAGAGTATCGAATTCCATTGCGTCGGCACCAGACATCCTCCGAGAAGCGTTTAAACATGGTCTTAGTATTGGGCTTGAAATTGACCATGTACCTGGCAAGCAGCTTCGAGGTCTTTGGCTCACTAGGCGACACTATTGGCGTCGCTTCTTCCTCGTCTTCCTCAAATTCTAGATGGACTTCATCTTCCATGTCAGCAACCCCACCAATTTGTGTTGCAGAACCTTGCGCAAACCCTAGCTCGTCCTCCTCCATGGATCCATCATCCCAGTTACCATCCGGCTTCGCTTCAGACTCCAAGCTCAAGACTGCATGTTGGCCAGCCCGGGATCTTGAAGAACAACCCCCAAGTAGCTTCGGGTGGGCAGGTCTCTCACGGAGTCCCCCATGATCACCCCCACTACGAGGTGGTGCTCTCAAGAACCCTAGCTATCGTTGCGAGTCTGGGGCCCGGCCCTCCTGGCGCTCCGTCGATCGCTACAGCCCCCGCTGGGCGCTTTCCCCAGGTGCAATCTTCTCCTTGCTTGGATCTCCCGACATCTTGATCTCCTTCTTGACGATCTCCCCCGCGTGTAGCCCGGCGAAATCTCTTCCTCGATCGTAGATCTTGGTTGGTGACGAGATGTGGCAATTTGATACGATCAGGTTAGGGGGCGCATAGGGTTTTATTGGAACCTCTACCGCCTCTACCACATCGTATTCCTCCCGGACTACCTCTTCCAGATCCTTCCTCGCCCGATGCGTACGACGGGCAGACTCTCGTTCCGCCCTGCAGCGATCCGATGGGCTCTCGTACGGCAGGGGCGGCGGTGGCGGCGTGAGATCGCCTACCATATCGCCAGAGCCCTAACCTAACAGAGCAGACTATACCCATTTGTCTTTCCCCATAAACACATGTTAACCCCCACTTTTCACCAACTAGTACTTTTTAAGCTGTTGTGTCAAGGTGATACTAGGGATAAAAGGCAAAATCTCCACCTCAATATTATTGTTTCAAAATATTCCTATGCCGCCTTTGCGACTAGAACTACTAGCGGCAAAAGCTTTATCATAGCCAAAAGTAGATGCTAAAACCTCAACATGTTTCTTATGTTGAGTAATGTCATCGCATACTTTTCCAAGATCAGACCGAACCCCCTAAGATCCATGGGCCCTCCTCCATGATTCGGTTCCAATCTCCAAGGCAAGTAGCCTGAATTACGAATTTATCGCCTCCCACTGGCCGCCATGTGACTTTCTTCGTCGGACTCCACGTCAGCATCAATGTTTCAAAAAGGGATGTCACACCAAAGGATTTTGTGGTGTGAAGCCGAGCTATCGCCATCCGTTGTGTTGCCTCCTTCATCTTCTCCAGATTCGCTCTTTCTACTCGGACCTCCTTTGTCTTCGAACCCCTTAGATTGAGCTGCTTCAATAGCTCCTCCCAGTCCAGCCCCTCATCATCGCAGCCACCCGGCATCCTTGCTTCCAAACAACGCCATAAAATCCCACACCCTAGTTTAACTCGGCCCCTTCCACCAGGAACAACACCAAGGTCGGGAAGTTGGGCGAGGCCAACCCATGAGTCAGCCTGAGATCGCTCATGAGGATAAGTGTGAGGTCTAGAGTAGGGATCACGTCGAAACCTCACCGGAGATCATGATTGCCGATGAGTCTCCAAACCCTAATCGCAAGAGCGAATAGGTATAGGGAGACGACACAGCGAGCGTGCCATAAGATTGCACCAAAGAGGATCTGGTATTCTGATGTTAAAAAAATGCTATTGGGCATTAGCCCATCCGTGCCATCATTTATGCATCATAGGCCCCACGTATAAAATGGAGGTCCGCGAAAAACCTATATTCTGCTCGTTGCGACATGAATCGCTAGTGTCGCGCACCCCTATGAAAGCGTGCTTGCTTTGAAATTCACACTTGGGTCCAGTTTTCTCGCCTCTCTTTTGTTTTTTTTCGTTTTTTATTTTGCCCTTCTCCTTTCTTTTTCTTTTCTTTTTCATTTATGTTTCTCTTTTTAATTTTATTTCTTGAAAAAAGTTGAGATTTTGAATTTGTTCACATATTTTTTAAAAAATCATGATTTTCTAAAAATGTTCTTGCTTTCTAAAAAAATTGATCATGAATTCAATTTTTGGTTCATGAATTTCGAAAAATGTTCCATCATTTTTGAAAAATGTTCATTATCTTCCCAAAAACTAAGATTTTAAAAAGTGGTTCGTGAATTTCTAAATTTGGTTCATGAATTTTGAAAATTGGTTCATTATTATTTAAAGTAGTTCATGAATTTCAAATTTTGGTTTATGAGTTTCAAAAAAATCATGATTTTTGAGAAAAATTCCATAATGTTTAAATTTGTTTGTTGCTTTTTGAAATTTTGTTCATGATTTATGAAAAAACTCCATGATATTTGAAAAATATTCACAGTTCATTATTATAGAACTGTTTGGAGTTAAAATGATTATTTTATTAAATTTTGATTTCGAATTCATGATTTATTAGAATTTGCGACAGGAATTGAAACTATTCTAAGCGTACTGTTTTTTTTTCGTGTCTCGTTCGCTAACGCACAAGAGCCTAACTTCTTTTCCAAGTCATGGTGAGACACTCCGAACAGATATGCTGATCACAGGAACAAAAATCTTCTCGGACGCAGCCCGGAAAAACAAAGAAAGCTTCCGGTATGGAGGATGCAGCTCGTGCAACGGTGCAAGCATCGGAGTCTACTGTCAAATTCAAGAAGCAAACTACAGTGCTATAGTCCTTATCCAAGCTCCAACTCCACATGCGCCATCCGTCATACAAGCTGAGGCTGAAGCGCTCCTCCTTTGCGGCTAGAATAGCAAGCATTCTTCAAATACAGGAGGCTACGTTCTTTACAGATAATGCTACACTTGCCAGGGCTGCTGCGGCTCCATCTGCCTCTCACTCTCACGTTCCTTGCGAGATAAGAAGGCATATTACTAACTACAACAATTTAGTTCAATCATCTAATACAACAGTATATATATCATATCAAGCAGGAGATAAAATGGTGTTTCTCACAACTATGGAGGCGATCAGACAAAATGTCTACACGCCTATCGTCAGTTGCTGTAATTCAGCTCACAGGAATACTTCTTGCCTACTCTTTTCTGCAGTACAACAGATGCAATCTCAGATCCATGTAATCCATGCTGTAAACTGTGTATGTGCTGAATAAAATTTGGTGTCTCCGACTCCTTGCCTTGTTCTAAAAAACAAACAAGTGAAACGGAAACGTAGCAACAGCGGAATCATGCGGAAGCACTGCACTTTACTGGGCCGGCCCGTCCGGAACTTTCTTCAGCGCCGCGACGTCCCCGTGCCGCAAGCTAGGGTTCAGCAGAGGGGATATTTTGTTTGCGGTCGCCGAGTTCCTTGGCACAGGCTCACAGGTGCCTTTGTTGCTTGTAATAGACGCGATTTAAAAAGTTGGGTAGGTAATTCCTCAGAGGGCCCATTCTGGACGAAATGAAGGCAAACCAATTATTGGCGTGACTTCTCCCGTTTTGGGCCCATTGCGGTCCCGCATGTCAGTATTTCTCCGTTATGGGGCGAGCGAGTAGGTTCTGCTTGTCAGGTGTCTCCGTTATGTTGTCTCGTTAGTTGACAGTATGTCAACTCCACCTGCAACTCTCAGTACGAACAAATCCCCTTTCTTGTCCTTCCAACCCTAGACCCCCCCCCCCCCTAGTTCGTAGTCTCCGGCGGCGGCGTATGTCTACCGGCAGGAAACGAGAGGCACCATCGCCGCCAGGAGCGGCGATTGCTGGAGCTGCAAGCCAGGAAAGCAGCCAGATATCTTGCAACAAGCCAGCAGCGGGGAGCAGCGAGAAGCGGAAAGCTTGCCCGACGGCGGTGGCGCCGCCGACCAAGCGAAGAGCCGGCCCGGCGGTGGCGCCGCCGACCAAGAGCAATCGGAGCGGTAGCCCTCCGGCATCGCTGGCGCGGCACCGCCTTGGAGGAAAAGACCAAATCCCAAAGATGAACGGAATTGGGCCTTCTACTGTGACTGTGAGCGCCAGAAAGCAGAGGTGAATATTTCAGATCCCTCTCTTACATCCCGATAGCACTAAGATGTTTTATGGAACGGCAGGAGTAACTGTCCGTCAGTATCTGAACAATTGTATAGAAGAAACTGACTGATTTTTGTCATATGTTTTCCGAAATTGTGGTATTATTTTGTATGCAAGTAATCCTCAATCTCTATCAAACCAACCAACATGCAAACCCAGTTTTTTTATCTTATGGACGTCATCTCAAATAATGTTCACATCTGAAGGCTTCAATTTATTCAAAAGCAGAAAACATACTTTTTGTCTTATGTTTTCCCAAATTGTGGTATGATTAGAGAGAAGCAACTAATTTGTATCTTTTGTTTCCCAATATTTTTGAGACAGCGATGATTCAGAGAACACATACAAAATAAATATCCGAGTGCATGAGTACATTGCTAGATTAGATTATGGCTTGGAGAGGTGTGTGGCTTCGCAGTCTGTGCAAATGAATGTGAATTGCAGTGAGATTGTGTCTGTTTCGCAGCTTGTTGCCATTCTTCACGCTAGGATTCCTTGGGGATCCAAACAAAAGGCTAAGTTTGTGTGGATGAACATGAATCAGGTGTACGAACAACTTGAGCACTCCCATCAGCTGTTACAGATTTGGGAGAAGTATAAGGATACTCGTCATTTGGATCTCTTTATTATGGTTGATGATGTTGATGCACCAGAAGCACAGTTAGGTGTCAAAGGTGTTGATCCAGATGGTGGTGCTCCCAGTGGTATGGATGCTTGTAAACTAGCAGCTATTGACCATTCACAAATGTATTTAATTGCTTTGCAAGTGGATCCTTACACTGCAGTACTAGATGATGGCCAAGAATTTGCTGTGCAGAACGATCATATGGAAATAATGGTAGATCCCAAGACAGTTACTGTTGACCAGATTCTTGAGCGGCTAAAACAGAGATGTCCTTGGGGCCCTAATCAGCAGGCACGTTTACATTGGTGGCACTTTAAGAAGAGGGATTTCATCGACATTGTTAAAGATGACGATCTCATGCAGGTTTTCCGAAGGAAGAAATTGAGTAAGAAGGTATTTTTTGTTGTTTCAATTTCAGAAATGGTTGGAGATGATTAGACTGCTGTAGACCTGTCATCTTGAAGTTTTGAGCTTCCCGCTTCATAGGTCATGGTATGTTACAGTGAGAAGTGCAACCCAATTCTGGTCACTATTTGATTCATCTCCTTCATTCTGCATCACTCTGTAAATGTTTGTGAGTGTGATGTAGCTGCTCCATGCAATAAGCTGTTGTATCTTAGAAAATGTTGTATCTTATATTGTCTGCCTCAAATTTTTTCTGAAAACTAGTGTCAGTTTGTAATTTTATTGTAGAACTATGTTGCGAGAATGTAATAAATTCATTTCTGGGATATTCAGATGTTGTAATAAAATGACTGCTGAAATAATAAGCGTTGTTTACATCACTTGTTGTATTACTCCCTCCATTCGCAAATATAAGATATCTAGATACATTAGCTTCATAAAGCTAAAACATCTTATATTTCTAAACGGAGGAAGTATATTACAAACAAATCATGTCGTGTATCCACATGCCTTGTACTGTGTAGATTCACATTTGTAAAATACATTTCAAATTTTGAAGAGTAAAACTATGCTTAATTGAAATATTAAAAACTAAAAATCAAATATTATAAAAAATACCAACTAGTAGGGGACAGTCATTGTTCTGCATAATTAACCTGATTTATCCAAAATCAATTGCCAACGTAAGTGTTGTTTTCCTTTTGAAAGCATATAAATTATTTATTTCCACTGAGGCATGGGTAGTAGGAGGCATGGGTAGTAGTTGTACTCCATGACGCTGTACAGGGGGCAATACAGGGGTATGATTAGATTTTTAAACGGAGCTCTACAGCGATGGCACGGAGGTGGTGGCCTGCGGGGTGCCGAGATGAGATCGACGTCCACAAAAAACTGCATGAGGCGAGACCAGACGCATTAGATAGATATGAACTAGATGCGTTTAACTATGCAAAGAAGAGAAGAAATGGTCGAGGACATTGACGACGACCTCAACACTTTGACTGACGGTGTCGGACACGAACGCGAGCAATGTAGAGAAAACTAGTGTCTCTCCTTTCTGGCGTGTATAGATAGGTGCTAGGGGAGTGTGGTAGCGAAGGGAAAGACCTCGCGGTGCTCTGTGGCGTCCAGCATAGCGGGGCGGCGTGGTCGTGCCCACAGCGGCGTGCATGTTCGGCATTGGCATCAGCATGTACGTTCGTCATTGGCCTCGGCGGTATCTGTGGTGTGTCACTGATCGAATGAGGGGACGGGATTGAGGGTGCATCCCGACGGTGACCTAGCAGTGGCGGCGAGCATGCATACCCGTTCTGACCATGCGTCCATGCCGATATCGGCATCGGCATCGTTTGGAGGCTGTGGTGCTCGAATCATAGTGGAAATTGCGATTCCCTATTATTTTTACATGCATAATATATAGAAAATAGCTAGATCTATAAATCGATGCATATGAAGCTACATATATATTCTTGGTCATAATCCCCTTAGATGCATGGCTTCACGTCGTCGTCGCTTTCATCGTCAGTATCTTCGTCGTCCGTGTAGTAGTACTTCCTGCACGTTGTTCCGTCGAACATCTTCACTGTGAGCACATAATCGCCTTCATATTTGAAGTGTAGGAAGCAGCCTACAAGAAATGGAAATTCGTGATAGTTAATCATTTTACCATGAAAAGTAAAGCCTACAAGAAATGGAAATTCGTGATAGTTTATCATTTCAACGTGAAAAGTAATGCCTACAATAAATGGAAATTTGTGATAGTTTATCATTTTACCGTGAAAAGTAATGCCTAAAAGAAATGGAAATTCGTGATAGTTCATCATTTTACCGTGAAAAGTAAAGCCTACAAGAAATGGAAATTCGTGATAGTTTATCATTTTACCGTGAAAAGTAATGCCTACAAGAAATTCGTGATTACCCAACTTGTTGAATCCGGTGGCAAACTCGTCATTTAGCATACATAGAGGGGTAGCAGTTTGCCACCGACAGATAGAGAGAGGGTGGCACGATCCTGCCCGTTAGATCATAGGATCGACGGTAGGTGGGCACGATCCGTGTGACAACAGCTCGACCAATCAGGCCAAGTTTGGGCTTCTGTGAGAAGGGAGAGGGTAAAACTGAGTAGTATCAAGGATACAAGGGCAAGTAAATAGTAAACAGGCTAAGGAATTCAAATAAGAGATTTAGAAAAAGAAAAACACATGTTTTGTACAATGAAACCCAGGTTGGCCTACCTCAAAGTATTAGCAATTTAAATATACATGAGTGTAATAATTATGGCCTCATTGAGACAAACTATGTTTTGGGTATAAATGTTTTGAGAAGGGTTTTGAGTGGAAAGCCATGAACCTTCATAGCTACTAGTGATTTGAGAAGTGGCCATTTGTGTTAAAACTTGAATTTTATATGGTTGTCTACGTGGCAGGTCGCGTAACAAGACTCCATGAGTAGGAGGCACTATGATTTTATTTTTTTTATTTTTTTTGCGCATGAAATGACTCAATTAGATAGCTTAATCCCACTTGTTGGCTCTCTGTTGACCAGCCACTTGAGGGTAAAACTGAGTATATTGCACTAGCCAGTATTAGTACTCGAGGGGAAAACTGAGTACAGATATTTTTCCAGTGTAAGACTCGAGGGTAGAACTGAGTACACGTAACGGTGCTAACGTGCAGTCCCACGGACGCGTGCCGCGGTGAGCAGCGGTTAGCCGCGCGGTGCACGTGTTGAGACCAAACGTCAACTGCTGAGGGCACGAAAATAGAAATCCCGAGGCATGGGTAGTAGGAGGCATGGGTAGTAGGCAGAAAAGAGATATTTATGTTCAAACTGACCGTTGAGTCACTACCTCGCACGCCGGCTCTACCACCTCTCTCTTCTTCCTCTAGTTCTACCCCCCTCTCTCCTTCCTTCACCATGCCATCTTGTAATGATGGCGACGATACAAGCTACGGCAGCGGCAGCGACAGCGGCAGCCTTCTCTCCGATTTCGACTACTGCCGGACCAATGTGAGTTCCTTTTATTCGACGTGTTGGTTTATGGGGTTAGGAATTTAGGTTTAGGTTTTGTTTTAGGTGGCACAGACCATCTACGACCCAGATTGGGATGGTTTGGCGATCAAGAGGGAGGCACCATGTGACCATGGGTTGAAACTAAGGAAATTTGTTGCCTTCGAAGGCACTAACACAGGGAAAAGGTTTATAGGATGCGCAAAGGAGGTTTGGATTATTTATATTGCAAAATGAATGTTTGAATACCGTTGTTCTCTCTTTATTTCATAGTTTCTTATATTTGTTATACTATGCTGCTGATCATTAGGATGGTCCGAAGTGTGGAATAGTGGAGTGGATTGATCCGGAGTGGCCTGACGCACTGAAGAAAAGTTTGGTCAAGTTATGGGAGTTGTATAAATCGGAAAGTATTGGGAGAATTAGTGATGCTTGTGCTGCTGCTGATGAATGTTACAAGCTATCACAGGATAAGAAGGAGCTCGAAGAAATAAACAACAATATGGCCGAAGAACTCCAGAAAACAATGAACGATAGGCAGGTGGGATCCATTTCGAAAAATCTTCTAGATATTCAGATCTTTCTGAAGCTCAAGGCAGAAAAGCAGAGGGACCAGCTGAAGGAGGAGAAAAAAAGGCTGGAGAACTGCATTGCAGATCTCTTGAAGCAAGCAGCAGTTAATAAGGACAAGTTAGATAGATTGAAACAAATTTTAGATGAATAAGTTATGCCTATGTAATTCAGCATTTCAAGTTATCTATAAGCAATAGCGTACCTACAACAATTGCTTCCATATAACAGAGAGAGCATTAAGCCAACATCATAGTTCAGTTAACATTTCACTACTAGTTCAGATAACATAAGATTCCGGCTAGTTAACACAAAGTTCAGACATACAGGACGATGAAACGTAGCGCGCAGACTACATCGTATCTCCTCTTACTTGGAGGCAATCTGATCCTGCTGGAGGCGCTCCGACTCATTGATCTTGGCTTTCAGCATGATATTCTCCTTCTTAACAGCCTTGAGCAGACCGGCTGCTTTGCGAGTGCTCTCGGTCATCAGCTTCAAGAGATCTCTGGACTTGTCTCTGGCCTCATAGGCTACCACGGTCCTCTCGCTCTGCTTGATCTGCTCTTTGAGGCCCTTGGTGATTTGCACACGAAGGTCGCTGCACGTGGCATTTAGCTTCCGATTTTCCACCTCCAGCGTCCTGATGGTCAACCCATCCTTGTCCAGCAACATTTTCATCTGCTCCTGCGTCTTCACAAGGTAGTCCATATGCCCTGATAGCAAGTTTTTCGCAGCCGTAAGCTTGTCAACCTCATGCGCCAAAGTTCGTGATTTCTCCTTCTCCTGATCCAAATGTGAGCCTAGGCTAGCACAGTGCAGCTCGAGGGAATGTTTCTCGGCCAGTTGGCTCTGTATCTTGACATTCAGTGCGGCCACATCTGCCTCGATCTTCTCCTTCGCTTCCTGCACCGTAGTTTTGGGCAGGCAATAAAAGAGATCAATGCTAATACTGCCTCTTTTCACAAATATATAGTTATTTTTAGTTTTTCAAAGTAAACTAGATACGGTTAACAATGAGTGAATCTATACACTGAATCTATACAGATCTACATGCGTAGCACCTAGCCGCATTGCGAAAGGCAGGTTATGAACAATGGTAAACGGGCTTGATCAGCAAGTACACTAGATGGCATGCGATTACCTTGCTTAGGCGGGGAACGGGCTTGAGCAGGAAGTCCATTGACGGGTCCATGGTCTTCATGGGCAGCTTCTTATCCGTCGATTTTGGGGGCCTACAAAACCATATAGGTTACGAAGTTGGAAAGAACAAACAAACGGAAGATCAAGGCGTCGTTAACCCTAAACCCACCCGGGGGAGACAACGTCCACCTCGTCCGTTGGTGCGCAGAAAGAGAGGACGACTTCGGCCTGACTGATTAGGCTGCTTCCATGGAGATCTGCCTGCCGGCGGGTTAACTCCTTCCTCTCCGCCGCCCTAGTCTTGACCCCATCGGTCTTCAACGCCGGTCGGGTCCGCTTCTTGGGAGGCATGGCTTCATCGTAGAATGGGGGGAGGGGCAAGGAAGGCAGGAGAAAGCAGAGGAAGTGGGTTTCTGCAGAATAGTGCTACATGGTCAAGGACCAGCTTCAGCTGACCAGCGTGTCCTTGCCTCCTGGGCACCATCTCAAGCAATCTCGGCCGTCCGTTTGAATCTAAGCGTAGCCCTTGGTACCTTGTCGACGAAGGGTCACCGTAGGTACGAACGAATAGGAAGCAGTAGCCCCTTGCTTTTTCACTGCGCACTGCCACGATGGGACTGGGCATTGAACTCGATGGGACTCTGCATTGGGTCGAAGCTAGCGGCGACACGACGCGCACGCCCAGCCGTACATGTACATCTATCTCACACCCCCATGACTCCATGCAGTGTTTTTCCATTTTTTTTGATTTTTTCTGAATTCCCCAGGCCCCCCGCCGAGATCTAGGTCAGACTCGACCGTGCCATTGATGTCTGCCAGGTGGGGTGGGAACCATGTATTGGTCTTGGTTCTAGGGTCCCACACCCCCAGGGGACCTCCCTATATTTTTCCCTAATTTTCCTGGTGTGCATTTCTTGTAGCCCCAGTGCAAAATTGGATTAAAAAGGATTTAGGTCAAAAATAATTCATTATATGGCAGCAGGCCCAGATAATTCCTAGACTCCTGGATGTGGCACCCCTGGAAGGTCCCCCACCCATGAAAAATAGAGTGGTGATGTTCTGCACACTTCCCTTGGTGGCCCCTTCACAAAAAAGCACCTGTTTTGACCCCTCCGGGCACCCGGAAAATGGGAAATGCATTTTTTATGTGGAAAATGGAATAACACTAGTTGCAAAAGTGGTTGGGAATGCAAAGATGCACATCTCCACCAAAAATGGGACCATGGTTCCAAAGTTTGGTGTGGAACTTGCACAAACCATGGTCATCTGCCAAGGAAGACCAAGAGAACTCCTGCCTGGAAGCACCTCTCTGTGAGAGAGTCCACATGTGAACCCTTGGGATGGCATGTTTGGTATTTTTCCTAGGTGGTGCATCACTCACCATGACTCCATGCAGTGTTTTTCCATTTTTTTGATTTTTTCTGAATTCCCCAGGCCCCCCCTCCGAGATCTAGGTCAGACTCGGCCGTGCCATCGATGTCTGCCAGGTGGGGTGGGAACCATGTATTGGTCTTGGTTCTAGGGTCCCACACCCCCAGGGGACCTCCCTGTATTTTTCCCCAATTTTCCTGGTGTGCATTTCTTGTAGCCCCAGTGCAAAATTGGATTAAAAAGGATTTAGGGCAAAAATAATTCATTATATGGCAGCAGTAGTTGGTGGTTTATGGAGTTTCCTTCATTTATTCATTTGTTTACCCATGGAAGGGAACTCCTCGATCTACTGAACTAGTCGCCAGAGTAGTGTGAGCGATGATGATGCTACTGAGATCTCTTGAGCACGCCTTGTCAGACTGCGGTGTGTCTCGTCAATTTACTTGCCTTTCAAATCTCGATGCCCTGTCAATTATCATCCCGCTGCTACGCACAATTTGCACTGGCCACGAATCCTAACCCTAATGACATGTGGCCCCACTAAGGCCTGGAACACTATTGACAAGTGGGGCCCCAGACACACGTCGGACCAAACCTTACCCAGACAAGTGGGTCCCCACACGCTTCGGATGCTAAACCTGGACTAGTTTGTCTCACTTGTTTGTCTCATGGAGCAGGTGACCTCAATGAGAAGCATTTCAATGGTAGGAGTAAGATTTTGTTCTCTATTCCTTCCGCGAGTCAGACGAGACCGGACCCCTTGCACGCTATCTCCTTTTTCAGACTGTCGCTCTACTGCCCGTAGTCAAACAACGAGGGGCCCAACAACCAGACTCTTTAATTGCTGCCTGTAGGTTAACGTACGTACATCCTTACCCACGATACCAGCCTCTCACTTACAAGTGGGCCGCCGTACCGGGGCCCGCGGTGACACGTCGGTCTAGCGCTCTCTCAGAAACGAAACAAAGCGACTGGTTCAATTTCCAAAGCGCTAGACTGGCATTTACCGCGGCGTGCCTGCAAAACAATTGCTACCCCAACTTCCTCTTCTCTGACGAAGCGACGTGGGTGGTTCAACTTTCAAAGCACCCCCGAGGCGCTACACTGCATTTACTTACGCGGCGTGCCAGCGACACGTCGCGCACTATTTATCCCACGATCTTGCGGCCTGGAAAACAATTGGATCCCAAAACAATTGCTTCCCCAATTTACTCTTTTCTCATAAACGAAGCGACGGGGGTCCCACATGTCATGCACGACTATACGCTTCCACACCCACGCGTCCACGAGAGGAAACCAAACCGCCAGCATCTATATAACACATCGGTCTCATCGTCTCTCCGGCCACTTCTTCCCCAATCTGCCGAAAAACCCCAATCCGCTCCACCACCGCACCACCAATCTCATTCCTTAGTGCATCTGCAAGATGAAACGCGCTCACGAAGATGAGCCGCAGTCTAGTGCGGTCGGAGGCTCTGGCGATGCACCCGCGGTCGTCGCCGCGGTGGCGGGCGAGTCTTCTTCGGGAGCACCTGCCGCTCCTCGGCGCGCCGTCGACGAAGTGGAGATGGAGGTCCCCGTGGCTATGGCGGCAGATCTGCAGAACCAGCATGCAGGCCAAGTCATCGTCGTGCCGGACGATGACTACTACGCCGGTGCCGGCTACGACCCTGACTCCATCGAGTACTTGTTTGAAGAAGGCCGCAAAGAAGCAGTACCGTTCAAGGAGGAGGCCTCCGACGACAGCACCGAGGTTCTGAGCTGTTCTGATCGATCCCCTCTGTTCGTCGTACTGTTCATATTGTTATTGCTCATATGATATCTATCAGTTAGTAGTTATCAGATTACATTCTGAATGTCATAATGTAGTCCCCTCTGTTCGTCGTACTGTTCACATTGTGATCTGACTCTAATTTGATTGTAGAGACTATGATAACAAGATTTTTATTTGGGAAAAAATGATTGATCTGATGCATAGAATTTATAATTAACATTTTCCTAATTTGCTACGCTTATTAATGTGATGATTCCATAGTGTGTCCTCGATTCATCAAATATTGGTCACACAATATTACTAGCCTCTGATAGTACTATCACTGCAACAATTTAGAATCATTTTGGCAGCATTGTTATTTTTTTACAGCTTATTTCCTTTGATCTTTGTTGTGCTCCTGTTGTTCTCACTTCTTATGTATTTCAAAATTCACAGGACGACTCTGACGACGTGGGCCACGACAAGGACGACAGGGACCGCAAGAGCCGCTATGTTCTTAAGCGGCTCAAGAGTGGGCATATCCCTTTCCGGACCAGGTACGGGGAGCTAACTTGTCCATTCTGCGGCAAGGTCGTCAGCAAGAACTTAGAGAGCTTGATCCAGCACGCGAATGGCGTTGCCGTAGGCAGCAAGCAGAAGCACAAGGGCCACACCATGGCGAAGCATGCCGCCTATGGCAGATTCCTCGAAAAGTTTGTCAAGACTGGCCTCATCCCGGTTATCGGTCCTGCTGTTGGCCCTCATGTTCTGTTTCCAAAATATTAGTTTAAGTATGTGTTGTCCCCCTGGAGAGTAAAACTGTGTGATGTTTAAAGACTATGTTTTTATTATGTATGGTGGAATCTGGGCAATCATACCCAGATGTTGAAGACTATGTTAATGTATGTGGACTTTGCAGTTGCATTACTGGTGCCCATGTTATCTGAATTCTCATGTTGGTGCACACTGCATTTGTTTACTAAATTAGATGGTTTGATTCTCGTGTTGGTGCACGTGTGACCTTCTGTATGGTGAAAACAATTTTACCGATTATTCCCACTGACCCCATGGATCAACACCATGTCGTCAAGATATAGCTCCTGTACTGTTAGAATAATTATTGTTTTAAAATTTTATTTACTTATCTAAAATTCTACTGTTTGAGGTCTAATTTTAATGCTTTTTGTATTTTCTGATTTTTAAGAAAAAGTCTTGTGTTCTATTCTGCCACGCTCGTGGACCCACTCGTCATCGACACAGCTGTTGCAACGAGTCAGCCGCCGCCGCCATCTGGTTAGCTGCCGCGTGGCAACGTGGCCTCCTCGCCCACCCTGCCATGCCCCTGACTTTATTTCACTGACATGTGGGTCCCATGCCTGGCAGGGCCCACCTGTCAGCCACTGAACTGCAGAGCTGGGCACTGATACGTCCAAAACGTATCTACTTTCTCGAACACTTTTGCTATTGTTTCTCCTTTAATTTGTGTGTTTTGAATACAACTAACACGGACTGACGCTGTTTTTAGCAGAATTACTCTGGTGTCTCGTTTTTGTGCAGAAATTCAACTTCCAGTAAAAAATCGGGAAAAATCATGAAAAATCCTATTTCACCAGAAGACCCACGGAGCCAGAAGACCGGAGGGAGAAGTGGCTCGAGGGACCGTCACACGGTGGTGGCGCGGCCCAGCCCTGGCCGCGCCACCCCTATGTGAGGTGGCCTCAGGCCCCCTCTCGACCCTCTCTCTCGCGTACATATACCCCCTGACGACTTAAGATCGGAGAGATGGCATTTTTCCCAGATAGACTTCCGCTGCGCCGCCGCCATCAGAAACCGCGATTCGGAACCAGAAACTCCGTTCTGGCACCCTGCCGGGACGGGGATTCGGAGGAGATCTTCATCACCATCACCATCGACGCTCCTCCATCGACCATCCATGACTCCCCCATCCATGTGTGAATAATTCCCCCGCTGTAGGTGAGGGGATGGTAGGGATTGGATGAGATTGTTCATGTAATTTGATATGAGATTGATAGGGCATAGTGCTTAGTATCTTTATTTAGTGCCTATGACATTGTTGCAACTTGTTGTGCTTAATGCTTGTCACTTTGGGCCCGAGTGCCATGATTTCAGATCTGAACATGTTATTATTTCTATAATGATACTTGTTGTTTATGGTCTTACCTACAAGTTGTATACACATATTGTTGTCCGGAACCCGAGGCCCCAAAGTGACAGAAATTGGGATAACCGGAGGGGATGGCTATGATGTGAGGATCACATGTGTTCACCGAGTGCTAATGCTTTGCTCCGGTACTTTATTAAAAGGAGTACCTTAATTACCAGTAGTTTCCCTTGAGGCCCTGCTGCAACAGGCTGGTAGGACAAAAGATGTCGTGCAAGTTTCTCCTTGTGAGCACGTACGACTATATACGGAACACATGCCTATGATTGTTTGTACTAGGATGCTTTATCATTATTTATCTGCAATGCCCGTATCTCATTAATTTCATGAATTATCTTATCCATGCAACGCCCGTTATCCATCCCTATGCCTACAGTATTTGTTCCTACTGTTTACAACCGTTATTATTACTGCTGCCATTTTACTACTGATGTTACTGTTTCACTACTGTCACCACTATAAAACTGTTGCTACTGATAAACCGCTGCGAGTAAGACTGTTTCCAGGTGCAGCTGAATTGACAACTCAACTGTTAAGGCTTGCATATATTCTTTGGCTTCCCTTGTGTCGAATCAATAAATTTGGGTAATACTTCCCTCGAAGACTGTTGCGATCCCCTATACTTGTGGGTCATCAAGACTATTTTCTGGCGCCGTTGCCGGGGACCATAGCTTTATCTGTAAGTTCACTTGGTATTCATATTATTCGCTGCAATCCTTTCATCATGGGTAAACCTCGTGATGGAAAAGTTCCTATATTGCCATCCACTACAAGAAGAGGTACGACTCTCAACACCTCTGTTGCTCTTGATTCGCCATCTGTTATGAGTAAGTTGCTTACACCACCACACCCACACGCTACTGCTACTACTTCTGCTGAGATTGAAAGTGCCACTGATAATTTAGATGATGCTTCTGCTGTGCTTGATGAGAGAGGTTCACTAGGTTCCTTTTTAGAGGCTACTATTGCTAGAGCTAAGTTGGGAAACACCACTGTTACACCTGTTAGTTCACCTGAGTCTAGGGAATGTTCTAGTGATGATTATGATGATGATGCTTACATTGAGCTTAATGATGATTTTATTGCAGAAGCACATGCTGCTCGTGATGCAGGTAATGTTAAAGAGCTTCTTGCTAGACGTTCTGTTAGATATAATTTGTCTCCTGATCCTAAATTTGCTGCTTCTCCTATCAATATTAGAGACAAGGATTATGATTTCTCTTTGGATTTATCTTACATATCTATTGTTGAGAAAACTCCCTTTTGTGGTACTAAAGATGAGAGTGCTATGGAGCACATGAATGAGCTTTCTACTTTGAGTAATTTGTTTTTTGATGATATTAAGCTCCGCACTTACTTTGTTGCTAAGATTTTCCTTTCTCGTTGAAAGATGCTGCTAAAATTTGGTTTAATAGCTTGTCTCCTGGATCTCTTACTAGTCCTATTGCCTTGGTTAATGCTTTCTTTCAGAAATATTTTCCCGCTAGTGCTCAACATGCTGCTGTGCAGAAAATCTTTGATTTTGAACAGGGAAAAGGAGAGATATTGCCTGAATCTTGGACAAGGTTTTGTTCTTTAATAAGAGCTTTGCCTAAAGAACCATTGCCTAAAAATGAACTCCTTGATATATTTTATAATGGACTAACGGATGAATCTAAGTCATATTTGGATAGTTGTGCTGGTTGTGTTTTCAGGGAAAGAACTCCGGCTGAAGCAGAGGAGTTAATGGCTAAAATAAGCCGGAATCATGATGATTGGACTTTAGTTGAGCCAACACCAGCACCAACTCCTGCGCCATCTATAGAGCCTACGCCAAAGAAAAGAGGAATGATTGAATTAAATGATGAAGTTATGAAGGAAGCTAAGAAATCTCTTAAGCGATAGGTATTAAGGCCGAAGATGTGAAGAATTTACCTCCTTTAGAAGAATTATGTAAGCCAATCCCTAGCTCATCTACTATT